>JACDOX010000025.1:4132464-4277040 GCA_014549065.1 Cardinalis cardinalis | reverse complement strand
AGGCAGCTCCTCCCTCCCTCCCTCCCTCGCTGCCGGCCGGGAGCCCCCGGCGGGGTGACAGCCCTGCCGAGCGCAGCCGCCCCGGCCGGGGCTGAGGAGCAGCGCCCGCTCCCGCCTCGGCCCGCTCGCTGCCGGCTCGCAGAGGGCCGCCCCGCGCCCGCCATGTGGAAGCTCAACAAGAGCAGCAAAGTTCTGCTGGACGACTCGCCCGAGGAGGAGGAGACGCGGCCCCGCGGGCCACCGCCCGCCGCCGCCTTCGCGGCCCCCCAGGTAGGAGCGCGGAGCCCGGTGCCGGTTCGGAGGAGTCGTGAGGCTCGGCCCCGCTCCCGCTGCCCCGATCTCCGGCGGCATGAGTAATCACTTTTCCCACCCTGGTGTGCCGGTAGGCTGGCCCTGGTCGGAGCTGGSAGTGTTTAAGCGGATCGTGCGACTGTCGCCCGGGTTTTGGGGGGCTGACTGGCCTATCCAACCCCGTTTCCTTCCAGCAGCCGGCCTCCGGCGTTTCTGGGACTTGCTGTCCTTCATTCCTGTGGCTTCCTACCGCAGGGTGCTTTCTCTCCTAACCCTAGGCAGAGGCACCGCAATCCATCTGTTAAGCACGATACATTAAACAAGGGTGTTTAAGAACATAACTTTATTTGCGCGTTTGTGTAGAACCGTGATGTTTTGGCAGGATTGCTTTTTTCTTTGGTTTCACTAATGGTAGTTCACTGTCTTTAAATCACTGCACTCTTGCTTGAAAGCTTTTGTTGTTAAGTGTTAAATTAAATACCAACAGTGACTTTCTCAACAAATATAACCTGAAGGGAAGGGTATCAGTTGAGTATCGGGGAAAACAACTAAAAAAAATGTTTGTTGACTTGCTTTCAAAAACTTGGTAGCAATTAGGTATCCATCTGGCTCAGAAGCCTGTTTTGCTGCCCAGTACAGCTTAGTGCTGATCTTCTGCTGCCACAGAGTTACTTTAGATCTTGAATGAGAGGTTCTAAAGTAAGCAGTTGCCCCGGGGTTGCAAAACGATGAGGTTTCTTTTCAAAAGAAGGTACTAAAGCCTTCCCAGCTTTCTACCCCATGTATATCTTGCCTATCTTTCTGAAAGAGCTGAGTGTGTCTGGATAAATTATCCTCACCTTGAGTTTCTGGTTGACAAGCGCTGTGAGCTGTCAACACGTGTGGCAAGTGCTGAAGAGCAGCCTCTCCCAGTCACAGCAGTTATTCTCTCCATCTTCCAGCAGCCACAGCACCAGTTTAGCCCTGCCTTGCCCTTGCCCCTGCACAGTAAACGGTASAGCCATAGCCCTTGCTACTTCTTTGGCAGCAGCTGTGGGGGAGTCATACAGATAACTAGGATCTCCTCCTGTAGAAGAATGGGCATTCATTTTGGAGATCCCCTTCAGTGGAGTAAGGGGGATTGTAGGGTTTGAGGTGACCTGAAGTATCTCCCCCAACCTCTCATACAACATCTAACCTCTGCCTCCTGCAGTTCCTATCCTCAGGTGCTTGTAAGCTTCCRCAGTTTCTGCTAAGCTACTGGTTTGTACCATCATAGCCCTCATAGACTTGCTCACCTCCTGAAACCCTCCTTGAACACCAAAGGTCACCAAAAGCCTCCAGTAAATCCCACTGACTCTTCACTGCTCCTCTTCTCTACCGCTAATGGTCCAGGCCCCCTTTGAGGCTCCTGGCCATAGCCTCCCAGTCAGGAGAGAATTCTTCAGACTTCTGTCCAGACAATTCTCCCAGCCCTTTACTTTAGCAGCAGAGGCTGGAGTTTGTTTATTTTATTTCRTCCAGTCCAATTGTCTTTTACTGTCCTGGGCCTCTGTTCCATTAGTTGAAGTCTCAAGTTCTAATGGTGATGACAATGGTTTCTTGTGCAAAAGGTTTGCATTTTCATGAGTTTTAAGTAAATTCCTTTTCAACTCCCAGTGGAACTGGGATCCTGATTTTAGTGTTGAGGGGTGGCAGGAAAAAAATAAATTATTCTAAGTCACTAAATGAAATATTCTTGAAGGCAAAGGATTCAGTAAGGTTAGCATGACTGTAGTATAGCTGTCCTTCATTGGCACAGMGGCTGGAGTCAAGATTATAAGCTATTAGTTATTTTGCCTGTTAAAATCAAAATATTTTGAAAGGAATGTGACACCCTGCCCAAAATATTTAGCAGTAGTCATTTTAGAGTTTATGTACACTTTAAGGAAGAGCAGACTGTATAGAAAGCTCTGACCACTTGAATGACATAGTAATTCTCCTGATCAGGGCAGCTTTCAGGTCAGCCATAGGTACAATGTATCTAAACCATGGCTRGGACAGGTGTCAAGGGAACCAAATGCACTTGTTCAGCTTGTTGTAGCTGACCTGGTTCATGTTCCTTGCAAAAGTACTTGAAATTTTTGGTGTTTCATCAGATCCTGKTTTTTTCTCCCAATAATATGATTGTAAGGGAGTGAAATCCAGTAATGTGTAGAGAGATTTGGTAGTGATCTGCAGTCTCTGCTGCTGCATGCTGAGCTGTGTCAGCCAGCCCTCTGGCTTTGGAGGGCAGCTTGGAGGAGTTATGGGGGTAGTTCTTGTGTACCTTAGCTGTGCAGGGGATGCCTCAGTACGTGTGTGAGTGTTGTTATGGCACAGCCTGATGTGAATGARGGATTACCTCATTGAGATGAGAAGAATCCAGGACGTCCCTGATTTTTTATTGTTAGAGCCAAAATCTAGATAATTAGTGTGAGTGCTTTTTAGTAAATTAGGAAGCCCAGCTTTAGATCTCATGCAGAAGCTGACTGTTAGATTTAATTTCCTTTTCTGATACATCATTTGGTAAAAGAGGAGATGARCCAGACTCATTGTGTTTTGACTTTGATTTATGATATGTTGTTTTCCTAACAACTGTATTTTGTCTTTATTTTCATTTTTGATAAGCAATTGGGAAGAAATTCCTTAAGCTTTTACCATTCATGCTATAAATAAGGCTGAAACTTTTTACTTCAAAGGCAAGAAATTGGTAGTCGCATCTATGTCATTAAACCAAACCACATTGGAAGTATTCCAGTATAATGAAATGTTGGTGCTGTATATTGTTTCTTCAAAGCTGAGAAAGAGTGAAGGAGTTCTCACTGTGCAACCTAATAATTAGGACATTGCAGTAGCAGACAGCAACAAAGAATTAGTCTACTATAAGTTAAAAAAAAGCCCAACACAAAAAACCCCTTTGTTACTCCAGAGAAATTTTAATCATCCTATTTAGATATGGAAGCCTGATTTGGGCTTAAGCAGACATTTGAAATTGTAGACGTTCATAGTTTTTAAATAGAAAAGCCTAGTTTGATCTAAAAAAAAGTTTTGACTGTTCTGGTTTTGTGTTATACAGAATGGTTTGATTTTGTTCCAGGGGAGAACAAAAACAAATTTTAGAACATGAAAATTGCAAGKGAGGGAACTGTCAGCCTTTGGCCACTTTTTAGCAAAAGTTTCTACATACATTCAAGTACTGTGAATTGTTAACACTTATTTTAAATAGTAAGGTGTTTCCTGAGATAAGAAGGACAAGTAAATTTTGAAACAGTACTTGTGTAAATAAATGTGTGGATTATTGTGAGGTTTTTTTAGACCAGACAGTTTTAGACTGTATCTTAGAAGTTAATTTTAATTTATGCTTTGAAGCATAAATATTTTTAATGTATGCAATGAAGGTGCTTAAGTTATAATTTATACATGAAAGTAACTTGACATGCATAAATAGTACTAACACATAAAATGAAATTAATGTGTTTTGTGTGTGTCTCTCTAAAAATATGCTAGAAATGTGCAGCAGTGCATGCCAAACTTGCATTCAGTTTGGAAGATAGTCATTATGTTTCAAACCGTAGTTGTTTTTTTGGAAAGGGAAAACTGCTGGGTTTTGATTTCTGGAAGGCATTGTTTTGGCAGTTGTGCTAAGTTCTTCTTGATGCAATCCTACCATCTAATCAGTTCTCAGAGATGTCAATGCTGTGTCAATATCGTGTGTAACTCTGACGCAAAATGGATCCACGTTAAAATGCATCTATATATTAGGGGAGGGGATGGGTGTCAGGCTGACCTATATTATCTAATGAAGCTCTGTCTTTCATGTAAAAATATTACAGAACCCTAGCCTTGATCTGTTCTCCCCAGTTGTATTTTTTGTTATGTTCAAAGAGAATATGTGCAAAAACATGTTTTATGCTGAATTTTGTTTAGACTTGCTCAGGATGTTTGAAGGTTGGCTATACAGAATTTTAGTTATCTCTTTTAATGAAGATGTTTAAGTGTCTGGTACAATTTTAATACTGGCTTTCATCTTGGAATGAATTGAACTCAGACAAGCCCTGCAGAAAYGGGTGGGAGCTGAGCAGCTTTTCTTATGTTTTACTAATACGTTAAATAAAGGGTATTTTTTAATTAAAAAAAATAAAGTACAAAATGTTAATCCAGCTAAATGCCTTTCCTTCACTTTCTAGCCATTTCTGTGTGTCTCTGACTTTGCCTTCAGTACTCTAAAAATCCCATCATAACTTCTCCTCTCTGCTAGCCTGGTTTTTTCCTCTTCATTGGAGTGGTTCTTGTGACATTTCAGTGGCATTTTCCTGGCTAAAATCCATCACCTGTATTCTGTCATCATCCTTGAACAATAGATTGTGGTACTGTCAGCGAAGACTTTCCTGAGCCTTCCTTGGCCTGCCTTTCTTGCTTTCCTCCTTCTTGTCACAGACAATCTTTCAGCAGCTTCTTGAGCGGCTCCTGTTTTTCTCACAGTCTTTCTGGAGCTCTACAGAGMTGGCAGTGTCTTTTGGGGCTTTTGGCTTTCTAAGTTTTAAATYCTTTTCATTTTTGAGGTGCTTCACATTTTAATTTATACTGTMATTTTTTACACAGTTGACTGGGATCAGATCTGTTTCTCACCTCTTATCCCCTCTCTGTTGGCTTATTCTGACTCTTAGAAGTCCACAAAGCACATATTGTCTGATTGGTCTCCTATTGCAGACACCATCACTATATATTTTTTTCTTTCAGCCAAGCCTCTAACCTGCAAGTTGTTGGTGGTTTTTATCTATTGTGTGAAAGAGAATTTGTGTCCTAGACTTCACTCTTGTTTCCTCCATGAATTCCAGGTCAAGTCTGCTTTCTCTCTCTCTCTCTTTTTTTTTTTTCAATTATTATTTTTTCTTGCTGTCTAGACAGTTGAAATTCTTGTGCAGACCCTCACTTCCCATACTGATGGTGATTACTTCCTCTGCAGCTTCTAATACCTATGTTGTGGTTTCCCATCCCCTAGTTCCTGTAAATTCCGTTGCTGATATTAGTGTTGTTGCTTATGGCATAAAGTTTAAGTATCCTCATCCTTCAGATTCCATTTGTTCAGCTGGCCTCGCTTTGTTTCAGGAAATTTGCATTTAAATCTCTGTCCTTACTTTCAAGGTTTTTCTTAGTGCATCCCCTTCCTCTCCCCCATTTGTCACTTTTATSACTTGTATCTTTCCTGAGCCTGTTCTGCTTTACTGGCTCTGATTGCCTGGCTTTGCCAGCAGCAGCCGTGTCTGCCCCCCTCCCCTCCAGCCTAACACAGAACTATCCACTCCCACTGACCCACACAGCCACCAGCATCTCCTCCTCCACAGCTTTGCTGAGATCTGCTTTCCCTAAGTTATTTGTTGTGTCTTCTTGGGGTTTTGGGAGGTTTCTGGAGCCATACTCTCCTGCCAGTGCTGGACTTCCTACCATAAATATACAAAGTACAATGTAAATGGTTTTGAGAACGAAGGAATCATTTTAATTCTTTTACTGTTAAAGTAGGTTTATAATGTTTTCCTTGCTTTTATAGAAACTATTTGCCAGACTGTGTGAGGACATCCATAACATAAGGAGAGTTACTAGAAGCTGCTGAACACTTTACTAGGTAGACTTTTTTTCAGCTCTGTCATCATCAAAGGTACATTTCCAACAAGTTTTGCTGCCGGTTCTCTGTGAGGAGCTCCAGGAAAATATCACACTGCACGTGTGATAAAAGCACACATCAAAAGGAAGCTGTACATGTGCTGCTGAACACTGTAACAAAAATTGATGCATTCAGCCTGTTATGCAGAAACTGTACTAGGAAAATGTGGCCATTACTCATCCAAGACCTTTATTGGAGACATGTAGTTTAATGGCAAATTCCATGACTGAATAAGAATTGTATGTCAGCTACTGTCTTTTGAATTAGCATCTGTTGGTTTGTTTTCTGGATAAGGAAACAGCAAATATTAATTTCTGCTGTGGCTAGGTTGTTAAAAATAACTGACAGATTTTCAGCTGGAAATTTCATCAAAATTGAAAACTTCACTGGAATAGTTGAATTGTTACAGAAATTGAATTAAAATTTATTATCTGACTTTATTTCCTTCAGCTTTGACACTGATGTTTTTTTTATCTTAATACAGCTGTTTCCATTTCATGAAGGATTTTTGAAATATGATAAATTAGGTAAAACTAAATTCTTAATGGCATATGAACTTTTAAAATATTTTAAGGTGATTAATCTTTAATATTCTTCCAAAAATATTTCAGAGAAGCGAAGTCTGAGTAAGATGTGTTATARCCTTCCTACAGAGATACACAGTAATGTGAACACTTAAAAGAGTAACCTTGTGTATTGATGTAAAAACAGAGCATAGGAACCTGGTGTTCCAATGTTTCTCTTTGTAATGCCAATAAAATTCAGAACTACAGAAGTATTCTTGTGTAAATACTTACATTCTGAAATTAATCTTCTCTGGTACATTTGGCCATTTATATCAATTGACAGTAAAAATATGGAAATAATTTAGATATTCTGTTTTAAAATGTAATGGAATGTGAAACAATAACTGAAATAGTTGAATGAAACAGTTTGGAAATACTAAGCAGTTMTTAACAGCTGCGGATGCTAAAGAAAAGAGCATCATCTTTATTATGAATACTGAGTAAATTAAAATTATTTGRAAGATGAAAACCAGTTTCCCTATGTTTTCACCTTACAGTTGGTCTGGTGAATAGTAGGCAGTTGTAAGAGACTGGAGCCTAGAAGATGGAGGAATTTTTAAATATGTTGGATGGGTTTTCTTCTGTACCTAAGTAGTCACCCAGACTTTTTAAAGTTAGTGGAGTGAAATAAGTTCTTTTGGAAATGAGCTGAAGAATTGCATTTTGAAAGCATGTTTCCAAATTAGCGTTGTCTACAAACTGTATACCAAAATTTAAGTATATTCTTAACACACTTATATTTTACATTTTCTTTTTTTTATCAACAGAAGTATTTTCAGGTTTGCTGAAGACTGGCAGAGGAAACTTGCAGCATAGAAGTCACTGTCACTATTTAGATAGTTTATTGTCATAATAAAGATGTTTTTCTAAGTGTAGGGAGGAATCTGGTGTGGAAAAATATTGTTTATAGAAAAGAATAAATGAGTTTAAAATACCAAATTACTCTTAAACAAGACTTTAGAAATKCCTAGGTTAATACTTTTCATTGGTGACATTAAAAGGAGATTTTCAATTTACACCATCTGCCCAGATGGCTGGTTTGATTCACTCATTGCTTTAGGGACATACAAATGGAAGATTGAGATCTAGCAGGAGATGAAATATGGACGGGGCTGATCACATTATCTTGATCTCAGTCTGAGATATCTCTGCCAGGAAGGAGCAGAGGCAGTTCACAGTTCAGCACTGGAGTTTTTCTGCTGAATACATAGCCTCATGTCCAAGAAGAAAGTGATGTGTGACTGAGTAATGCAGCCTTTATTTGTTAAAATTGAAAGCCTTGYTTTTCCTTAAAGGTGTGTTCAGTTTTGTGTGGGTGTTCAGGTACAGTTCAGCTTTGTTTTTCAGCTATGTTAAAGGAATATTGAAACTAGTAGAGTTGTTTCAGTGCCCATTTACATTTGATCACTGTTGCATCAATTTCCTAACTCAGAAAGCATATATCCATGCATTGAATTTTTCCAGGTGTATATTACAGGTGCAGCAAAAAAAATGAGGCCAAATGCCACTGATCTTCTAATGATAACTTTCTTCTTACTCAATGTTTAAGTGTATTTTGCGTTGGTTTTGATTCAGTTCTAAACTTAGATAAGCAGAGTAGCTTTTGCATTAATAATCAGCTTTAGTCTTGTTTATTTCATTTCACGTTATATTAAAATCCTTCTCAAACCCAAGAAAATATTTTCTTTTGTTAGCTGTATTTTAAGATGGTGATTTGGCTATGTGATCTCCTCTTCCCAATCTGTGTTGTTCCTGGTCAGGCTGTGTATATGTAGTTGTTCTACTCTTTGGTTTGTAATCAGTGTTTTGGGAATCTTTCCAACCTCAGAGGCTGACTTTCAAGTTTGTGATTTCCTGAATGATTTTTAWTTTTTTTTTAATCTTTACCCTCTCCTATCACTAAACTATTTAATAGGGTTTGTGGAGTACTGGAAATTATGTTAAATTCTTCCCTGGAGTGTATCTCTTCAGGTGCTGTTTGGTTTGGGATTTTTSTTCCTACTTAAATGGTACATTTGTGGTACATAATCCCATTGGTACTTACAGGCATGACTACCTAGACGTTATATTACACCCAGTCCTTGATGAGATGTGATGATAGGCAGAGGGGATGCAATAAGTCAGTAGAAGGGTGAGAATTGGTTCCAAAAGGACCTAGTCTTTTAACAATAGCTTGTTTACTCTTATGTTTGGACAGCTAATGTGTGTGTATGTGTGCATGATAGGAAACTYCCCCAACTGGGCAGAGAAAATCAATAATAAATCATTTTACTTACTAGAGCGCAAGAAGGGCATGCAGGACGAAATGATGCTATTATTTCCCTTAACTCTTTGATGTTCAGCATTCTTCATCTTGGCCTGAATTATGAAAGTGAATGATCTGAAGAGACTAATTAATTACTTTACCACAAAGGAAGCTGAGGGAAGCRGATTACAATTTTGATCTCTGTACAAAAAGGTTTGTGTGCTAGTTGAATTAGTCCCTTGAGTACCTTATGGTTTGCAGTATGTCCAACAAAAGGGCACTTGTTTCCTTRTGAAAACACTCTGTGCATACCAACCTTCCCCTGCCAGAACTGGAGGGCTATTCAAGCTGCTGATCAGCATTTCCCACTAGCATTGGCATTTTCACCTAGAAATATCTAAATACTGTAATGTAGGTTTTTCTTTTACGTTGAAGTAAAACAATGAATTGTCATACCTGTAAACCAACCAGACTAAAACATACTGAAATAATTTATAAGTGTTCAGCATCACTATGTGTTATGCAGCATGATGGAGTGAAGATGAGCTTTTTTGACATATAGCTGTACAGTAGATTGTCCTCTAAAGAAAATTCATAAACCWAATAATAGGCTTCTTCATCTCAGAATGGTAACAAAAGCAGGGAATTTGCATCAGGAGAAGCGTGTAATAATGTGCATCACTTAAAAATACAAATTATTCTGTGGGTAACAAGGGAAGATGGGTTGTAGCGATGTCTCATCTTTCCTCCTGGGTTCTTCTCAGTGGTGGCACAGGTCCCCTCCCTCCGTCTGCTCTTTTTCTCTGTATTTTTTTWATTAATACAAAGCCCATCCCTCCTGCAGGGTGCACAAGTCCCTCCCCACCATGTGGGCCATGGCTGGCTCTGAACCTTTATACCTGCTCCTCTCCCACCCTGTTCTTGCTGTGTGGCATTAGTCTGCTTCTCTCTGCTTTCCCTAAGGATGGATTTTCCACAAAACATTTTCACATCTAGTCTGTTGGAGATGACTGAATTCAAACCTACAGGCTGTTTTTGAGCAAAGCATGGGATGTATGGATGGATATCACAAGCACTCCGCCRTTATCCAAGTCTCCTTTTCTTCAGYAGTGCATTTAAAAGGATACTATGAATACTTTATTGGTCTTCTGCCCCAGAAAATGTATTTTAGGGATTGGATTCTCACCGGTTTTTCTTGAGGGTTTAATGTATTTCAATCTTTGTATTTCATCTCTTTAAACTTTGTGTTGTCCACTTGCCATCAGCCTCATCATGCATCAGGGTTGCATGAGTATTGTCGCWGCAACCGTGTGTCTCATTCCTTAGGTGGTACCACTTTGTATAACCATGAGTAGTAACACTGTATTAATACAGAAACACRTCTTAGTTATCCCTTTTTAAAAAAGCAAGTAAGTACCCCTTACTTAGTATCTACTATTTGCTGTTAATCATATCACTGTATTTTGTTGACAGTGGTATTCACATTCAATTTTGCTGACTCCCTAGCCCTATARGGTGCTCTTTGCATCTCCTGGTTTTCCCCTAAACGCTTTCACTGTGAAAATGCCTTGCACTCTTGCTTCCTTGTGCTCAGCCTTGCTAGAGGCTCTATGCCTTCACACTCTGTCTTTTCTCTCTTCTGGAACATGATATCTCTATGCACTTTCRTAATTTTATTTTCCTTCCTAAGATACTTGAAGAGCTGGAAGAATTAAAATGAGAGGTGTTATTTCTTTCAAAGGTACTAACAGTGTCTTGTTTGTTCTGGAGATAGTATTGTTGGTTGTTGAAACTAATAGTTCTGCCAGCTCTGAATGTCTGAGATTTCTCCTCTTACCATATTTCCCCTTGGAGCTTTCCTGTTCTTGTTGATTTCTTTTTGTTCTTGGGGAAAATTTGAATAGAACAGGTGATRTATTCTCTAGCTCGTACCATGTCCTAGCAGAGACTCTATCGTGTTAAGTGTGCAACCTCATCCAAAAGGTAGAGAGCTGAGAGCGTTAAGGGGAAAGAGGGAGACTTCTGAATAGTATGTGTGAGCTGTATCCATTCAAAACATGGTCAATGTTTCCCCTAAAATAGAGGTATAAAAAAGCAGCTGAAGCAGTTGAATTTAATTTGAGAGAACTACACAAATCTTAATGGTTTTGGTATCCTATCTACAATCCTCCTGTTTTAGGCAGCTAACTGAATTCRGAAGTTAAATAACTTGTTGCAATCCACAGGAAGCAATAGTCCCATTTTGAATGATAATATGAGTTCCTGACTTTGTCTTCTACCCCAGCAAGTAAATCTGGCTATCTACAGCTCACTCTAGTCCAATGTACAAATACTATTGAAGAAATGAGCAATGGTCTTCCTACTCTATTCTAGAAATGCTCTATCCTTGTCCCTTGTGTAATATAAAACATTGCCTGAAATGTAGGTGGAAACATTAGTATGTAAATAAATATATATAAAGAGATGTAAATAAGTAAATATATATATATTTTTTAAAAAGCATGGGATTTGAAGCTGGTCTGTCAAAATGAAGCTGATACATTTGGGTCCCCMCATGACTAGAAATAACATAACACTTTTGTGCTGGTTTTCTCACCTCTTTCTGATGCTGTTAGCAAAGTGAAGGAGGCCTTTGACAATGCATAGGAGCCAGGATAATGAGTGTCTTAAGTGTCTTGGGATATGTGCGTGTGGAGTGCATACCAACTCCTTAGCATTTACTTTAGTTGAAAAGGAAGGAGTTGATAAATTTGGTTTTTAAAACAGTAAGTGGCTGATGTAATCAATATATGGACCACAGTGAATACTGGAGATTTTGGGAAACTGCTGCTTCAAAGGCGCTTTGCACTTTTCTGTTTTAATCCTGGTTTTTTTCTGAAACTGGTGTTAAATATTTTTGGTCATATGTAGCTGTTCTGGCTTTGTACTTGGGACTGTTTGTATTTGTAGTCATATGTAGAGGGAAAAAAAAGGTAATATTTTTCTCATTGTAATACAGAGTGAAGAAATTGAAAATTGCAGATTTCCTCAATTCTATGTCCCACTTCCTTTATCTTTGACCTCTAGAGTACTGCTAGCAATGATCCTACTTGTCATGTCTTGAGGAGAGCACTGATAGTAACAGGAGGGCCTGACAATAGTAWCATAGCAGTTTAATTCAGAGATGGACAGAAATGCTTCCCTACTGAATAGCCTTCACAGGCATTTAGCACTCTGGTTTTCTTCTGAAATCTACAGTTCTGCATGGAGGGGATGCAAATGTGAAGGAAAGTGTTTCTTTGAGTTAAGGAAATGTAGGGCTTTTTAATATGAAGGAGGAAAATATCCTGGGACATTCCTCTCCCCCCAGCCCACAAACAGTGCATAAACCATCATCTAGTACAGTATTTAGAAACTCAGTGCAGATGCTAAAAATTAAGATGCTACCATTAAGATAAAAATCAAACTAATTGGACTAAATTTTTTATGATTGAAGGGTGTTTCTCCCTTTGTGRTATGGGATTTTGGTTCTGTAAGGTTTGATTTTTCATAATTATAAGTGTAGATTTATATTTTAGTAGTGGTGGTGTTCACTTAGTTTTGTGTTGTAATCATCTTTTTTCAATTTTCTTTTATGATGTGCCAAATAGAATAAAAGCATTTGTGGATARTCTAAAATGTGTCAGTGCTAATTGTCAAACCAAAACTGACTATGGGCCTTTTTTATCTTTATCCCTCTTTTGAGAATAAAGACCAGTTTCTTCAAGATGAAGTTTCATCTTCAGTGTCACATCTTGCAACAAAGGTAAATACCTGTTCTTTGAAAATGTAACATTTAATATCATATATATATTTCAGTCCCTGTATGTTAGAAAGTTGCCAGCATTTCATGGACAGCTGATTAAGGAATTTATACAGTTCATTGATGATTTTATAATTATGTATGATCCTTGGTCATGGTGTTCTCATTGAAGTAATATTAGTAGTGCAGGATTAGTTGGAAAACTCTCTTATTTGCTTTCATTAGTGGGGAGGGGAAGGCATCCTGGTTTGTTTTTTTCCTCCMAATGATGGCTATTAAAACACAAGATGAAAATAAGAAGCCACAGGAATTACTGAAGTGTAAAGAAGCTCTGAATTCTAGCTGCAACTGGCAATAAAAACATGAAGAGTAGAAGAGTTTGGGGTTGTTTATTCCATTATATGTCCACGGGCTCTCTGACCACAAGAGGTTAAGGATTTTACTTTGTATCTCTTTCAGGAAAGAGAAGTAGGCATGCAAGTTAAATTTTTTTACCTTGATATATGTCCAAGAATCTTCTTTAATGTTCTTAAAATACATTAGTAGAAGATGAAAGAAGTGGCAGTTATTATGATAAGCTAGAGCTTGTTTTGAAATTCCATAGGTATGAAGAAAAGTATTTTAGAATACATTTATTAGTGTAATAGGATACTTTACATTAATATGTATAAACTGAACATCTGTGTCTGTTGCTTCTTTTTGTTCTGCTTCAGATGCAGCATGATTTTCCTTGAAAACAGAAGTCAGATTGTACTATACCTTTTTCTAATCTTTTGAAGAAGTATATTCTTTTTTATGAAAACATAAATTACCATRTATTTTATACCAAATGATAAATGTTTAGGGAGAGAATCTTAAAAAGAATTTATTTTCTATTGAAACTTTTTTTGCCTCTTTCTTAGTCATTCAGTAAGGCTTACTAAGTGTGTGTTCTGACTTAAAAAAAMCAGAAATGTCACCAGATAAACCACTGCAGTATTTTTGTCTTTTAAAGGAAAACCCTCTTGTCTTAAACATGTATTCTCAAGAAAGCACCTTATCCTTCCCATCTTCTCTTTCTAAAAGCAATTCTGTTTTATTTGGTTGTTCTGTTGTCTTAGAAGCTGTCAGTACAGTGATATTCCAGAAGTTCTAGATTTCAATATGCTAATAAAAGGCTGATGAATTGCATGTGTGGCCTTTCCAGTACACACATGCCATGAATAAAGTAGTCTCCACATTGCAACAATGTGGTGATGAGCAGCAGAATTCTTGAAGAGTAAGGTAGTGGATGAATAGTGTGTGTGCTCCTTGGGGAGACAGCCTTCCTGGTCTCTTAAAGCCTGAGTTTTAAGACAGTGTTGATGCCCATTTGCAGAGCAAAGCCTTTGACCTAGGTTTGGAGGTCTAAAATTAGGAGCTAGTACTAAAGGCTGCAGGTGGAGCTTGGAAAATGGCCCTAGATCATASTCTTGCAGGAAGCTGCCCACTGAGCACTGAGGACAGGCTGATTGCTGTGCTGAACTTTTCTAGTTCTCACATCACAGTTCTCTTGAAAGGCAGGTGGAGGTGGTTAAAAAACCTCGTGACTTCTCAAAGTGAGGAACCATGAGRGGCTTCAGTGGTGCTCTGCAAAATGCAGAAATCTGGAACCTGTGTTCACACTCTGCCTGGACATGTGAATTAGACAGTAAGTCCTGTGAAGAGTGACTGAGGGAACTGGGAGTGTTTAGCTTGGACAAAAGGAGGCTCAGGGAGACCTTTACAACTGCTTGAGTGGAAGTTGTAGGCAGGTGGTGGTCAGCATCTAATCCTGATTAGCCAGCAACAGGACAGCAGGAAATGGCCTCAAGCTGCATCTGGRGAGGGTCAGGTTRGACATCAAGAGGAATTTCTTCACTGGATGCATGGCTAGCATTGAAATGGGCTGGCCAGAGAGGTCGTGGAGTCACCGTTCCTGGAGGTGTTTGAGGAATGACTGGATGTGGCACTCAGTGCCATTGTCTGGTTGACCACCTGATGTTCACTCACAGGTTGGACTCGATGATCTCAGAGGTCTTTTCCCACCTAAATGATTCTGTGATTTGGCCTCTGAAAAACTCAGTSTTTGGGGTCTCACCGCCATGCTCAGCTTCTGAATTAAAAGTGTAGTAGAAACTTCATCTGCAGTTGTTTTTAGGCCAGATTTTAAAAGAGACAAAGTTTTGAGAAATGAAATAGATCAAGAACCTTAATGCATGCAAATCTGTGGAACCTGATGAGATACATTTGTAGGTCCTGAGGGAGCTGGTAGAGAAGTGGCTGAGCCACTATCCAGCATACTTGAGAAGGTATGGCAATCTGATGRAGTTCCCACTGACTGAAAGATGGAAAACATGACCTCCATTTCCAAAAAATATTATAGAAAAGACTAGGAAACTGTAGACCATTTGGTTTCATCTCTGTGCCAGGYGTGGGCATGAAGCCAATCCTCTTGGGAACTCTATTAAGGCTAATGAAAAATAAGGAGGGAATTGGTGACAGCCAACATGGCTTCATTAAGGGCAAATCATGCCTTTGAATTTGATGACCTTCTACAACAGTGTTACAGCACTGCTTAATGAGGGAGCAGAAACTGATGTCATCTATGTGGACTTGTGCAAAGAATTTGCACAATCTCCATGTCTTTAAACTGGAGAGACATGGATTTGACAGATGGATCATTCAGTAGACAAGAAATTGGCTATATGGTCACATGCAAAGAATTACAGTCAGTGGATTGATGTCTGAGTGGAGGCCGGTGACAAGTGACATTCCTGAGRGGTTGGGATTGGGACCAGGCCTGGCACCATCATTGCTGGGGACAGGGACAGTGGCATTGAGTGCACCCTCTGCAGGCTGGTGGATGGCACCAAATCGTGTGATGCTGTCAGCAAGCTGGAGAGAAGGGATGCCATCCYGAGGGACCTTGGCTGGACAGATGTGGGCCTGTGTGAACTTCATAAAGTTCAACAAGGCAAAGTGCCAGATCCTGCAGCTGGGTCATGGCAGTCCCAAACACAAGTACAGGATGGGTGGGGAATGGATTGAGAAGAGCCCTGCTGAGAAGGATTTGAGGGTGCTGGTACACAAGAACCATTGATCTGCACATCAGGAGCTGGCTGACTTGAGAAAATCCCCATCACCACCAATGCTTTATTATCTGTAAGAYAAATATGGAGGGGAGTTGGTTTTTAAATTTTGGTTATCTGTCTTCTTGCTCATTTTGAAGAGGTTTCCTGTCATGTAGGAAGAATGCTTCTTTAATTAAAGCTGATTGGCATTTTTATAACACTTAGTTGTAACTTTATTGAACTGTAGGGTACTTATATAGAAAATTRTATCTCTAGCTTTTTATTTTAGCTYMATTTTTTTAGRGGAGGAGTGAGGGAAACTGTGGAACAAACAATTATTTCTTCTCAGTCAAGGTCAAGAGGAAAATCCATTCTTTTTGTTTATATTTATAAAAAATTTCTGCAAGTGTTTTGTGAAGTGCCTCTTACTTAACTGGAGAATTTTGATTCACCAGTTTTCAATCCTCTGTGAAAATACTTGTGAAGGTCTTCTGAAACAYGGTCCAAATATAAATTTCTGGAAATCTCATTTCATACATGCTGAGCAGTGCCTTTTAAGGGATTAGCTGCTTAACTACACAATGGTATTGAAAGTGCTGGTTCTCACTGCAGGTGTGCAGCAAGAATGCCCTGTAATTGCTCATTTTGCTTGCTAAGACTCTGTCATGTGGCTTGTTCTAGCCYGCAGAGAGTGATTTCTGTGCTCCAGAGCCCTGCTGGCCTGGCAGTCTGGAAGTAGAAGAGTCTAACAGGAATATTCTGAAAGTTCCAGTACCCACTACTAATGCAGTCAGGGTAAATTCAAACATACTTGAATCTCTTGCATTGTAAACTGCTTGTCTTGTACCTCTAACTCTGTGACCCACAGCTCATTATTATTCTTTGACTTGATTGAGTTCTATGCTTTTTTATCTCTCCCATTATAAGATGTTAGCCTATATTWACCACATTTATCTGATGCACAAGTTTACCTGTTTTCAGTTAAATTTACACCATCTTCCTCTTTAGTATATATCCATCTGTATCTGCATACTTCTTTTGGATGTAGTAAACTTTTGAAAATTGCTTTAATACTGAAGTACTTTAGTTTATACCCAGCTATTAGTATTCCTGGTTTGTTGCCTTTTACCCTAATATTTCATGAACCTTCTTGCCCTCTAGCAGAGCTCTAATTATCAACTGTTTACCTTTGACAGTAAAATTAACTGAGAAGTCTCACTAGTGATGCTTTACTGTTTCCCAGTAGTGTCTTTGATTGTTCATTTTCCTGTTTACCTTTTRTTACCTATTGTCTTTGCCTGTTTACCTATTATGGGAAGATAGTAATGTAATCATCAGAGTTTGTTGATGTGGTGAAAAATGGTGTCCTTAAAGTAATTTTTAGTAATAATGCCTATTAATATTGTAGGAGACTTTCATTTTTGACCCATTCTGGGGMATTTTATAAAGTTAACTATCAGTAGACATTTGTTCCCTGTTTTGTCTAAAGAAAGAAAAATTGCATTCAATGTAAACGATTTGTATACAGTTAATTCACTTGAATCAATACAGGTAACAGCTGAAGTCTTACTGTGAAGGTTGAGATTAGAGTGGAGCTTAGGGGTTTGGGGAGAGCCATAATGTATGTACAAAGCTCTGATTATGGAAGAAAGGTGATAGATAGATTACTGCAATTTTCAGAGGATGCTTCAGGTGTTATGGTAGTTGTTGCTACAAAAAAGGTGCTGTTGCCCCTAAATTCCACATGCTTTATCTTTAATYAATTGATTCTTAGCACTAACCTAAAAGAATGCAAGAAATGAGGGAGTTAGATTTCTGCTGGCTTAAGTAGTTGAAGCAGTTTTCCACAGCATCACACAGGTACAAAACCATAGCATAAGGAAGGCAATATCAGTGAGCAGGCAGTGGCCTGGGCTGAACCTTTTCAGCAACGGTATCTGATAAACCAGATCTGATAAAGCAGGTCTGCCTCTGTGATCCCCTCTCTCTGGGGATCTGTCTGACAGATGGGCACTGATCCTGAGGCACTGGCAAAGCAGAGGGAAGAGGAGGGAGCAGGAGAAACAGCAGACAGCTTGACCAGAGAGACAGACCACATCCTTTGCATGATGTTCTAGGAGGGACTGCTTGTACTCCCACTTTCAGAAGATACACTAATTAGATTTCAGCTTTCTCATGGTGGAAAAAAAGTACCACTAGCTTATTCTAGAAGGAGCTAAAGGAAAAGAACCTGTGCTCTGTTCTTGAGCTCTTAAGATACCAGTTGGAACAAACYGTGATGACTTTTCAATAGTTTGCCAGTTGATGGATTAATATGTATGTTTAATTTCACTCTTTACTGATTCTTTTAGGTGATTGCACAGGACATTGCTGGACAGGTATTCCCAGCCTAAAGTGAAAGATACAGGAGAAAATTTATTAATTTATTAATTGCTGTCATAGTCAAACTGCTGTGAGACTAATCTGTATTTCTACTTCAGAGAATACTGAAATACCTTCTTGAGAAGTTCCTGCTTTGTTTCTCATTSATATTTTTGAAAAATAGTAGACTGCAGCATCCAACATGGTCCTCTAATTGTAACATCTGATGTTAAAGTTCAGCTGTAGTCAGCAATAGTGCTTTCTTCCTTAATAAAGGTCCCCCTTTTTTTTTTAGCTGTCCCATGACCATTTCACTGAATTTTTTTTAAACTTGGAGTGTACGCCTGGTTCTATCAGCCAGCTTTGATTTTCAAAGATCACCTACTCCAAGCTCAAGCCCAGCCCATCAGGCAGAGAAAGAAGCAAAGGTGGCAGGAGGCATTAATGTGATATCCTTGAAAAACCTCAAACATTAAAGGAGACATTCTAGGGGTGGAACCAAGGTCAAGTGACCTGAGGGGAGTATAGATACACTCTTTGAGTATGCAGGGATGGGGTTAGGAAGGATTAAACCCACTAGAGGGGACTTAATCTGGTGAGCAACAAGAAAGGTTTTCCTTCTTGTACACCAGCAGCAGAGAATGTGTGAAGAAGATGGAGCCTGGCTGTTCTCAGGGTGCTCAGTGAATGGGCAAGAGGCAATGGGCACAAACTGAAGTAGAAGAATTATAATTTAAAAATAAGAAAAAATGCTTTTACCATGAGGACGTTCAAGCCAAGGGACAGATTTCTGGGGAGGTTGTGGATTCTCCAGCTGTGGAGATACTCAAAACCTGGCTGTCCATGATCCTTAGCAGTCTGTTGAGGGTGACCCTGCTTTGAGCAGTGGGGTTGGACTAGATGGTCTCCAGAGGTCCTTTCCWGCTGTAAAGGGGGGAATTTCTGTGAATTCTGGATGTTGAATTATTTTGTTTTCCAATGACACAGGGAAAAGTAGTTTAAAGATTAGAGAATATAATCAGGTCAGTTACATTTATAAACCTCCTAGGAAATTTTAGGAGTAGTGCTTTTGTGTAGAGAGTTACATCATAAAAATGAAATACTGAGCTTCTGACAGTGGATTGATGCTTTAAGCCCATATCAGTACTGTGTTTTCATACTTTGCATAACTTTAATAGTTTTACATAAAACAAGTCTCCAGTGTGGTGAGGAGTCAACTTACTGAAGTGTTATCTTTACTTACTGACCTTCCTTTGACATCTTAGCAGGGAAGCTAAGTGTTCTGGGATATGAGTCTTTCTCCAGGTGCTCTGAGAGGTTGTAAATGATTCCCAACTGATTTAGATTCTGGCAGTCTGTGATTGTGGCAAAAGGAGATGATGTTCAGGAAGAGCATAACATGGCTGGTGTCTAGGGCCTCTTCCCCTAACATCAAGAATCATTGTCTGGAGGTATTAGAGGGTGCACCCCTTTAAACAGGGGGTATTCATATATGGATCTCCTGTCTGAATTTGTCTAATTTTTCTTGTGATGGTTCCCAGCCCTTTTTGGCTATATGGCTGCTGCATGTCAAACTGATGGTTACAGAGAAAGGTGACTCCAAGATCTCCTTCGTGAGGAGCTGTACCTACCAGCTGATAGAGTTGTAACTGTTCCAGCTGCACTCTTTGGTTGGTTAAAAGTGTTTAAAGAGCTCTGAAAAGAAACATGGAAATGCAGCGGGCTGTTCTGAGGAATTTTGTTATTATGTGTCAGCTACATGGCAGCAGTCGTCAAAAAACAAGATTGTTGCCTTAAAAACAGTTCAGTAGTTACAAAAAAGCTTTTGGAAATGTGAAATGTGTATTTGGCCACCTCCTCCACTAAGGTTTCAATTCAGGAGTGTGCTGCCATTGACAATCAGGAGTGAGCTGTTCGCTCCTGGTCGGTGCAGTGCAAAGATGCTTCAGCAGATCGGTGCCGGTGCAGGCAGGTGTAGAAGAGGAGGCTTAGGATGGTAGGCAGAGGTTCTGATTTCACTCTTGCAATTCCTGGTTTCTTTCAGCCTAGTCTGTTTGATATGTAGTAGGCTTTGTACAGTGAGTTACATCACATATTGGCAAAATGTAGTTTACCTGGACATTGGTGTTCTTATGCAGATTATCCTGACAGCATTTCCTTTGGAAACCCTAAATAAGTAGTGGAAGTGTATCTTAAATGCTTAGCTTGCATTTCTCCTAAGGACTAGTTGAGAGAAGGAATAAATCAGTGACAGTCTGGGTATTAGCCTTGTATGTACCTACTAAATACCATGAACATGAAAATATGGAAGGAAAGGTACAATGTGTACATAGGCGATGATTTACATACAGGTAGAAAGAGTGCAGAGCTTGTAAAAGTTTATCCAAAGACCTGCACATAGAATAGAAATAAAGATATCTGTGAATCATAATTGGACAAATGAAATCAAATTTTTAAAAAATCTAAAGTTAAGAAGTATGGAAAGCTTGGAAAGCTTCTGGCTGCTTTTTTTTCTTCTTTTCTTTTCCTTTTCTTTTTTTTTTTTTTTTTTTTTTTTTTTTTTTTTTTTTTTTTTAGGATTTCTTGGGTATCCAGGCAGTGCAGCAAAGGTTGGGATTGCATTGTTGCATTGGCAAAGTATGTRTGATGTTCTAGATTAAAGAAGGTGTATGTACAGGTATATCCTTTTTGTTACATTGAATGTGTGTGTATAAATGCTTGTCTCCAAGCAGTTAATCAGTGTTGTTCTTTAAAGGTACATATCATTTAAATGAAGCCTCTTCTATGTCCTAAATTTCTATCTGAAAACCAGTAACAAGGTTCTATTTTTTCATAATCAGCAAATTTATTAGATGGAAATGACTTGATGAAGCATCATTTTTGAAAGAAGGCAGCTTATCTAAGAATTGTGTCATCCGGTTTAAAGGGGAAAAGAGTTTTTAAGTGCAACTTGTAGCTGTGTTTTTGCCTTTGGTGGCAAAGGTTCCTTCCCCAAAACGCCTGAAATAATAGAATTTTAGTAAGATAACAGTTGATGGAGTCATGGAATGGTTTGGGTTGGGTGCGACCTTAAAGGTCATCTAGTTCCAACCCTCTGGCCATGGGCAGGGACACCTTCCACTAGACATGATTGCTCCAAGTCCCATTCAACCTGGCCTTGAACAATTACAGGGATGAGGCATCCACAACTTCTCTGGGCAACCTGTTCCAGTGCCTCACCACCCTCAAAGTAAAGAATTTCTTCCTAATGTTTAATCTAAACCTACCCTCCTTCATCTTAAGGCCATTCCCTCTTGTCCTATTACTACATGCCCTTGCCAAAACCTCCTGCTTGTCTTGACAGCTGTGGTTTTGTTTTGATTATTATACTTCATAGTGTATCATATTTTTTAAAATAGTCAACTAACACTGACAGACTATCACTGCTGTTCTTACTAAATCCTGTGAAGAGCAGCAACTTTCATGTTCTGTGCTTGGCACTCACGTGTGTGTTTTTGTGAGCATGCTGTCAAAGTAAAAATAATCCATACCTAGTTATTTCACCTTGAAGGAGGGAGAATCAAACTTTTAATGAAGTCTAAAAAGCAATTTATGCTGTATGCTTAATGGTCACAGTAAATTTAGGGAACACACTGTAGTGCACCAGCGCTGCATCACACATGGCACTGGTGAGCCAGTGCTCTTACCCTTCTTGCTTGCCGGGCAGGAAGTTGCAGTCTGGTGATCACAGAGAGGGACAATATGTGTAAAGCAGGTTAAATCTAAAGAGTTTCATAATGTGTGTGGCTGTCCTGTCTGTCGATTCTTTCTAGACATGACAGTTTGTTTCATTTCTTGTCTGCTGAAGCCCTTTAGACTGTCTTTAAAGCTGCCTAGATTMTCTTTTTACTGTGATACATTAAAATGGAGCCCAGCTGTACTCAATGGCATCACAGAACCACGGAGGATTTGTATTGTTTGCTCAGCAAGGGAGAGCTCTTGCTGCAGTCACCAGACCGGCTCTTTTCCCAGGCATGGCCATCCCCTGCAGCTCCAGCAGCACCACATGCAGGGGCCACAGCCACTGCTGCCTGCCAGCCCCAGTGTCAGCAGTGTCAGCCCACTCTGTGCCTGCCAGTCTGTCACCCACACTGATGAGGATTTGCTGCTCTCTGTAGGTTCAAGGTGCAAGTTTCCGGGGCTGGAAGGAAGTGACCTCTATGTTCAATAAAGAYGACGAACAGCAATTGCTAGCAGGATGCAAGTCTCCAAAATCCAAAGGGTGAGTAAAGCCATTTGGTCTATCTGCTATTAAAATACACTATTAAAACACAGAAAATAGCTGTGCAAATTAATGGAGGTGGATGCTGAGTAACAGCAGTGTCCAACTGCTGGAAGTCAAATTGACAGAGGAAGTTTTATGGGCAAAGCTATATATACATTAAGCTTCCAATGAATAAGGCATGCTGTATTAGGAAAAGACAGATGATATTTTAAACATTTTTAGGCTTGTCAGGAAAGAAAAAGGAATTTAGCTGCATAATAATTTTCTTACTGTAGAAAGGCAGCAAAGGCTTGTGAGTAAAAGGGTCATTCTCACACTTTCACTATCCTCTTAGGGATTAATTATGGTTGAGTTTACAAATTCCCTTTTTACATGCCTTACCCTCGCTTTTGAAGTCTTACTACACCTGGAAAGGTTAAGTGGAGTAGCTGTACTAGGATCTGGAAGTCTTCCCTGTTGGCACTGAGCTGTGTTTTGGCACAGTTGTGTGCTGGTATGGTGAGGGCAGCTCCCTGGACAGAACATGCTTCCAGGACAGGCCCTCTTCCTGTTACAAGTGTGTGTAGGCTTCACCTGCATGTGCTGYCTCACTGCCTTGGTTACAAACCAAATATACCATATAGCAGTAGATCTGTTCCTGCCAAATATTAGCTTTGATAAGCTAATATCAAAGCTARTATCAAAATGGCTGATTTGCTGTAGCAGGCTTTGTCTCCAGTTAACTTTGAAATAAATGTGTTTCAGGWTGCAACACCACATATCTGCATACAGGGGGTGTATGTATATAAATAATTTAGAATATAAATCCATATATTTTATTTCCATTTGAGCCTCTTCCATAAAACTTCCCAAAAGTTCCCAGCCACTAACCCTGTGCAATCTTATGGGTGTTATCAAGATGCTAGGCTACTTTAATAATGCTTTGCAACTGATGCTGAATGCAAGAACCAAATAATACAGTGAAGACAGCAGAATTATGATAACAGAGTTACCACCAATGTAGAAAGCTATTTTGGTATTACTATGRGAACTGCCTGTTTTTTAAGTTCAGGATATTTTTCTTTAATTATATACCACGATTTTTACTTCACTTCTAAAGACACATGCAACTTTTAAGTGTGCTGTCTACAAAATACAGGAAAAGTGTTTGGAGTCTGTGGCTGGTTTTAGCAAAATGAAATGTCTGAGGAATCATAAATTCAAATTCCAGTAAAGGAAAAGTGATTTYTGAATGTATTGGTTGAGTTGCTTCTGTTTAAATACGATAGAACTAAGCTTTCGTTAATGGAACAAAGCTTTTTAAATAGAAATGTTTAAAAGAGATTCAATGGTGAGTTTAGTTGTGGCTAAGGAATTGATATGCTACTACAGATAATGTTTTCAATTTGCTTTTTAGCTCATTGAACCCTCAAGGTTGTGTCTTTCACCCCTGGTGTTCAATCTTTCCTCATGGCCCATTGTTTGATTATATACACAATCCTGCATATAGAGTTATGCATATTTGACATTCTGTAATTCAAATATTTCACTCTGCAAAATTATTCAGGTGGAAGATTTTTAAGGGGATAAGAAAAGTAATAATATGAATAGCCTTTCAAATGTCTGAGAGAGAAGTTCCAGTTATTTTTTGGGTTTGGGAGGGGCATTTTGAGAGATCTTACCAGAAATACAAAACAGCTGTTATCACATAATTGTGTGGATTTTTATGAAAGTAWTAATAAAACAGCTTGGTATCTTTTAAGTCCTGATACTGGGTACATCAACTATTTTGAGGTGTAAGGTTTAACTGGTAAGGTGGTAGCAGGTATATGAAACTGAGTAACACAGTGAGTGTTAAAGCTGGTGTTAGAACATTTTCAAATTCTKTCTACTATCATAGTCCTAGGTTTTTTAAAATTTGGTTTTGTTTTTTGTTKTTTTTTTTTGTTAAAGTACTAAATTGTTCAAATGCATCCTAAAATCCTTCATACATTTCCAAAGGCAGCTCTGTGGAGTTCACCCCACAGGAATGGGGTGGGGATGGTGAWGTGTCAATTCTCTTGTAATAGAAAATGACCATACTCAGTCCTCTTCTGATTTATCACTGCGGGATTCAGCTGTGTTTAAGTTTATGTGTATGTGAGGGTGTTTTTCCTGAAGCTGACAGCAATGGATGTGCTGCCACAGGCTGACAATGATTAGCACTCCTTACTGTRAAACATAGTTTAATTGAATGCTTATTAATAACTACTACATACATCCTTAAATGAAGKAATTAATCACGACATCATTGTTATTTTCTAGAACAAACCTAAAACTAAAGGAAGAGATGAAGTCTGAAAAGAAGCCAGGTTTTTGGGACAGTTTGGTGATAAAGCAGAATGTTCCATCTAGGAAACCAGATGAGATTGAGGGATGGGAACCACCACAGATTACCACTGCTGACTCTACCAGTGATGCAGCAACTCCTTTAAGTGACTATACAGCCTGGTCAGGCTGGGAAGATGAAACCAAAGGCTCCACAAAATACACAAACCTGGCCAGCTCAGGAAACAGCTCCAGGTGGAGTATCAAATCAGCTGGAAAGCTGGTTAGTATTAGACGTCAGAGCAAAGGTAACCTTACTGACAACTGGGAAGAACTAGAATGATACTGGTAACACTGGTGAAATGCTTTATACATAAGAAGAGAACAGTTCCATGATTTACTCACATGTTTAAACCAAAATCAAATCTGCTCAATATTGCACCTTTATACAGTAATTTGTTTTATTCAGATTGTTACAAATTTTTGCTCACCTAATAGTAAATTTTCTTATTACATTGTTAATAGCTATGTTTTCCACTCTGAAAAAAAGTAGAGAATCTATTTTGTGCCTATATTTCACATTCAGACTTTRCAGTATGCCAGATTGTTGGTTTTACCAAAAAAATGTAATTCCTTAGTGAATGTATACACTGGTTGTCTTTGACTGCCTTATGAAGGAACTGCCACTAGCTTGAAGTCCTGCTTATTTTCTGGTATTTGAGGGCCATTCAAAATTTTGGTTTTGATGCTGTCCCTTTTAAACTAAGAATACCAATCTGTGGCTTGCAGGGAGAGGGCTTGTACTTAGTACTGTTTTCCAAATCTTCAGCCTCAGGTTATGCTTCAGCTTGTGCATACAAGATGCTTAGTGTCACATTGTGCTGTACTCTGTGTGACATGGGAAAATACTGTTCTGAAGTAATTCCTTCCATTACAGAATTGTCACCAACAGTCAGTCAAATAGGTCTTCCAGAGTTCGGGTGGTTTTTGTGTTTTGGATTTTTTTTCCCTGTTTTTTGGTTGTTGTTTTTTGTTTTGGTTTTTTTGTTGTCGTTGTTTGCTTTTTTTKTTTTAATATTGAACTTCTTTTCACAAAGCTAAGTTTCTCAGTTTGTAAGATGCATGTTATGCCAAAAATAGAAATTACTGAAAATTTGGAAAACAGCATTGAGTAAAGTGTAAGATGATGTTAGTATTCTGGAGCAATATTAAATCTGGATGTAGGAATTAGTTGCTTCTTATGGAAGGGCATATGTTTGCATTTTTTTACAATAGCTGGTCCTTGTTTTCCAAACAACCTTTTTGGTTTTGGCTGTGTTTTTCCTTCCTTCCCACTGCATAAGCAATGATCRAATTATACTCCAGCATTTTCAGGGTAGCTGAGTAACTGAGCCATTGCAAGTATCTTCATGCACACAACATTTTTGTTGAAAAGTTCCATCTTATTAGCTACTGATACTTTGAGTTTTTGGTAGAAGAAGGTGAAATGTTAAACTTGAGATTTGAAATGTATATATGACTAATAAAAGTGCCTCTTTTTAGCATATTGTCTCTCACTAGTGGTGCAGCTGATGTCAGATCCAAAGTCAGTTTYTGTTTTGTTTATATGACCCACACAAAGATTGCTTTAACATTCATGAATAAAAATCAAACCAAAAGTTTCATAAGAAATGAACAGTAGGCCTTTTCTCTCCTGGTTGTTRAACTGGTGTAACAGAACTGAAACTTGACTGTCTGGCAATATGGCCAGTGCAGTCAGAAGATGAAGCTAGCATGTCAGAGAAAATCAGCATTTTYACAAGAAAGTATAGGCCTTTATATAACAGATGTCCTGTAAACATATTTTTGCAAGAAGCTTATGCTGATGAAAAGGGATGCATGCAATTTTTTTCTAAGCTTGTTTCTGTTACTGCCACATTACTCCTCCCTTAGCTCTCTTTCTCTCCTCCTCCAATTCATGTGTAGTTTTCTGGCTTGCAGTTCCTGCATAGCAATTTTTTGGAGATTCCTGCTGAGATGTGCCTGGAGGGAAACTGTAGCAAAATGGTTTTAGTAGTTTGGGGGTTTTTTTCCTAATATTGATAGGATGCTAAAAGACATTGTTCTGAGGCTTACCAAAAAGAACAGTGATGTTTTGTGCTACAAAACAGAATCTTAAAACTGGCAAATATACTTGTAAAATTTGCATTAGATATTAAAAACTATTCATAGGGGAGAAAAGGTTAGCATTTATATTGCATTGTTTAGTCTGTGAGTAAACTCTATTTTTGCCTTGGGCAAATATGTATGCTGAGGTTAATTATAGGAAAGAATTAGTGTTCTTGGGTATAGTATGCTGCATTTTATAGTTTAAGGAATGCCCTCTAAGGCATGAACTAGTATTTAATTTGGATGTTGGTGCTGATCTGAAAGAACAGAAAAAGATCTGTTAGCAGCCCTTAATATTCTCAAAGATGGACTGAGAACTTTTAATTTCACTCCTGAAGAAACTATTTATACTGTGACTAGTAAGGGTTTTGCCTTGCACATTATACTGTCAAGTGCCTGTTTCTCACCTTKATGATGTGTTTGTTGCACAGCTTAACTGCAACCTTTTTCAATTTGTTTTTAGATGTATGATAAAGAATATGCTCACAAATACGAAGCCTATTATAAAACAAAAGTGGGAAATTGAGATATGTAAAATTCCAGTTTCACTCCTAGTGATGAAAGTTTTGGTGTGCTTTTTAAGTGAYATTTCCTCAGAAATAACCATTTTAAGGATCAACATTATTAAATTTAATATAATTTATTGTTATGCTTTAATAATGTATTTGTCTGTTGAGAACTCACTGGTGTGAGCTTTCCTTCTCTCATGTTTATAAATGTGTCTGAATTTTCAGAATGGGGTCCTTTCATCTTTTACCTTTGTTAGATGCTTAACTACATTAAATGTTATGAGCTTAAGCTATACACAGCTCCATATGTGGAATAAGTGTAAAAAATGTCCCTTAATATTTGTTTTGAAATTGCATTTCAATCTATGTGAAATGTTTTAGAAGAAGGTAGCATTAAGATGGTATGATAAGATTGCACAAAATAAAATATAGTTTATATTGCTTTCTCGTAGCCAATCTGCATGATTGTTGGCGTGGTTTTAACGGGAATTAAAAGCTTTGTGTGGCTGTTACTAGTCACTTAGCTCTGAGCAAAGTCCTTTCTGAGTATTTTTATTTATTAGCATCATTTGCAAAAAGAAAAGTAGTATTTTCCATATGAATAAAGATTTAGTTTGAACTGAAACTTATTCTTTGACTATTTTTTTTCCAGTTGAATTTGTCATGTGAGTATGTTTACATTTGCTTGGACAGGTTTGGCCACCACAAKATAAGAAAGATAATTAAACTATTAGAGAGTGTCCAAAGGAGGGCAACAAAGATGGTGAAGGGCCTTGAGGGGAAGCTGTGTAAGGAGCAGCTGAGGTCACTTGGTCTGTTCAGCGTGGAGGAGACTGAGGGGAGACCTCAGTGCAGTGACAACTTCTTTGTGAAGGGAAGAGGAGGGGCAGACCCTGATCTCTTCTCTGTGGTGACAGTGACAGGACCCAAGGGAATGGCCTGAAGTTGTGTCAGGKGAGGTTTAGGTTGGATATCAGGAAAAGGTTCTTTATCCAGAGGGTGTTTGGGCACTGGAACAGGCTCCCCAAGGAAGTGGTCACAGCACCAAGCCTGACAGAGCTCAAGATGGGTCTGGGTTTGGACACTGCCCTTGGACAMATGGTGTGACTCTTGGGGTTGATGCTGTGCAGGGAAGGAGTTGGACTCAGATCCTTGTGGGTCCCTTCCAACTCAGCTGATTCTGTGATTCTGTGATGTTACTTCCACCATTGTAGAGTATGGCCAAGGAAGTGATGGCAATGTTTGCCCAAACTCTGTGAATCTCAGAACTTGCAGCATCCTAGATTTAAAGCATCACACACTGCTTTTACAGTGGCAAGAATTCATTGGTTTCAACAAACTAAAAATATTTTGTTATTTTTTGTTTTAAAATATTGTGGGTTTTGTTTTTGTTTTTGGTTTGTTTTTTTTTAACTTATTGGCTGTTGTGAAAGCTTGGGCAGAGCAGCATTCTTTCCCTGAAGATTTCCCACCTACATGTAGAGTGGAGGACCTGCAATGCTTTTGCCCAAACTGGCCCCAATAAGGTGACACCTGCACGGCCTGGCCTGTGACACGTGAGGAGCAGCTGCTGCTTCCAGTGGAGCAGCTGCAGAAGGAAGTTTATTGTCAGTCTCCCATTCTTCTACTCCAGTCTGCTGACACTGTGGTTGTCTACACAGACCAAGCAAGGAACATTTAGGCAAGATGTTTCTTGCCATAATGTGTTGTCCTGGTTTAGAGCAAATTTGGGAGAGATTCCCAAAAGGGCTCCRGTAGTAAAGCAAATTCGAATGGCCCCTCCCCCCAACTGGTCCGGGAGAAAAATACCTCCTTGGAGAAAGGTGGAAAAAAACCCCTGTTTATTAAACAGTAAAACCTAAACAATATTAAACAATAAAACCCCTTGCCTGCTCCAAAAGAGACGATAAASTGAGAAAACCCYGTCCCCRCGTTGCGGCTCAGCTCACTCAGKCTCTGATCGGTCTCTCTGGTGCTGGAATTGTTGCAGGCCGGGCCCAGCCCGGTGGGCCAGAGATGTGAGCTGTCGGTGCTCCCCTGGGTGTTCAGTCCAGAGCAGGTTTCAAGAGGTCCAAAGAAAAGGAAAAAACCCAAAAGTCCAGGGAACTTCCTTGCCTCAGCTAGCTAAAACTAACTAAAGACAAAAAGGAGCCCCGTCCCTCTGTCTGTCCGCAGACAAACAGTCCAGGAGCAGGAATGTGGAGGAGTGAGRAGCAGTGTCTGGAGGGAAGGAATAAAGAAAAAAAACAAACTGTGCACTTCTTCTCTCCCCCCTTCACTCTCTGCAGTAAGTCTTAAAGGTGCAAAACTCATTCAGCATAAACAGAACAAGACGAYTGGGGATAAAAGCATCATAYAGTCAACCAAGGACATGTGTGAAGTAACTAAACTAGAAAATCTCATTCATACAAATTATACTCTTAGTGGATAGAAAAGAGACTGCATTGACACACCTCTGACTAGACACAGGTGGGGCAGGTGCACAGCCTGGCATCTGTCTCAATTTCTGAARCTTATCAAAATGCTTGTTTTTGTATGACAAAACTGTAGGTTGTGTGCAATCTGAAAGCATGAATGTGCATGTTATATAGCTGTTTCATGCATATCCAAASTGTTTGTGCTAATTTGCAGGGGATTGTTTGATACTTTCCTCTGAGTGCCTGCTACTTTGTTTCTGATGTATCTGGGAAATAAAATTAGTACTGTGAAGAGGAAAAGTAATTTCCTAGAAGGCTTATTACCAGCAACAGTTGGCAAAGGTGTGTATCATTAGGTACTGTCAGTCTCAAAAATTTCTTGTAGCATGACTGATTTGTACCATATAAGACAGGGAATCAAACATACCGGCAAAAAAAAGCCAGTTTAGAAATCAAAAGGAGAGAATTACATTTAAGTGTCATCAGCATCATTGTGGAGCCTTCCTGTTCTGAGGAGGCTGTAATACTACACATCATAGCAGAAAGTAATGCTGCTTCTGTAGTTACAAAGAAATAAAGAGTATGAAAACAATAAAAATAGGAATATAAATAATATGAATTTATATTAAATATATAATAGTAAACAAGGTGTAGGGAGATAATGGTTTTTCACATGGTATCTACTGACTGCTATCACTGGTAATGAAAAAAGAAATATCTACTCTGCACTTGGGAAGAAATTTTTCCTATTCTGTGTCCAGCAATTACTAAAAGATGCAAGAAAATGAGAATATTCTTTTCAAGGCCATAACAATCTGGTAAAAGCTTGGCTGGCATTAAAGTCTTTATGCTCTTGAGACCCAAATAACACTACTAGAAGCTTTATGACACATTTTGAACTGTTAGTTTGCTATTGGAAAAGAAAAAGGATTATTCTTTGCATGGAAAAGTGCACAGCTGTGTTTTCTGAGATTGGTTTGTCCACTTCTGAAAGTAATCATGTGATATTTTGCTTTCTAGTTGCTCCAGCCCCTTGTACTGAGGAGACTGAACAGTTGAGTTTAAGTAATTTTTCAGACAATTGGCTGGTTTAATTATTTGAGATTGTACAGTAAAATATATCAGATTTGATAYAGAAATATTCCTATTAATTAGCAATGTCTTTTAGCCTTTTTTGTCTTGTACCTTTTATCTTGAAACCCGCAAATGCTGTGGTCTTGACCACCTTGTTTGTCCAGGAGTCTTGGATKCCCTACAAGGTTACACTGCCAAATTCCTCTGGTATTTGAGGGATGGAGGAAACACTGGTTTGTGCTAGAGAAAGGATGGGAGCCAAATGTATCCTGACACCAAGTACTGCACTTGGCATATTATTTTTTTTTTTCTGCTAAAGTTTTCTAATATGCAAGATGATAAATATTAATTTTTCTTTTGATTGGTTTTATTTTTGTACTTGTCTGTTAGCTTTTTAGGAGGGGTGTCACAGATGCAAAGACATCCTTATTGCATGAAGACCAACTCTTTTRGTGTTTCTCTCATGACCAATGCACCCCTTTTAGGCTGAAATGCCTTCAGTTYAAGTAGTGCCTGTAAACAGTTTATCTTCTGAACATTTGGACAGAAACTTGGCAAYGAACATTTGATAGGACAAAAAAGGAAAACAACTCAAGCATCACTTCCCATTAGGAAGTAAACCATTGTTTGATGGGATGAAGCACAAGATTCCCAGTAATCATACTACAGATAGAGTAAATCTGTACATAGGGTTATTTTAGACACTTAATGAAAAAGATATATGCTCTTTTTTTGATTTTATAAACTAACCCTGAAGTGCAGTAACCCATCTGCACAGCATGGCTGCCTCAGTGCTCCCTGCYCAGGAGCAGCTGTGACCTGAGCAAACCATCGTGGCCAGGCTGAGCAGCAGGTGAGGCCAGGGTGCAAGGTCTGAGCTCCTGAGCTGTGCACTGAGGACTGGATGCACTGGGCACAGGGGGAGGGGCTGCAGGACTAGGGAAGGAGCTGATGTTCTGGCATTGAGCAATGAAACACACTATAAAGAGAAGTAAGAAGTCCAGAACATCTGGGAATGTTCCTACAGCTGCTAGTACCAATATTTATTATTAGGCCAGGGTTTTGGTCTTAGAGAATCAGAACTAACACAGGTCTAGTCTTTTTTCCTGGTGTTTTTTTCATGATGTTCCAGTTCAAGACCAGGACTTTTGGCTTTTGATGAGCAACTCGAGAAACCATCCCCTGTGCACAGGTACAAACAGCAAGTTCTGTTTGTTTGTAGCTTGGTGCTCTTCAAYTTGCAGCAAACACTTCCCCAGATCTATTCCATACTCTATGCCAATAAATTAGACTCAGTTGATGAAAAATGTAGAAGGTGAGTGCAGGCAGCAGAAGAAACACAGGACCAGCAGAAGGCCTATGGGCAGCTTGCAGCAAGAGCTGAAGGGGTGGTAGGATTAACCTACTGCAGGGAGGGGGCTGAACTAGGCCATGGAGCAGCACCCATCCTGGTTAGGGGTGCTCTCACTTGTGGTCAGGCTTCAGTGTAAGAGCAGGGGAAGGGCACAGAGGGCACAGGAGCAGGCTGTGCACCATGGAGCTGTGTAAGGAGCAATAGCAGAGGTGCAGCCTGGGACACACAACTGCAGGAACTGCTGCATCATGGTCAAACATTTCTGGTTCTAGTGAAAATGCTGCCAAAGTATTGCTTTTATAAATTCACCAAGTTCTAAAGGGATACCAGTGAGTTCAGAAGGGGAGTGCAGGTTTGCAGCTTTAAAAGTTTCCTGTAGGAATAGGGCAAAAAATAATGGCTGTGCCTGAGAGAATAATGGGGACCAAAACATTGGCAAGAGGCGCTCTCAGCACACAGAACTTTGTTCTATAGCTGAGCATTATGTGGGAATGATAACTGACCTCAGCAAACAAATGATTCTTCCATTATTGTTTTGCTATAAATACTACAGGAAAATAGCTTTCAAATGGGAAGAGCATATAAAAATCAAGTAAGTAAATTTTAGAATTAAGTGGTAGCTGTTCATGTAGACCTTGAGAATTATTGGAAAAACTTTTAGCTGAAGGCATAATGACTATAAAGTGCAATGGATATAAAACTGAAGATGTTTTATTCATATTTGTAGAAGAATGTACACATAAACCTGCAGGAAATAAATAAGCATTATCAGCCTGCCTGACAGGTAGAGGGACAAGTCTGTGTGTGGCACAGAGGATGGTCCATGGGAATTGAAAGAAACCCAACCTTACTCTCACCTCTCATGCCCTGATCTACTTATCTGTCATGTCTTTCAATAGAGACATTTTAAGCATTAAAGGTAACACTCCTCCTACTGAACTTTGTAGGAATTTTTGCTGRGAATTATGTTCCAGTGTCTTTGAGGGTTTGGACCTGAGCCTTGCWGATGAAAGTACAAAAACACTGCAAGCAAATAGCATAATTAGCTAATGTTTCCATATTCTGAACTCTAATTTAACAACTGTCTCCAAACATTTGATATTGATTTATTGAATGCAGGTACCTATCTGCCAATTCAARCAACTTTAGTTGGATGTTAAGTGTCTAGCCTTCCTCTAAGTTCTTTGCCAATGATGGAGCTCTAAGGATGCTAATTTGTCCACCATTAAATCCAAAATGTTGTGCTACTGTTCCCCATCCTACCCTCTCCTTCCTGCTAGCCCTCAGTGCTTCTGCCTTCTAGACTGCAAAAGGCCACTAGCGTTTTAATSCTAGTCCTAGTAGAGACCTCTTGGTTTGAGCTTGGTGTTTTCCTCAAGTTCAGCTTCTTCCTTCTCCTAAAGCAACTTAATGTAACCCTTTAGGGATGGGGAGCAGGGGGAAAGAAAGAGCAAGGTCCCACTCCTCTGTTTTCTCCAGGCAAGAGCCTCAGTCCTGTCTGACTCCACAGAAAAAGGCTTACACAGTGCTCTTAGAGAAGGGTCCATGGCAGAATGTCTTTTCCCAGAAATAGGTGAACAAGATAACAAGTTGGGAGAGAATGTAATAAAAAAGGCAAGGAGTCTCTCAGAGACAGGTTTGGGAGGCAGTGACTGGGGAATGKGAAGGGAGACCTTGTTTTTCAAAATTGTAATTTCAAGCTCCTTGTGGGCTATGGCAGTGAATATCCTGATCGCCTTTGAACTGCTGTTCTCAGGACTCRAATTCATTAAAGCCAAATCACCCAGGACTGGGAAGTGATTATAGRGGGGCCACACTTAAAACATGATTTCCYACCACTGCCACTGAAAAAATCTGAAAAAGAGATCCAGGTTTGAGGACTAAAGCTGTCCCCAAAGAAAAAGAAACCTCTGCTTTAGAGATTTAGAACACATTACAAGGAACCCTTTCTGCTGAAGGGGAGAGTGCCTGCCCTTCCTCCTAGCAAAGCAGCACACAGGAGGCCACAGAGCAAAGGTTTCACATTAAGGCATAACCCTTCTCATGGTTACAGTGCTTTAGGTTACACAAGAGAGTGCTGGAGTAAAGGAAGATAAATTCAGGCTGTCAAAATATGTTCTGTGTTTCAGGTGAGGTATTAAAGATTGCTATCCTAAAGGTGAAATCCTTTCCCCATTCYTTATGTGATTTAAATTAAAAAACTCAACAGACCAACACAAAAACTCAACCACCACCAACCCTATTACAAAATCACTGCCTTAGCTTTTTTGCTTAAGTAACACAACTGAAAGTTACCTTCTTATGCATCCAATGACCTCACATCACACAGTCACTCTTAATCAAACTCTTATTTGCCTTAAGTCTAAGCAAGGTATTCACTCTAAAACAAATTTGTGGAGCTGTTCCCAAAACTCAGTTTGACCAATGTTAAAAGCTTGTATCACTGCTCATGACAATGTGATTCCACATTCAGTGTTTAAGATTTCTTAAATAAAGTGTCTTAAATAAACTGAAATGCTTCTCAGCACATCTGTGCGTATCTCTTATCCAGAAGAAATGTTTAAAAAGCCACTTTACTACCTTTGGGGCCTTGGGGTCCTGGTTGAACATGAAAATTATTACAGATACTGATTTTTTCCAAACCTGTCTTAAAATGGCTTATAAGACCTTAAAGTAATTTCTTTCCCTCCTCAATTCAGTGGCTAGGAGAGAGGTTTCCTCTCAGCTCTCTTAATACCTTTGCTCAGCTGTCACCTTATTTGTCTTTTGAGTGCTGGGCATCTCTCAGGTCACAGTGTAAGAGCTTTGCCCTTTGTCTGCAGGAGAGGTGGTTCTGCMCAGTCCCTCAGCACGAAGGGGAAGAGCTCACAGCAGCATCAAACCAAATGCTGGCTTTAAAACCTCTCCTTCAAGCTCTCAGAGAAARCATCCATATATTTACAGGAAGTTTTATGCAGAGTAGCAAAACTAACCCTGATAAAGGAGTGATTAGTGGATGTCAGCCAGCACCAGCCACTGTCAGGGTTACTGAGGTCACAGAGACAGGAAAGCATCTGAGCTGTTACGGGAATTAAATAAATGGGGTACAGATTGTTGTTAAAGAAGGGCTGCTGGGTCCTTAACAAATGCAGTGGCTGCAGCAGTGCTTGGCTTGGGAAAGCAAGGCTTGCAGCAATGCTCTGAATGAACAGGAATAAGAATGGAGGTCCTTGGATCCACACCTGACCATCACTTTCACCACAGCCAACACCTGCATGAAAAGAAAGAAAAAAAATCCACAAAACCCTGTATTGAAAAATCAGCAATTCAATTCAATCACAAAGATTAAATTAACATAAAACTATTTCTTAAGGACATAAATATTCTCCTCTTCTTGTGCAGCCTATTAACAGCCCAGCTCTGCTATTACAAAAAGGGCTAATAGAACAAATTACTGTAAAGCAATAGCACTAGGACTGCTTGTGTGCTTCTCATTCCATTACCAATTACTACAGACAACAGGTTACAGAAAGATCTTACACAATTCAAATGGATTCATCTCTATGCACCAGAGGCTTCTAAGAATAACAGATTAAAACATGACTTATTACACTGTACAAAACTGGATTCAGAACAAGCAAGTGCAGAATGTGGTACGTGATTTATTTTTTTCTGTACATTCCATATTGTTAAATTTCATTGACAAATCAAAAACTTTCACAATTTTTCCTTCACCTGCTTAAGCCAAGCAATTTATTTTGTTCTATAAGATAGAAAAAAATAGCTTCCTGGAGAATTTATCATCTGATTAACTTGGCAGAAAGTGCTCCAGCTCAGACTGACTTTCAGTGTTTCCCACAGCTTGTCAGGTTAGACCCTCAGTTGGGAGCATAGTGTTCTGCCACTGTACCAGGCTAAGAACAAGCAACTCCATCCTCATTAAATTTCAATAATGTCTTCTTCTTAGAAGATGAAATTAATACAGTTGCACTTGTAGACATTCCAAACAGTATAAATGAAGGCTGCAGCTACCATCAGAAAGATTTCCAGTAGCCCCAGATTGGTCTCATGAGTTCTGCAAGATGTGCTAAAACAGGTTAAACATTTAATAAAGTCCTTAAGAAAAATAAATATTTTTGCATAATGTATGTACAAAAACTGGCTGATTTCCTTCATTCATATAGGTTCAACAGCAGATATAAGCACAGTTATATTTTACTCACTAACTCCTAAAAATTAATGCCACCTTTGTAATGATGTAGTAAGAGCCTAAGAGAATATTGGCGTATTCTTTATAATAGTGCAAATTATATGGAGGTGTTTTGAAAACCATGGCTTATAGAAAGAAGGATTAACAAAAAAAACCCTCCTTTGGTCCCTGCAAGAGTAGTTTAATTCTTCCATGAAATTTTCAAAACTCCCCTACATAATTTTAACCAACTATTAAGGCATCAAAAGCATAGATTTAAAGTTGAGATTAAAGTGGTCTTTCTTGGACTTGAAAGAAAGTCCACTGGAGATTTCCTGACAATGAAATTTTCTTAATGTTTCTCCTTTCCTCCTTGCTATTCTGCACAAAAGCAATATGCCAAATGAACCTCTCTGATAATCTCCCCCCTTATATTTGTTTAAACTACAATAAAACATTACACTTAAATATATTGCACAAAAAGCATAACATATCCTGCCTGACTCTTCACAAAAATGGCCACAAACACAGGAGAACAGCTACTGAACATCTCAAAATTTGAAGAGATCAATAAAATGCTGAGGAGATACTGGCATGAGACAGGTGTTTGGATCACTGGCTGTGCAGGGGTGTCCTGTATCCTGAAAAATGAAGGAGAAAAATAAGCAAGTTCTCTTTCCATATTCAGTCTCCCTTCACCCCCAATTTAGGAAAAAAAACCCCAATAAAACAATAAAAAAACCCACAAACTCAAAACAATTCTTTCCTTGTACCAGAACCTGAGCTGGAGCCCTTGAAAAACTATTATCTTCCTTATTCATTATTTTTCAATAAGCATAACAAAAAGGCAAAAGGCACCAGCTTTACTGAACCTAAATTATCTATTTAATCAAAACCAGAAGTCATCTATTGCTCTGGGGGAAAATGAGTCTCTTGCTTTGAAAATTATGGGCAGCAGATATTTCCTCAAAAAACCTGACCAGTGTGTTTGAATTCCCAGTCTTAAAAGCTTTCCTACCTTGCTGCATTTTCCCCCTAATCCTTCTTTTGTCTTTCATGCCCACCTTTTCCCCAAGTGAAATGAAAGCCCTGCCTTAAAACTGAATTTGGCACCTAGGCAAGTAGGAATAGAAAAGTAAGACAGGGTGGAAAGGCTTTGTCATTACAAATTCACTAAGCCTGGAATGCTTTCTTTCCTCTTACAGAAATTTGACCTCAGCAGACTTGTCTGATTATTTAAGATTCAAATTCTTCTTTGAACAAAAAGTCGTAATTCGCATCTTATTAAAAGCCCCTAAATGAGAGAAATGCAGAGGTGTAATGAGAAGAAGTTCCCAGACAGTTCAATGGGGAAGTTAAAAAAACTTGTCAGTGTTGTTGTAAGGCTCAGACGTGTCCTCACCAGGCTTTAAGGAGTTTCTGTCCCTTTTCCACCAATGTTGGTGAGTGCACCATGTGAGGCAAGAAAACTAGACAAATACATGACAAACAGATCAGAGACTACCATGGTCCTCATTGCTTTTATTTCCATAGGGAATGAAATTACATGCCATTCTGTTAATAGAAGAATCTCTAAGTGATTATTTTTCTCACTGCCACATTCCCACCCAAAGTGTTTGCAGCACCAAAGTGCACCAGGTGAAATAYACTCTAAATACTGCTCAGCTTTTCCAGTGAAAATTGTTACTCAATAGATTTATTATCTGTGTTTTTCCAGTAAGTCTGTGGAGGACTACAAGAATACACCAGGTGGTGTCACCTCCTCATCCTCCCACTCTTTTTAGTAATTGCTTTAACATCACCTGAGAAACAGTTGTTAGATTCACGACACAGAGRGAAAGACAAACATACACATAAAAAAAGAGACCCAGGTAGAACTGCCTGTGGGAGGAATCTGCAGATGAGAAAGAACAGATGACCAAGACCAAAATCAGAAGTGTTAAACTTAACACCTTCATCTTGAGATGGCATCTGCAAGGAAGAGCTGGACCACTCCAGAAAGCACTCTTAAAGGTTGTTGCTAATGGACTATTATCTTCTCTACCCATTGCCATGTCAATGTCATGTCATTACTTTCCTAGTTTCCAGAAAAAAACACCATCAGAATTATAATTCTGGGAAACAAGGTAGAGTTTATCCTCTTTCTTATTTGTACTCCTGAATATTTTAAACTGAGTTTGTAACATGCTGCTTTCTCTGCACATCATTATAAAAGCATTTTTGAAAGTTCTACCCAGTTGGGAAATACAGGTGCAACAAAAATCTCAGAGATCAGTTACTGGTGTTTTTAGTTATTGAAAACAAAGTAAGTTTTACAGTGAATAAAGTGATGAGGACTGAAAAAAAGAATCACAACTTTCTTGTAACTATGAGTACTCCTCATTTCAAGAGAAATACATTTTCATGGGAATAATAAACTAAATAATAAATAAAATAAACTAAATAATAAATAAAAACTTAATAAACTGTTAAAATAACTTGATTTCAAAGTTTCAAAGCTAAAGCAGACTTCTTTCAAAGTAGGAAGAGAATTCCCCAGGAGGAGTGTTTACGGGCAAAWGTGGTTGTTTTCCTCAAAATCTAGCATAGCTAGACATTAAGAAGCTCTGTAAAAGTATTTTCACCATTTCTTCTTTCAGAAGGCAACGATATAATTGCTTCCCTTGACTATCTCAAGTCACATGCAGCCTGTTTTGGGGAATTTCTTCGCAGAGCAATTCTCCATAAAAGTAAATATGACTACAGCATTCCAAGTGCAATAAAATCAATTTTAGAACCTTGGTATGAAAGTTATCTGGGGTGCATGTTACTCTTCAGATTTAAGCACTGAATTAAATACATCAGGGAATGCAGAAAACAGTTTGTAATAGTACTGAGTGCAGAGAAATCTATTTCTTAGCAAAATCTGTCTGATCCCACTRACATCTATGCTCATTAGAAATTGAATTATGGCTCCTAGTTTCAATGTCATTAAGAGGGAATATGGCAATAATAAAAGACAAAATGATGAAAAGCTGAAATGAGAAGTCATCACTACCTTTATCTAAAGGGAAAAGAAACAAACTATTCCTGCTGCTGAACTGATGTGCAGAAAGAAAAATCAAAACAAAGAGCATCAGACAATTAGAAAAGAACACATTATTCACTTTGACATTATGGAACAATCAGCAATGAAAACAGATGAGACACAAGAAATACCTGGAGTAACAAAGCAAGGTGGTAGTCCTTTGAAATCGTGAAGAAGGAAGCAGGAAGGAGAGCCATAAAGTAAAAGAAGCAGAGTTAAGGTTTATTTAAGCAAAGGTTGATAAGCCATTTTAGAAAAAGTCTTTTATTCTTTATGTGGCAAATCACAAACAGCTTTATGGGAACCAAAATCAGCACCAGTCTCAAGAAGACTAAAACTAAGTGTTATGCAAAGTGATTACACTGTTTTCATAAAGCCCTGGAAACTGAAAGAAGAAAAGGTATTTCAGCTTCTGTGGCCATGTCTGAGATAATTGAAAAGTATTACTAAGTAAGCTCAGGAAAATAAAAGAACCTGCCACAATTGCAATGGTGCCTAGTGGAACAGAGGAAATAGAATACATGAAAGCACTCACAGAGTTATCACACAATAATTAGTCATTACTTTTGCACTACTGAAATTATGTGGTTTTTTTCAGTTTCCTCACAGACAAATTCTTTAGCAAGAAGTCATTTTGAAAACAGATGTTCAATATGAAAATTTTCCTATGACTCCCTCCTAACACAGGAGAGTACAAAAGTCACTGTACTTCCAACAAAGAAYGTAGGAGACTTCTACGTGCTATATATTCATTGAATTTGGTTACAGATTTTAGACAAGCAAAGGAATACAAAATGCCTCTTCCTGAAAAACTCCTAAAGACTTGTTAAAAACCCACTATGATTATTATAAGTATACTGAAAAAATGAGAAGTCATTTCCCTACTTCATCAGTTCAACAGGTAATTCAATTCAGCAGCCATCAGTCCCTTCTTTTGCAAGGCCTTCTTTGAAAAGAACACAAAACTGAGGGCTCCAAGAATTTACTGGGAGTAGCCCTCGCACATTGGCAGCAATTACATTATACTATCAATTTCATAAATTGCTGAAAATTCTTCTCATCACTAGCTAGGCCTGTGCTTTTGGGCTATTTGAGACCCTTGTCTCAAAYAGAAACTCTTAACTCCCAGCACACTTACTCAAAACTACAATTTACTTGCATCAAGGATGGCCCTTATAGTGTAAATAATTTCCCTAAGTAGTCTCATGCTTATGCACCACTTCTGTCTCCAAAAAACAATTTATGGAGAGCAGTCATGTTCCTTGTTAGCACAACTGAGTTAAGAGAAATTAATCATTCCTAGACTTCTTCATGCCCTGATTGCTTTAGCACTTTTTTCTCTGCAACTATTCCAATGTTTCGCTTTGCTCTTTAATGAAGGAAGAAAAATAAAAATAGATCCCTTATGAAGAAAAGTTCAGCTCTGCCTGAAGTTCTTCTGAATGACCTTGGAAACAAAAGTTGCCTGACTTCTCAATTATACCATTAAATGAAGAAACAAAATTTTTACATATTATCAGCTATCTCAAGAATACAGGCCTTCCATTTGTTTCAAAATTCACTTGTTACTTTTCTCTGCAGCAAATGTGATTTCTCTTTTAAAATTTSGATTTGTGGTAGTGTTTTTGGGGTTTTTTTTGCTTTATTTTGAATTTTTCTGGCCATGCATTAGAGATATAGTTGTATGTCAAGCACTCATATACTCATATTTAATTTAACAATCTTTCTAATCAAGGATAATACTGAAGCTTGAATAAATTTTCAAAGCCTGACAAAAGTTCTGATTAAGGAGTATTTTCACCTAGACCAGGATTTATCTAGAATTAATAAAGTAGCTCCTGTCCCTTTGCCCCTCACCTGTGCTTTATTTCTCACCTCTCTTTAGCAAGCTTGGGAAAGGATAGAGACACAAGGGTCTGACAAAAAAGGCAGCACTATTTTTTTTCCCCACATAACTGAGTGACCAGCATTACTTGACCCACACTGCTCTGTAAAAAGAGGGACAGCATTTCAGATGAACAATTAATTTGTCCCTGACAATAAGGGGGCCAATTATGCATAAATCRATTCATTTAACAATCCACTTCAGCCTGATCATCATCTATTTTAAGACAGAGACAAGGCTGAGATGCCAAGACCACAGAAGGAATACTGCAATGTAGGCTCACAGAATGATCAGGCTGGGAGGCACTCAGGAGGTCTCYAGCCCAGCCTCCTGCTCAAAGCAGGCTAAGCTGGGAGATCAGGCCAGGCTGCTCTGAGCTTCATCCAGTCAGTTCCTGATCACATCCAAGATGGAAACTGCATCAGCTCTATGGTCAAACTGTTCCCTGCTTGTCTGGGAGGGAGTCCTCATGGCAGGCTCTTATGCCCCCCTGAAGCAGTCTTCTCCACCACTCCTCACATGGTCAATCCTCCAGCTCCCTGATTATATGACCCTCACCTGAACTTCACCCAGCTTATCAGTATCTCCCTTCTGCTRGGGGCCTCATGACTCCAGCATCCCAGATGGTCTAATGAGTGCTGCAGGAAAAGGGATAATGGCCTTCCTCAACCTGCTGACTGTGCTCTTGTTGAAACAGCTGATCCCARACACCTGCTCCAATATTTTCATGCAGAAGCACACGACCAATCTATAACTGCACTGTCACTAAAAGAGCTGCCCAAATCTCCAGGATGAGGCAGCACTGGAATGGTGATCTAAGAGGTACTGCTCTTCAGTCCAAAGTACCTTAAGAACTTCCAGTGCTGTGTTTCAAAGGCTTTAAAAGTCCAAAAGGAACACTATTATTCCAGCAGTACATTGGAACATGTGTCTTGTCACCTTGACTGCTATAACCTACTACWGGAATACTACTGCAACCTGCACAGGTTCACTGCCTCTTACTGTCCCCCCATCTCCAAAATTAAACATTTAATTCCAAACACATTCAAAGTAATTCCTAATATTAGAGACTTGTACTTTTCAATAATACTAAGATCAAAATGAGAGATATTTAGYGTGGAAAGCATTAACTCTACATAGTGAAGGCAGACAATCCAGAGAAATCTGATACCACAAATGCCCATCTAAATGCATCTGTGTACTTACCTYTGAAATTTCCCCTTTCAGAGGGAGGATTTACATATTCAGCTACATGCTAAAGACTTATTCCACTGTAATGAAAGTTCTTAGTCATTCTTGAAACAGATCCTTCAGAAAATACCSAGGCTTTTCACAGTAGAAGCCAATTTTGGCTACCTGCTTTCCTATTATTCATTTTGCAAAACACTGCTACCTGGAAGGACTCCCATGATATCAAAAATACTCAACTTCAAGATCACGTCATAAAGGAACATGCTATTTCTAGCAGGATTGAGCTTATCCTGTTGAACAGCCTAGGTTTTTTGAAGGAAAATTTAAAAGCCTCACACTGACATACAACTTCTCATAAAAATCACAGAAAGATGACACAAGAGCAACTAATTTATGTTAATTAGAATATGAGTAATATGAGTATTTTACAAGATTTCTCAAACATTTCTTGCTCTTTGCTGTCCACTTGACACTACCCATACCTGATCTTTCAGCTGTAAAATTAAGGAAGTCTCACTAACTAGAATGCTCTGTTACAGTGCAACAGAGAGTAAATGCAGGATTAGGTAATAACACACATTAAAGAAGAGAATGCCCTACTGAAATTAAAACCATCCTGTAAGACAACATATGCTTCATGGCAAACCGCAAAACCAGGGCAAAACACACTCTGGAKGAAGTTTTAAACATTCCTCCAAGCTTCATATGGGACAGAAGCAAAAATATAAAAATACAGAGCTCTACACCAATGTGGTAGGAAAACATGTAGTAATTATTTCTCATTAGACATGTATTGATTACCATGGCATCATTAAAAACACTAACTTCAGACTAGTCCTTCCCAACTTTCTTTAAGATCAAATTATAAAAGTAGACAGAGAGTAACTCTTTCCACATGGCACTTTTCATTGCAATTCTAAGTATTGAGGTTATCAGATACCAAGAAATAAGAAGACAAGATTAAGAACAACTTTAGAATTTAACAGAGATTTTACATGGAAGTTTTATATATTATTTTGAAGTTGGATATTATCCAATCACCTTTCACATGAGAAAACTGATAATATGACCATAATATTTTTCCTTGCAGATGATCACCAGTAGCTGTTTGAACTTATTTCTGATTATCTGTTCCAAAGCTCTTACCTTCCAAAACAGAATGCTACAGTGTCGACAGAAATGCAAGGTGTCCCCGTACTGTTCCTTTATTGGGTAATATTTCTGAAGTGCAAAGTACATCAGCTTCCAGTCAATGTGACCTTTCTCTGATGGAATCAAATGCCTACAAAACTAGACATAAAATTAATATCTTCCTTTAAAATTGTTGTAGTCAATTCAGGCAAAGGACATGAGAAGGTGGGGGGAAGGTAGTTAAACCAAAGTTTTGTAACTAGAATTCTTTGAAGTCAATATTATGACATCATACATCTCTGCAAAGCAGTGACAGAGATCTGGCCACAAAAAAGATGGAAGGCAAAGATTAAAAATAGGAGAGTGCATATTTGCCAAGAAAAACTAGGCCATACACAGCTGATTTAATTCTACAGTCTCAAAATTATTCTAATTATAGTCAAGAAGCATTTAACAAAACAGTATTTAGAGCTGTAAGCAATTAATTTTATCCTTTTAAAAAACCCAAACCACTCAGAAATGAGATTTAAAAACATGATTGTGCATTACAGAGGGTGGTTTTCTGTTAAAGCATTATGAATTTAAATAAAGCTCTTTAAAATTGAAAGCATATACATGTTTATTTTTCACATTTGGTCGGGATCTTTCTAGAAGGATAGCAACAATTAGTGATTGATGTACTTCTTGAGGACTTAATCTGCATGTAAAGGATTAGCTGCTGCACTACAGCTATTCCTCCCCAACTTGAGAGACAGACAAGGTTTATTAAGTATGTATTATAAAAGACTTCTGTTCCACTCAGTGTGGATTAATGCTAATACATTGAAGGCTTTCTTCATTTAGAAGACAATTTCTGAATGGGGACAGAATAGAAATGCCTTTCTGATTTCAGCTACACTTTGTTTCATAATGGTTCTCATTTTTTTTCCAAAAATGCTCTTCAGATATCAATTATGTTTTAATTGTTATTTCAATGGCTCAACAAATACAATGCAGGGGACAGAAAACATCAACCTCATGTGATTCTGTGGCTTATTAAGCCAGTACAATTTTAAGGAGAAGAAGCAGAATTTGATGTGGGGATATCATTAAATAATAACTTAGTAAGAAATTGAATGTGAACATTCAGGAATACACTGGAAACACTGTACAAGAGTACTTCATGGGGCACAGGGACAGCTAATTACACTGAAACCCTTCAGCAYCTTTCTCCCTGCATAACCTAGTATAAGAAGTTCCTCTCTAACCAGTTTTGTCACTGTTCAATGGAGCTTACCTCATCTACCCTCAAAATCCACTCAACTGCTACACAAGCTTAAATTTGTTATCCTTGTAACTTCACCTTGAATTCTTCTAGGCTGCTTCTGAAGACGGGTTTTCAGTCTGCTTCTGTCTATTTTTTTCCACAGTTAATTCTAAAACCTTTCATCTCACACACAAACAAAAAAATCTTATTTGGGTCAATGGTGCATGAGTTAATCAAGCTTCAGTTCTGTCTTCCCCATTACAATAATATTTAATTTGGTAGTCACCAAGCAACTTCATCCTGCCAGATTTAAGAAGGGGCACTTTGGCTTCCTCCAGTACAGAATGTACTAGATTTCAGAAGTTCTTCCTCCAGCTCTGATGAGGTACCTTCCACTTTCTTAGGTTTTTTTGCACCAGTCTGATTTTTTCCCAGCATTTATTAACATCAGAAAATGCAGACAGTTCTGGAGTCATTCCTAGATTAATTTAATGCTCTATTATGAGCATTATGAGGAAGTGACAAGAAACTACTACTTCTATTTCTTTTATTAATTTCAAAGMATTTGTTCTTATCTTCTTAGCAAAGATTCAAGTTGGCTTCTMCAGAATTTTCATGTAGCTTAAAAGCTGGAGGAACCTGTCTGCCTACCTTAGTTGGTAAAGCAAGCTCTATTTCAGAAGAACACTTTAGAGGTTTCCTCTACAACACTGGCTARGCTGTTTTTTAAAAAGCCCACCCTGCCATCATCGTGCAGTAATCCTGAATATTCTCTGTATTTGGGGCTTGATTCCTCCTAAATATTGCATTCAGTATGTCTGTGAGTTTAAGATAACTACTGGGCTGTTTCCTTGTATTCACTTTCAAAAATAATGCATTCACTTTCAAAAATAATGCAAGGAAACAGCCCAGTAGTTACCCTAAACTCACAGACATACTGAATTGAACATTTAGGAGGAATCAAGCTCCAAATACAGAGAATACTCATGATTACAGCACAATGATACACTTATATCTCAAAAAGGGCAAGTTCACGCTCCATTAATACTATATGATATCAAAAAAGCTAAATTTATACAAATAACAGAGTTTATTACCTGCTTTTCTGCAAAATGGTACTGGCAGAGTTTTTTCCACAACTGTCTGTCTTCACTAAGCATGTACAAAGTTGGGGTCACTTGACCCAGAGTAATAATGTCCCAGCCATCAGAGAACCTGTATAAGATGTTATTCAGCATGTGGAGAGGGAGATCGCTAAGTGTAAGTCCATTGTTGACTTGCTGGAAATAAGAGTTGAAGACTTTTAGCTACAAAAACATGACAGTATAAAGTACAAATAAGAATCTTTACTTTAGAGGTATCTTAGGTCTTAGTTTAGTTTTTTTCAAATCATTGAGTAAAATCTATGGTTAATRCCTGCCTACAATTATTCTCTAACTGCTGTTGAAAATTTAAATTAATGCACAGAAGAAGCAACAAACTGTAAGCTTTATAATTCATAGTTTTTCTACTGTTAAAATAAACACATCCTTAATCCATTATTTAAATTTCAAATAATTTGAGAGAACAGAATTGTTTCAAAAAATAATATTATGCAGTCTTGAAAACTATAATCTAGTCAATTCCATCTAWAGTGTGCTAAAGCCTTAACTATAAGAAAGGCATGAACCGATTATTTCTAACTTGTTGAATCACTATAGTTTCTCAATTTTTATTAACAAACAAAAYACATATCAACTTGCCTTAAGCCAACTAGAGTACAGAATAGAATATAGAATAAAGGACTGAAGACCAGAGATAAAAAATGAAAGCATTTTGGAAGTTAGAGGCAGAAGAGAGTGGGATATTTTCTGAAGTCTAGAGAAAGCTCCCCCTCATTTATAAATGAGAAGACCTGCAGAGGTGACAGATGAGAGCACTGAGAACATTTTCATTAAGACTATACATCTCTGTGAGCTGCAGTGGGGTAAGCAGCAGCATAGCTCCTATAGGACTACAGCTGGAGCCCACAGTGGCAGGTGGCAGAGGCCCAGCAGGCTGGAGGCCGTGTCCCAGCTGGCAGGGAGGGAGCAGGGGCAGCTGCCAGCCCCAGGGAGCAGAGCTGCCCTGTCACAAGGTGATGGCAGCACAGCGGCCCTGCACCCATGGGCTTGCATTTCTGTCTGCTTCCTTCCCAGCCATTCACCTTGCTTAGAGACTAGAATTTCCATGGAGTCATCTGGTCCAAGCACTGCTAGGGCAGAAGCATTCCTCCTCTGAGGAATGACTATGTGAGCACTACAGATGCAAGATTCCTCATGGAATCTTCAGCCAGTGTAAAACAGCTCCAAGGGAAGTGTGACACTGGAAGGGAACAAGYACAGCAGTAGCTGCACTATCTCAGAAGTGTCTGTGCTGTGGTTGCCTGGTGCACGGAAACTGTTGAGACCAGGTTTCTCAGTTCTCCTTTTTATTCCAAAAGTAGCTGGTTTATTCAGATAACCAGCTCACACAGAAAGGACAATTTCAAAATTTCATAGCTGGGAGCCAATAGATAAAACACTTGTACGACTTTATAGTGGGCAATATCTTAAAGGATTTCTTCCAGGAGTAACCCAGTCAGATTAAAAAAGTTGTCTGCTTATCATCAGAAGTTTCCACCATAAAACCCTGGAACAGTGCATACCACATGCTTTGAACACAGTCACATGAGGAGAATCCAGATGCTGAAGTCATTATATTTTTTTTTTTTACAAAAGCAACAGTGCTATTGAMTAAATCTGTAAAATTGCTACTTAAGTTGATAGACCTCCAAATGTCTTTTAGATTTTTATTTCTTCAGTTGTAGAAAATTTATTTTGGAAGTAAAAATTGGGGCTTTTTCCCCATGTCTATCTGACAAACTAGAAACAATTTTTTAAAAACTTATATGAGTGGGAAAACCTATTCTATCTATACATCTCTACTACAAAGCAGCRGTACAGACACTGTAGCAGTTTTCACCAGAGAAAAGCAACTAAAACATTAGAAAATTAAGTTGATGCCAGTTAATTTCACATTACTTCTTCATAAAACAAAACAAGTAAAACTGTTTAAAATGTATTTGAAACTTGGTTCACTTACAAATCSTCATGCAATATTCAACATAATTCTACTCCCCCAAATATTAATTAACRTGATTTAATAATGTACCTTGTTCATCTGAAGATTTTTTAATTGTTGTTGCCACAGAAGGATAGTTTCTAATCGGCAGATCCAAATATTGATGTTGCCTACCAACACAGATTTTCCTACTCCCCTAATCAGTATACAGAGAGTAGAACTCAGATCCTGCAGAAGATCTTTGATCAAACGTGGATTATATTGGTCTTCCATAACTGGAAAACAAAACAAACCAAATACAATTTTGGTTGACAGAGTTAATCAAGCTAAKAGCTCAAGCTAATCAACACTCCTTTTTTAGATGAATTCATTACAACTCAATTGTTTGTCCAGAAATAACTGCCCTAATTCCCACCATGACATTCACTGGTGCTGTTCCTTAGATGCAAGATCAATAATGAACAATTTCACGGGCAAATTTGATGCAAAAATTCATGTWATGCATTTAATAAGCCTAATGCTAAACAGGTAAGCATAAATCCAATTTCTTCGGTTCAAAGCACACAGTATAACATCTCCATTTAGTGTRGTTACCAGAAAAAAAATAAAAAATCAATATAATGTAATGGCTTTTTCTTAAAATAATCAAAATGTATGTTTTTTGAGTCTTAGTACATCATGCAACTGAAACCCAAAAATTTTATTAACCTAAAAGCTTCTGCATTTTGTGAAGAGTATAATTTAACAGTAACCAATAGTTTTTGAATAGAATCTAAGTGTCACATAATTCCATCAACCTGTTTCAATAGACTTTWTTCAATAACTAAGAGAAAATAACTTACTGCAATCACGGCATGGGAAGTATGAAACCTGGCATAATTAAGAATGCTATTACTAGGTCTTACAATGWAAAAATGGTAATAAGAGTAACAATAACAAAAAATTCAGTTGATAGCTTAGTTACAGCAATTAAATCTGAACAGTTAGATAACGAATCTTTAGGTCTTACCCTTCTGCACAATTTTGTCCAAAATGTTAAAGTAGTTCTTCTGTGCTGCACCACTCAGTGAAGTTAACTGGGATTTTGCAATTAACTGCAAAAGCTATGACAAAAAATTAGAAGTCAGAAGAATGACAGAAGTAAAGGATGGTTTTAAATGCACATTTAGTGCATACACTCACCCACAACAGCCTGCATTTGCATTTTGAAAAAATATAACTACAGGTTTCATAAGACAAAGTAGTACATGTGGAAAGCTTTAAGCATTCCTACTGGTATCCCATGAACAATTTCTGAAGGATGCAGACTTTTGAAGTACTGTACAAATGCTTATCTCTGGCAAAGCACGTGACATACTTTATGAGCTGTAGTGAAGCAACAGAGAGTCTGTTTTGGGGGCTCAAAAATACAAATGTGAACTTGGATGGGGCTGAGTCCTGAAGTCTCTGACAGATCTGGTGGCCAGGAACATCACTCTGAACTGATACCAGCTACCAGAACTACAGCTTCTGAGTGAAAGTATCACACTGGTCAAACTGAAGTGTGATAGATTTAGTGCACTACTTTCTACTCATGGAGAGTAAACACCCTATTTTGCCTAAACTAGGCAAACCCAATTTCTATATTAGACCTACATTCAGGTCCCTGGTAGAATAAACCACAGCTATCTAATAATGAGCAGTGTACAAACCATATCAGTACCTTTCTCTTAAGTATTATAGTAAGAATCTCCTAGCTGTCCACACATCTGTCTCTGAAATCACTGTGAGCAAAAGAAGTGACAAAAATGGTGGCAATGGTTTAGGGCAAAACAATCCCAACAGCTTAAGTTCTTGCCTCCCATGAATGCCAAGCTATAGCTACTAGAGGCAGCCCTTGCTCCATTCTGGCACATTTGCATTTACAATTCAGATTAAGTTTTGTAGCTGATAAGAATCATTAGCTCTTCAACAAAAAATTGTCTCTTATTATGAGAGACTTTGTTGTGATGCCATTGCAATGTTAAGAGGTGTGGCACTGAGCTTTGCAATTTGCRCTTTATGAGTTCAGAACAAACGTTCTCAACACACTAGAAAGGGAAAGCATGGAGCAGAAAACAGCATTCCCTACAGAGTCTTGCGGTGCAAGGAAGCACCAAGTGTTGGCACAGAGGATGAAAAGACTAAGCTTGCCAAAAATTATATTGTATCTTCATTTCTTAAACACCAATTTGACACTTCACAATAATTTTCCTTGGGAGAAAGAAAGAATACACCTGTTCTGTCCCTGATTTAATAATGTTACTTCTGGCTCCTCTGCACGATCTCTGAYAAAATATTATGTGCTATGAAAGAAAGAAATAATTGTCCTGATGTATTTAAATACAAGCAATCTAATCTCAAAAACTGTATAAATAGATACCAGGATCTCTTTGTTGGCTTTTTCAAAGCCTATTAGCTTGATTAATAATTGAGAACATACCTAGAGGTCTCTGGCAGCCTGCCAGTTCAAGCAAGTAGGTACATTTCTCTTGATTAATTAAAAAAAAATCAGTTACATTGCTCAATCTAAAGATGAAATTAAAGAAACAAATTCCACCTGATTGATTRTAATGAAGATTCCAATTTCAGTGAAAGTTAATATGTAAGGATTAAGACAATTGTAGCAAAGTAGCAGAGTACTAGGACCTCACACACTGATACATGCAGAGCCATAGTGTATGCTGTCTACTAGAGATTATAATTTGAATGGATCTCTGTTTACTCGGAAACATTGGGACAAAACCCACCCATATCAAATTCAATGTATCAGAATTGAACAGCTACAAAGTYATCAATACACTACAGCACCAACAAATACAAAAAACCTACCTGATCCTACCTTCTCCTCCTCACTGCCCATACTAAGAGAGTCCTGGACAGACATCAATATTAACTTTTAATAATGAATTACATCTTTTTAGTTAGTTGGAGAATAATCTTGATGGTCTGGGATCAAAGGAGAGCTAGGGTAGGGTTTGGTCTTTAAAAACAGTATTCTTGAGTTATACCCTATCAACAAACAGCCACCACCTCAGGGGAACTGACGCAAAGACATGATCAAAATTTTGTATTTGTAAAACAAWTCTAAATTTTAAACATTCCAAATAAATTCTAAAACATTTAAAGGACTTTGAAAGTCTAGCTACTATTTTAAATTCACTCAGATTTCTTAGGGTCTGCTATTAGCAGAATAATGGTTTGGATTGCAAAGATAAATTTCTGAATTTTAAAGTACAGTTCCTTCCTGAATGACCTTAAGCCTGGTTGACTWAACCAGCTTTTTATATTTCTTGGTCAACAGAAGAAAAACTGGTCAATGTGYTTATGCTGGACTTTGCACTTTGCCTTGATCAACTGTTTTGAGCAACCCAGTTTAGGCACTGCAACATCTAAAACAAATGCAAAATTCTAGATCTGCATTCCTTTTWCCTGCTTGCTATTCAAGTGAGACACCCAAGGTTGACACCATTTATACCAGATCACCTTTTTTAAGTGCTTTGGTTTTTCTTCTTCCTACTGTTCAAGGCTGAACAGTCTTGGGAAGGATCAAGACTCTTAATTCTGCTCCCAAAACAGCATTAGAAAGTAATGTTCTAAACCACAAAACATACATATATCAAAAACCCCCCAAACCCTGCAGGGGGAACAAACCAGGCCAGTACTCTAACCACTAGCCTGGAAGCAAATCCTTTTTGACTTTTTCCACATCTCTTGTTTTTCTGAAAGTACAATACATTGCCTCATCTTCACAGGGATGGGTAGAATGTGTTTTCTCTACAAATAGTTCACAGGCTAGTGGTAAGGGTGTTCTCCTGGTATGTTTAYTTAATTTTTATTTGTGTCTTTTCAGGTTCAGGATCCAAGAAATGCAATATTTGTGAACAGCCCCACCACAGAACAGTCCACTCTAGTCCTGATATGACTCAGATTTTGAGCTTCTCTAGGAGCTGGGACAAGCACTTTACTACCTCAAGTTAGATAATAAAATAAACCTGGGGCTAGAAAGGGATCAGTATCCCCAAAACAGGCATTTCCAAGTGGGCAGCTGGTGAGGCATTTAGGTAATTAAGGCTGCAGTCTCAAGTTATGAGGAATGTTAACAAATATAAATGCATAGATATCTGGTCCTTGATTAAAAAAACTGCAATGAATCACAGGACTGGTAAGAAGTTACAGAAGATACAGAAATAGCAGAATACTTATGCATCAAGTATTCTTCTGGAAATTGTTATTTGAAGCATATTTGAGATGCAGCAATGTATATTTAAGATTAATAACACTTTGTTATTTTTGGTTGTATAGAAATTATTTTACCTTTAAAGAGAGCTCATTAACCAGACTGATGAACAACAACTGAAACTACCATTGATRTTTCCCTTTTAAATAACACAGCACACTGGCCATCACCATCCTCCTCAAGCTACAGGCTTTCAGACAGACATTTAATGAGTTTTCACCAGAGAAAATTTACTCAGTTTGAAGTTGCTTCTGGTATTATAAATTACATACAATCAGTATATTTWTACAATTACAAATCATCATCTGTTCAGTGCAAAAATATTCCTTTTGTACACACAGGCAGACCAGCAAGTGCATTTTTATAATATACATATAAAATAAAGAGCTTACTTTGACCACATAATTGAACCTCCTGATGTCCTGAATCGCACTCRAAAAGTCCAGGCGGTTAAAGGCTTCTCCCAAGGTGCAATAGCCATGTCTCTGAGAAAGGGAAAAACACACTTTAAATGGAAGGAAACAAAGGTAAAATTGAGCAACGCATTCAGAAAAGCACTCTGACATGCAGCTGATGCTAATGGATACCATGCTCCCTGGAAACACAGTGCCTCTGGACTGAAGAGTTATTTGTTCTACAAGAAATTAAATGAAACAAGATATGCTATTTGTAACTATCAGGTATGTAGGCAAGGCCTTTCAATTCATACTAAATGTGTAATCTGGCATCACTGGTATTTGATTTCCCTGGGAATCCACTCCACTCTTGCATGGCCACAATGCTGGGACTCCCTTGTGGCTATCACAGTCCCCATTTGCCCTGCACAAGGAAGAGCTTGCTTCTACAGCTGTCTGAGCCTACAATTATGAGCATTATCTGATTCACACTTGAGGGTCAGAACACAGTGAGTTGCTTCTGGAAGAAAAAAAAATGGTCTCAGCATCTAGAATTTATTTTCCAGGTGCTAGAAGCTTCAGCATGTTTTTTTTTAAGCACCAAGAGAAAAAGCAAGCATGTTTTCTTTTGGTACTTCTCCACATCTAATGTGAAAATGGAAGTTTCAGAGGCTGTTGAGAACAACTTAAGGTGGTAAAAGCAGCCCAAAATGACATGGGATTATGTAAACTCAGTACATTTAGAGCCACAAAACCACACTGGAGCCCAGGACCAAATATACAGAGGCTAGGAAAATCTCTGACTGGTAAAAGAGTCTCACAGAGCAATGTGCTATTATGGTTTTATTAGCCCAGGGAAGGAGAGGATAAATAATTATTTAAAGTTCATTCCTAGACAGACTTCCTTGGTAAATTATGGGATGTTGACAAGTTTTGAAGTACAAATAATGTTCCTTTTTATGACCCAGTGAACACTTACCATGCATGTACCCCAGCGAGATAGGGCAATTAAGAATTCACTGCAGAGTGGTGATGATTACTGCTGGTTAATGACCAAATTCAGGATTGCACTGCTTGCTCATTCAGCTGATGCACCTCAGACCCAAGCACACTGCACACTTCTCAATATGCACACCTTACTGAGCTAATAGCAATACAGTCAACAAAACTTTTGTTGAATTTTTTGAAATTGTTGAAATATTTGTGGCTGTTCTCTGGCTAAACATTATTTATCATTAGGTCATGCTTAAAACATTATCATAAGAGACATTTCCCTGAACAGACTGCTATGAAACTACAGCTTTACCTTTACTAGTGTACCATCATGACAAAATTATTCAAAAAACATCTCCAATTTATTTTCTGCCACACTTGTTTTGGTTTTCCTTAACTTCAAYGCTCTCCCATGGCATGTTTCACATGTTTCTTATCAAGACCTCCCTATCTTGTCATTTTGACCTAAAAAACAGTATCCAGGTTGGGAAGAAATGCTTCCTAGTTGTAAGATTATTATTTAAAAATCAAGAAAAATTAKAACCTGTAAGAAAAACTAACTAGAACCTCCAAATTATGTTTTAGACTAGCTTAAATTGCTGCTCTGGATTTTTCATTCCTTCCTACTTTTTCAACCTACTACTCTAAGCTTTTAAATTTGTACAAATAATTACTTGAAAGATAAGTGCTTAATTCTAACCATCCCTGGTTTGTTTTTTTAATATTAAAAACCCAAATAAACCTGAAAGATGAATGGTCAAATATTAGAAGGCAACCAAAATATTTTGTCTGCTCTCTGAATGGAAAAGGAACAGAAGCAAATACACGTCACTAGTACACCAWCTTCTGCACAAGTAGGGGAAAAAATAATCCCTTTATATATGGGTTATGAAGGACACCAATGCATGATTTTAGGCTACTTGTATTTTGGCCTCAATGTACTTTTGAAATGTCAGCTTAACCTYATCATTCAAAGCACCACAATGACTTGTGACAGATTGTTGTCCCCTTGCTCTTTYTCACCCTAATTTAAGACAGCACAAAGGGAAAAAGCATGCTCRAGACTTTCTCAGACCAATCTAAGTAACCTAATCTAGATGATAAAGCAGAAAGAGGGCTGTGAATCTGGTGGAAAGGCTTTAAAGTACCCTTCAGATGTAGACAGGCAGTCTCTGGGTCACTGGTCTATAAGGTCTGCAAAGTCTTGCAGTATGTCCTTTTAYGTAAGCTCTCCTCCACAGCATGCCCTTTCTGAGTAAAAAGCTCTGTATTGTCTCTCTCAGCTCTAAAATGCAAAGCTACTTCTGCCTGCATGACTACAGTCACCAGCCTCACGTCTTTCCCCCTCTCCTGCCTGGCATTACCATGTGGATGYAAAACCTTCTTACTGGTGTTCCAGTTTCACATATCTCAGACAGCCAAGGCAATCAGCACAGGAATGAAACTCACACTTCAAGACAGTTTAATCTCTACRTACAATGGATGTATTTTAACCTTCCAAGAGGTCACTCCAAGAGCTTTCATATTCCCTTTGCAGTTTCATGAGACAGTTTATATGCCAAACTGAAAGCATGTGAACTTTGTTGAAAATAATGATCCTCTTTGTAAAATTTGAAACTGATGTTTTACTTAGTTCCATTCAAATTTACACCAAGATCCCAAAATATCAGGTGGCTGCCTGCAAGCAACTTCTTTGGAGATATTTCTCTGCYTTTGCAAATACTTTCAATTTTAGTTCAAAGAGACAGTAGAAAGATACACGGGCTTGGATAAGTAGCAAAGAATTGTATGTCTATCCTTGCAAGTTCCCACACCTCTGCCACAAAGATCTACCAAGAAGTCACTTTGCCAGCTGCCTTTGCCTCACCATGTGCAGGTGTCCAGTGCTGCCAATGAAGAAGTTAAGTACAGCCCCTAAGACCATATGGCAAAAAATACTTTTTTCAATATACTGTCTGTCAACTAAGAACCACAAAGATTGTAGGAATTGACCCACACCATGCAGACTTACTTCCTTTGTGCTTTCTTTATGAACATAAATCCACTTTTCACGATAAAAACCTAAAAYAAAATCAAAATACAATTATTTTAGGCTTCCACATTAGTTAATGCCTTCCAGAACACACAACTTTCAATAAAATGCTTCATAAGATAGCAGAACAGTTTTAAAGAAGAAAGTTTATAAATGATGGAAAAGATAACTAAAAMTTGTCACAAGATATGGACTTCATGAAGATAATAGAAAAGTAATACAAATGCCTTTYTAAAACCACAAGAGCTGGCACACARTTGGCAGATGAATGACAACTTCTGTCAGCTGTGACCAACCACTGACATCACAGTGGTCCTATTTAACTCCTGACATTTTTTTATACAATAGGCTCCTTAGCATTTGAAAGTATAGCAGATATAGACAACATTTTGCTYCTGACCACTCCACCCCTCAATCTATTTTCTTCTGTACAGGTGCCTGTTCTACATTGACTTGGTTCAACTAACTGCAGAGGACTGCAGGGAAGGCAAGGATACAAGACTAATAAAGGCAATCAAGCTGACCTTCAGCTTTTACATGTCTTGCATGTTGTCAAATGAGACATAAAGCCCCTTGAATCTTCTGAAATACCTGAAACTCAGACAAGCCTGGAGAAGCTTGCAGCTTTCTGCAACACCATCTCTCTAACAGTTTTGGGGATATACAAGTAACAGATCATTTCAAGATCAAAGCATTAGAAATGCCAAGTAGCTGCTAACCAACTTAACTTTTTTTTGCCTACTCTACCAAACTCTCTACTTCGATAATTTACTTGCTGTCATAAACATTTGCAGTTCAAAGTACAAGCAATCTTTTACAAATGAGAACTGATAAAATGGCTTTCATATCTTAATTTTTTAAAAGGGATTTGYCTCCAAGAAATTCAGGACTGATAAAATCTTCATCAAGAGATATGATTATTATGACAAAATACATTTATTTAAGAACTGTTTCTGGAGCTGGTTGACTAATTCAAACTTGAAATAAACAAAATAAACCATCTGCTTTGGGAAGCAGAGGCTCCCATAAGCAGCCAGAAGAATTTAATTTAAAACTAGTCCRCCAGAAGACACCTAATACTCAGCAATTACTATTCTTAAATTAATTACCTTTGGGTCTTTGAAAAAAAAATTCAACACAATAAATGATCAATAACACAGTTTCAGTTAAGACATATCWCTTTTGACACCAGAATTTGTTGCCAATACAGAAATAGGCATAATTTGGAAGGCTACTCTACAGGYGAGTATAACATGACTATTATACATTTCTCTGAACCTACATGAGTCTTCGAAAATAGATTAAAAATCTCAGCCTTACATTGTGAATCTGTGTTATTCCTAAAATGATCTTTTTTCCTTTTCTTGGCTGCAAACTCACAGTCTTCGGTATTGTACACTTCTTCATTCTCATCATCTCCAGTTATGATACTGAAATAAAAACATCTAATTAGAACAGCAGTAATCAAATATTTAAGATGCATACATCTTACAATTTTCTGCATTAAACTCTAACAGCTGAAAAAAAAATCATGTTTTTGATTAAGACCCTCTACCTCATTGTCTATAGCAACATGTATCTGGAGAGAAGCTGTCTTCTTTTCTTCCCAGAGGGGCTGAATTTTATGCCAAAGTGATTATTACATGAAAGTATCTTCCTAAGAGGAACCTTGAAAATCATTACTGACATTCAGGAAGGACTACTAAGGAGACAGTACTACCTGTAAAACTCTGCAAAGTTCTGGTGTACAAAAAACCATTTTTTGAAGTGGACCAAGCCTTAAATGCACACAGGTAAAAAGTCTGTGAAGAATTATTGCACATCCTTGCACAGGCAGAAAGGCAGCATTGAACAACATCTCTCTTACTACTGTCACCTTTGGGGCAAAGAAAGTCCTTCTTTTAAGACACTTTTAATTCACAACTCTGCACATACTACAGGTGTCATGGCACTGTTTCACCAATGATTTGTACAGCATCAAGAGCCAAGTGGTCTGTCATTGCCAGAGAGACTCAACTCCACCTATGTCACTTCTGACAGTTAACTATGTAATCCAGCACTGAGGACTAAACCAAATGCTCATGTATACCAAMCACAAAGTGTGAATACTAAAAAAATACACATATAAATGATTGAAAATCTTTTTTAATAAGCTAACATTTCTAAAATGTATATGCATTTAAAACTGTCTGTGCTACAGGAAATCTACACAGCTCATGAAATTTTCATTCCATTTCTGCAGATAACTATAAGGATCAGCAACAAAGATAAGAATGGGTGTTCTCTTTTCTAGAACTGAGAAGGAAGATACTTCATATGAAGGCTACGGTCTTGCACAGATAAGAAGAATAATGAAGGATACACGGTAATGAAGTTTAACTGGGGGACTTAYTCGTTTCTACATTACTGCTCTTTGGTAACAAAGTTGAAACTCCTCACATCTGTTACTATTTTTAATCTGAAATGCTTTTTATCACTGCCAGTTTGAACTTCAGATTCAAAAGACGGAATACTGTAAACTGAAGGACAGAATTTTTTTCAAAAGTAACCTGTATCTGGGCATTAAAGTGACAAAAATCAAATTATTTTAGTCTATTGCTACTTGCTTACAGAGTTAAAATTTTCAGGTTTGAACCATCTGCTAAACAACACGGTAAATTTTTTTTGGATTCTGAACTGTTCTAATCAGTGCATGCTAACTCAGCTTAAAGATATACAAGTTGAGAAGATTTAGAAAAAGAAAGCTGGTTTCGTCTTAGGCTTAAATCCTGAAAAAAAAGCTAACATCTGCATTGAGATAGTGCTCAATACAATGTGATGCCATAGTTCAGTCTTTAATATTTTTAAAGCAGAGGATAAAGACTCAACACTTTAAATATTCTATAGAACAGTGCCAAATATCACATCTGGTCAAACAGCAAAAGAGTTCAGAGGGAAGAAATCAGCAAGAGACAAAACCAAAACATCAACACAAGTTATTTGATTATGTAACATTCCAATCCAGAAGTTTGTTTTTGTGGGTTTTTCCCACCCCCAAAGCTATCATACAGGAAATCTCTAAACTCACTAAAATTATTTTAATTATGATTTAGCATATTGGCTGCATCACCACATCATGTGAGAAGCTATGGCAGAATCTGAAGAGTTGCTACAGAACCACAAATTGAGCCCAAAGCTCYGAGAGTTTTATCATCCTAACAGATACAAGATAGGGAGATAGGTCCTGATACTCTGTACCATAATCCAAGCAGCACAAACTCTCTCATGCCCCTTGACCCAGGGCAAGCAWCGGGAGAGGGTGGGAGGCCACATTCCTGAAGGCCTGCTTAGAAGAGGAAGGTTAATATGGAAAGATTCCTTCTTTTGTTCCTGGATCCAAGTGTCCCTACAAAGTAACTTAGGCCAGTAACATACCTGAAGTGATTTGAATCCCACTCCTGATACCCCGTAAGTTACACTTCCCCAAGCATCATATAAATAACTAAGGCAGCTTCAGGAGTCAATAAATGTAAGGAATTGTGAAGATGATGACTTATTTCAAACACCTTCATCGAGCATTCAAATTTGCCTGTGACATTCCTGGAATTCCTCAAGTCTCTTTAGAGAAAAGACAAACTGTACTGTTACCTCTGAGGATCTTCTGATATGAGGCTTTATTTCCTCATGTTCTGTCCCACTTTACATAGAGAGTCTTTCCCTACTGATCTGTATTAGTCTGAAAGCAATGAATGAAAGCAAGGGTCCCACAGACATCAGAAGAATGGGACAGAGTTACCCAGYGACTGCTAGCATTCCTTCCAGAAATCTGCAGAGCTGCTTGACAAGTAATGAAGCTGCTCTACTGTTCCAAAAGCAACCCCTGCCCCCTCAAACACCAAGCTAAGATACAAGAAACCAAATCAAGTGCTGCACGTGCCATATGGTGAAACAGAAGCCTTAATTTAGTGTTTTTATTATAATACTGCACGTGACATTTGAGTGCACCTGGCAGGATTTAAATACATACATAATACTGCCAATTTACAGCTATTCTTACTCTCTTGTCTTGATGACACACTTCATAAAAAATTATTCTAAAGCTTTTAAAAGCAAAGTACCTGGTGTCCTTAGAATTATAATATCTTAGACAGATCATGCAACAATTTCAGTTTTTCCAAAAAAAGTAATTTCATAGCAGTATTTAAATAACCTCTTGGATATGACACTTAAAATTATGGAAAATGTGACAGGGCTATCTGAGCTCCAACTATTTTCCCTCATCCCCTTGCTTCTTTTCATGTGGCCTTCAACTCAAGCAATTATTTACAGAGACACATTACTTTAGAAGTGACTGTTACAGCCTGACCATGGAAAATCCTGAGCTAAGTGCATGCACCAAATGATTTTGTCATTTGACAAATATATTGTAATGTTACCTGTTAACAGATTCAAACCAAAGGACTTCTATCCAGTGGCAAAATCACTCTTGTGAACACTGTGTCTCACAGAATTAGACAAGAGACACCGCAGACTGAAATGACTACCTTGCTAGCCCAAGTTGTTCATATGAATCTAACACATAAAAAGATAAATATTACCATCGTGAAAATCTTATTAGTCTAATTCTCTTCCTTTTACCTCAAAAGGAACACATAAGACAGCTCTACTCCTAAGTTGCAGGCTAATGAAASATACTTACATACAGTTCTGTAAGGCAGTTCCACCCCCACTAAGCTTTTCTCCATCACAACACTCCAAGGACACAGTGCCACAGCACTGGAAGTGTCTTTGCTTCAATTTACAGGCACTCATGGCCAGCATTGGAACCAGAGAGCTTGAATACACACAGCCCAAGCCACATTTCCAGCTACTCTGCACCTTGAACACAAGGCACTCTTATGCAAATAACTAAGACCTACTGATGGTCTCATTTTTTTTTCAATCTTAGTTTCCACAAAAGATCTAAAGTGCAATTATTCAAGCATTATGCCAAATAATTAAAACTGCTCCTGCACTAGTGATTATATTTGTTCAAGCATGCTTATCATAAGGTCCACCAATTTTACTAAATCAGCAGCTGGATTCACCAAAGCATTGGATGACTAATCAAGCAAAGTTCTATTTTAATAAGAACACATTCTTCAATTTAAGTAACTTATGTGTCTTTAAGGTCTATTTCTGAATCTATTTATGATTAGAACTTCATAATTTCTGAAGAGAAGGTATTTGCAATGGGTAAAGGACAACATTTGGCAAGCAACTCTATCTATGCTTTCTCTCACAGAAGAGAAGCAAAACTAAAAAGGGTTTCATTCAACTACATAGCTAAATTTATTTCTTTATAAAGGAAAACTTCTATAACTGCTCCCTTAAATACAATACAAAGTACTAACTTCAGAAGAGATTCTTACAGAATATTTTAGTGAAAAAGATTATTCCTTACAATGGATATAAATGAACAAAACCCTGCTAGATTGGCAGACTGGCATACACCATCATCCCTATTCACACGGCAGCTTAAAGAGAGACAAATAGGTATTTTTGTATTGTTTACTCTATGTTTCTTCTACAAGGAAGAACTTCATCAAGTTTTATTTTTCTTTAGTGCTACATCATGTTAACAAATCTAAGCTGAGTTATCTTCAATATAGACCATAATTATGTCCAAAGAGCATAAGATGGTACAGAGATCCAGGCAGCAGCACATCTTACACTGCTGTACCACAACGTAAAGCCTGGCCCATGACASAGAAGAAGCCCAAGCCTGGGTATATGCTGGGTACAGACTGGATAGGAAGCAGTTTTACAGGAAAGGAGCCAGGAGTCTGGAGGATAAGGAGCTGAAAACAGGTCAGCAGTGTGCCCTGGTGTTGTGTTAGGCCAACTGCACCCTGGATTGAGGTATGGAAAGCGTATCCTGCAGACTGAAAGAAGCAAACGTCCATCTTTATTTGGCAGGAGTACTCATCTGGAGCACTGTGTCTAGTTTGGGGCCCCCCAAAAGAGTGAAAACTTTGTCATACTGGAACAACTCCAGTGGGGAGTCACCAAGCCACTGGAGTACGTGGTGCWTAAGGGTAGAGAAGTGACCTTGCTCAGTTCTAGGAGCTGGTGGTGGAGGGAAATCTAATTGCTGTCAGTTTTTAATATGAGGCTACAYATAAGATGGAGTGAGACTGTAAGGTTGGAGAAGGTGGGCAGTAGTAAATTAAGTGGTAATGGACACAACCTGTGATAAGAGAAATTCTTASTGAAATGAGGAGGGCAGGGAGAAATGATACAACATAAGACAGCACAACAACAACAAAATAACACTGACAGTAACAGAACTTAGAATAGGAACCCAGAAAAGAACTTCCATTCTTGGAAAAGCACAAAGCTGAACTGGGCACRGCCCTGCAGAACTCAACCTCAGCTAGCCTTGCTTTAAGCATGTGTTTCGACCAGATGACGCTCAGAGGTCATTTCCACTCTAAATTGTTTCATAATGTTGTGCAAATGGACATTAATTGCAGTTTAGTGGCAGAACTTAACTGGCATATAAAAAGTTCAAGTTATAATCAGAGATCCAATGTTAAAAGTGTAGCAAAATTACTCCAAARTAGTGCTACAATGCCAAGACATACCAATTTGAATTCTATAGTCTGAGTTTGAACAACATACATTTTAAACTGAATAGACAGAAGTACAGTTTTTGGCTCCAGAAGAGCTCAATTCTAGGGTCTTCCAAGACTAAGGAAAAAAAAAAAAAAAAGAAAAAGAAAAAAAAAATCAGTATTTTTGCTCCAAGAAGCCATAAAAATACCTCACCTTGCTCTTTGGGGAAAAGATACCTATATACATTTATACACACACACAATTATGAGCAGAAGTCTTAATAGTATTCACAAAGACTGATAATTCCTTTCATACTTATCAAACAGTATTAATTAAGCAATCTACATGATATTTATTTTTGAAGCAATTTGCACGGTTGCTAAACACTTAAGATTTCCCTTACTTTACTAAATACTTTTTTCAAAGGTATTTAAGGCAACTTTTATGTTGGAKGCTTACTGAACATTCTTCCAGACAGTTTTGTATCCACAGTGGCCAGACTGTGTGGATAAAGAAGCCCAAAGGAGATCAGTGACAGATTAACACAAAAGGAAGAAAGGCATGAAGGAAACAGTAGGTTAAGCTTAATAATAATGCTTCACTGCTTGATAACTCCCTTGCGGATTGTTTTACAAATTTAGAAAATACAGGTGTGTGACTACAGCAAATCCTAGCTTCTCAGTAAATCCCTCTCTAAAGCAGATGAGTTATCGCTTACTGGACTAACAACAAAACACCAAATGTTCCCTTTCCTCATTATGAGCACATTATGCTGGAATTTATGACCAAGAATCCTACCCCTGAGAATTGCTCCTTTGTGGAGAAGTTTGTTTTGACAGAATGATTTATATCGCACCAGCCTGTGGCCATTTGCCACAAGTATCACTTTATTTACCTGATCTCTTCCACACCTGTCYTACAGGAGCACATACAGTCATCTATTGCGTTAGAGAATGAGCATTAAGCACCACTGATTGTATATTTGGAGCAAAGGCTTTTTATGGCCGCCATAAACTAATCCAACACCCACTCAGCAGAAAGCCTGCATTCACTTCCAGGTTCAATTGCAATTTACAAGTGTCACTTTTACCTTTAAATAGTACTCAAACAGGCACTGGGGGGCAGGGGTTTTTGCTGGATTTTTAAAATGTATTTATTGTTTCATTATTTTGAAAGACATATAGGCTAAGAAGGGGTCTGGCTGCCTCAAATAAGCAACTCACGAAGCAGTGACAAAAGACAGACAGTCTCCACAGGAGTCTCCTGTCTGCACAACTAACAAAACACATGATTGCATTTGTATACAGATGACATCAGCTACCACAAACAGTTGCAATCTGAATGGAAATTAAGTCAATTTTGCCTTCCCACCTGCTATTAATTCATGAAGAATCACTTTTTTTTTTAAACTTACACAGTATGGCTGATATCATTCAGCTGATTATTCCCATCCTCAAGTGCATGACTAAAGGTTTCACATCTTTTCCATCCATCTTCTGTTTTAACCCATCTCCATCCAGGGGATCTCCAGTCTTGGCCCAGAAATGGCATGGTTTCTCTATAAGCAGCAAGAAGAGAGTATTTGTCTAGTATTTATTTTAAAAGTTTCAAAACTTCCTGTCATTATTTCAGTTTTCTCTTTAGCCTTAAAAAGAAAATACCTTGAGAAAAGTTCTCTGTAGAGCAGCCTTTAAAGAAACAGATCCAGTGGTTTAAGTAGATTTTCYATTCTCTAACTATGTTCTTCTTGTCTTTCAGCATTTTATTAGATCAAGGTAGATTTCCTTGTTTTTTGGAGAACAAGGAAAATATCCTGGTAGCCCAGGAATGCAATGATACCAAAAAAGAGAAAATTATATCAATTATATCACATGTACTCTGCTCTGTCATGATCAAGCAGATTACTGATTTTCATATGTGACTAATAAATGGTTCTAAAGAGATTGACAGCTCACAAAATCAATGTTGCTCCTTTTGTTTTTTCTAATCCTTACAAATACTGGGTTTATGGTACAATGTGTAGTGATGTTTCAGGATAGGAATTTTAAGATTCCCAAAAATCTTTTTATGTTGTTTTTTTGAGGCCACCTCCCATGCCAGCGCATTAAGCAGATAAGGACAAAAGGAGACTGTAACAAAGTCCACTGTGACACATCTCCAGAAATTCCTACAGACACAGGTCATCACAGCTATATCGCTCAAACAGTGTTCTACTAACATTTTTCAAAAGTGAGATTCTGACACATTAGGAATTTGAACAAGGTAGTTTTCTGCCTTGAAGACTATAACCTTGTCAGCTTTTTCTCTCTTCTTCCCATTCATCACACAAACACATTGCTCCTTAGTTTAACAAGAGATTTCACATGCAGGCTATAGAGGGAAGAAAGCATTATCATATTCAAAACCCATGTTTATACAGAACAGCAACAGCTTTAGTCCTCACAAACATGCATTTTCTAATATTTCTTCAACTTGAAAAAATATTGGGCCCCATCAGTAAACATCACYATGAAGTTATTCAAAAATTTGCACTCTTGACCAGCATTTGCCCAATATATTTGTTAGAAGAGGATAAAAAGACAGAAGAAATACAGTCTGAGCGAGCCAGCTGGGTTTTTATTTATTTAAAAATCTGCACAGTATGCAAAACAAAGTGCATTGTCTAGGCCTCAGGATTGACTAAAGTCCCCTTCCTACTAATAACTCAGCTTTCCTCTGCTCCTAACAAGAACCTTTTCCAAAATTTACATCATYCATTCCCCCAGTTGCAACAAACTTTATTCATGCCTACCTGCTTCTCCAATCCTTTTACTGCTTCCTAGGAATAGTATGAACCACAAGAAGTACTCCCCTCATACTGGTGTCTCTATCACAGAATGGTTTGGGTTGGAGGGGACCTTAAAGATCACCCAGTTCCAATCTGAGTGACACCTTCCACTAAACCAGGCTGCTCAGAGCCCCATCCAATCTGACCTTGAATGTTAAAAAGGATGGGATACCCACCATTCCTCTGGGCAACCTGTGCCARTGTCTCATCACTCTCACAGTAAAGAACTTTTCCCTAAGACCTATCATAAGCCTACCTGCTCTCAGTTTGAGGCAATTCTGCCTTGTTCTGCTACTACAGGCRCTTGTAGAAAGTCCTTCTCCAGTTCTCTTGTAGCACTCCTTTAAAGGACTGGAAGACTGCTCTAATGGTCTCCCCAAAGCCTTCTCTTCACCTGGCTAAACAAACCCAATTCTCTCAGCCAGTGTTCATAGGAGCTCCAGCCCTCCTCTGGACCCTCTCCAGCACATTCACAGCCTTCCTATGGTGAGAATCCCAGGGCTGGATGCAACGCTGCAGGCGGCGCATGAGGAGAGCAGAGGGCCAGAATCGCCTCCTTTGACTCACTGGCCACCCTTGTTTTGGTGCAGCCCAGAACACCTCTGGCTTTCCGGGCTGCCAGTGCACACTGCTGACTCATGTTGAGCTCCTTGTCCACCAGTACACCGGGTCCTTCTCCTCAAACCTGCCTTCAGTCCATGCTCCACCCATCCTGTACCTGCGCTGGGGACTGCCACGACCCAGCTGCAGRAAGGACCTTGCACTTGGCCTTGCTGAATTTCAGGAGGTCTGCACACACTCATTTCTATCCTGCCAAGGTCCCTCTGGATGGTATCCCTTCTCTCCAGCTTATTGACTGCACAACATAACTTGGTGCCATCCAAAAACTTGCAGAGGATACRCTCAATCCCACCGTCCATGACAAAGATGTTAAACAGGCCCAGTCCCAATCCTCAAGAATGTCACTTGTCACTCATCTCCACTTGGACACAGAACTGTTGACTGCAACTGTTTGGGGACAACCATCCTGCCAGCTCCTTATCTACCCAGTGGTCCATCTGTCCAACTCACATCTGTCCAGTTTATAGACAAGGAATTCGTGTGAGACAGTGTCAAATGCTTTTCACAAGTTCAGACAAATCACATCAGTCCCGGTGTGACCCTGTATGGCCTCATTCACCATGAAATTCCACTGTAGGAGGCCACGGGAGGACGCGCCCCTGGTGAAACCACGCTGGCTCCCATGCTCACACAGCCTGTGACACCCCAACACCCCACACGTCCAGGCAGGCTCCACACACCCCCCTCCAGTCCCCTCAGTGCTGCCCGTCCCGTCCGGCCCCAGCCCCAGCCCCATCTGCCCACCCAGACCTTTAACACCTTGTCCCACGCTCCTTCAGCGCCACTCGCCCCTAAGAGCCAAACCCAACCCCTCAAGCCACGACCGCCCACGCTCAGCTCTAACCCCGCAAGGCCTACGGGGCTCACACACACGGCCCCACAAGTGTCCTCCCACCGCCGGCCGGGCCGGGCCGGGCCGGGCCGCGCTCACCTCCCGGCACGGATCACACCGACGCCGCCGTCCCCGCCGCTCCCCGCCCGGCGCTCGGCCCGGGCCCGGGGCTGTTGCCGGAAGTACCATGGGCCGCGCTGGCCACGCCCCCGCCCCGCGCTCATTGGCCGCCGCCCGCCGCGCTTGTTGCTACCCGGCAGCGCGCGCCGCCATTGGCGCAGCGGGGCGGGGCCGTCTCCGCCCCGGAGCGAGCCGGCCGCGTCACGTGACTGGCGCCCGCGGGCCGCACGTGCCAATGTTTTGGTCGGCGGGGGCGGGGCGTGTGGCGCGCGCGGGGTGGGGCGTGGCCCCCGGGGAACCCCCCGGTGTGAGGCCCCCCCTAAGGAACCCCCCGGTGTGAGCCTCCCCCAAGGAACCCCCCGGAGTGAGCGCCCCTGGGGAACCCCCCGGTGTGAACAGCGTGACCCCCCCGGTGTGCCCGCTCCGTGTCACCGCTGTGACCCCTCTCGTCTACGCCCAGCGTGACTCCCCGGCATGGCCGGTGTGTCTGCTACTTCAGCCCCGGTGTCCCCCTGTGYCCCTGGTGTGCCCTGAGTACGCTGGTGGGATCTCCCTCTGTGTGCCCCGTGTGCTCCCCTGTGCCCTGGCTGCGCCTGGAAAACCGAGGTTATGGAGGGCCTTGTTTGTTAAAACCTCAAATCATTAATGTATTGTTGTATAAACATTTCTGATTTCACTTAAAATCAGTTCTTTTCACTTAGGTTCAATTATGGAGAAAACTATTTAAAAAAATCCAGGTAAAATTAAAGTACTATTTTCARACACTGTAGTTGGTCCTAAATTTTGTGCTGTAGAAAAAGGCTTTATTATTTAAATTATCTAAATGCTTGAGATTGACAATACTACAATTACTGCAACTGGTCCCTACCTGGAAGCAATCCTTAATCTTTTTGCTAGTCTTTCCCATAAGAAAATTGAGTTTATGAGCTTATAATATAATTTCAGTGTCATAACGGCACAGAATTCAGCAAGGCACAGACTGGAAGGGCTTCTTTTCTGTCTTTGGTCTTGAAAAACTCACACGAGTAGTTATATTTGGTGTGGGATTCATTGTGTTCTCAATATGTTGCTGTTAAAAATTAAACTAGAGATATTCCTTTCTTCTCTTGAAGACAGAAAAAGTCGAATACCCAAATGTTTTTCAAGAGCCCAATATCCTGTCACAGATAAAGCCATGGCAAAGGTGCTGCCTTTGCACAGCCAGAGCCTGCAGGCCACTCTCTGCCACTGCCTGACTGAAAACATTCCCAGCCCTGCACTGGAAAATGATGTGAGTCAGTATGAAAAACTCTACACCACTACTCTGCCAGGAACATGGCAATCTCCTTTTCCAGTACATGAAAGAGTTGGGTTTTTTGTTTTGTTCTTTGGCACCTGGATCTACAAAATTCCTTSATAATGTGGCAAAAATCCTTTTGTTTCAAGGATCCTTCCATATTTTCTGTCTTTGAGGTGTCCTGGGATGTGTGGACACCCAATGAGTACTCAGTTAGCTCATTGTTCTGGTGGGCTTGTTCCTTTAGGGCAGGCTGGATTTTACTAACAGAGCTTCATGAGTGAAACATCTAATCCAAAAGTGATGCACTTCAGAAAATATGCTGCGGTTCTCTTGTGTTTACCTGAGGAGTAAGCAGCATTAAAACCATGAAAGTAAGCAGGAGGTTACTTCTTGAAAAAGTGCAGCATTTTGGGAAGGACTCRCACTGGAGCAGTTTGTGGAGGTCTCTGTCCAGTGAGAGGAATTCCATGATGGAGTGGCATGAGGAGGAAGGAGTGGCWCAGACAAAGCATTATGAAGGGACCCCAACTGCAGTTTCCAATTTCCCTRTGACACTTGTGGAGGAGAGGAGGTGGCAGAAAAGTCAAGAACAAAGAGTGGAGTTGAGGCTGGGGAAAAAAGGGAGTTGACAAAAAGGTGCTTCTGTTTTTTGTTYCGTTTCTCACGGTGCTATTTTAAAAATACCCATTTTTTAATTCACAGCACATTAAATCAATCTTCCCCAAGTTGATTCTGGTTTACCTATGATGGTAATTGGCTCTCTGTCTTTATCTGAACCCAGGAGCTTTTTCATTATTTTTTTCTCCTGTCCTGCTGAAGAGGAGTGAGAGAGCAGAGTGGTGGTCACCACAATTCCTAATATTATAGAATGGTTTGGGTTGGAAAGGATCTTTGAAGGYCATCTATTTCCAACCCCCTGCCATGGGCAGGGCCACCTTCCACTAGATAGAGCTTAAAGCTCCATCCAGCCTGGCCTTGAACACTGCCAGGGGTGGAGGRTCCTCAGCTTCCCTGGGCAGCCTGTGGCAGTGGCTCACCAGCTCACAGGGCAGAAAGGCTCCCAGGTACCTACTCTAAAGCTACTCTCTCTCAGTTTAAAGATTTTCTTGCTTTTCCTATCAGTACATGCCCTTGTAGAAAGCCTCTCTGTGGGTTTTTTRTAGGTTCTTCTTCATTTACTGGAAGCTGTAGAAGGTCTCCCTGGAGCCTCCTCTCCACTGAACAGCCCCAGCTCTCTCAGCCAGTCCTTTGTRGCAGAGCTGCTCCAGCCCTCTGAGCATCTTCACGGCCCTTCTCTGTCCCCAGCTGGATATAGCATCCCGGGAGGGGCAGAGTTCCCTCCTCAGCCTGCTGCGGTCACCTGCTGCTCACACCTGCTGCTCACACCTGCTGCTCTCACCTGCTGCTGTCACCTGCTGCTGTCACCTGCTGCTCACACCTGCTGCTCACACCTGCTGGTCACATCTGCTGGTCACATCTGCTGGTCACTCCTGCTGCTCTCACCTGCTGCTCTCATCTACTGCTCACACCTGCTGCTCCTGCTGCTCTCACCTGATGCTCACTCCTGCTGCTCACCCCTGCTGCTCACATCTGCTGGTCACTCCTGCTGGTCCTGCTGCTCTAACCTGCTGGTCCTGCTGCTCACCCCTGCTGCTCTCACCTGCTGCTCTCACCTGCTGCTCACACCTGCTGCTCACACCTGCTGCCATCACGCCCAGCTGGGGGATGCTACCCTGGGTGAATGCTTCACACTTCAGGGAGGATACAATAGGCAAGGAAGAGACTGTTCCTTCCTATACGTTTCTAGCTTTTATCTTTTTTCCTGGTATAGGTCCTAGAAGGACAAGGACAAGTGTGTCATCCAGCTTAGGCGGTCACACTCTTTGACTTGTGCTTCAAATTTAATAAAGTTATTAATAGCTGGGGTACATAAGTAATTGGGTTTTCTGTGACAACTCTCTTTCCTGCATATTTGCTGCTACTCATGCCCAGCTATTATAATATTTCACCTGCTGGCTTCAGCATATTTATATTAATTATACAATAGGGGGAGCTGGAAGAATGTAATTTTTAATTTATTTTTAGTAGAGAGCCACTTATTACAAGACTTTATGTATATGTGGTTTCATTCCAAGTGTCTAAAGTCTTGTGATTATTCAACAAGCAGATGCAAAGTGGTTATTGCCCAGAGTTACTACTGAGCCGTCCTCTCTTGCAAGCAAAATTTTCTCACTCTGTACTTCGAAACCAAAGTCATTTTGCTGTATAGTGTTTGTGAAGTAATTCTAGTATTTAATGCTTTTRATACCTTTCCATCTGCCTTTTTTTGTAACAAAATAGGATAAATTTTCAAATGACAAAATTTAGAGATATTTCCCATGTTGGGAATAGTTGCTATCTTGAGAGTCCCATGCTCTGACCTATAAAAATTTATTGAAGATGGAGAAATTTATTTTAAAACATTTTTTTCTGTAGGGCATGTCTGTGTTAAAAGTATACAAAAGAAAGCATGTTGTTCACTTTAGGGGGGTTTCAAGATGTAAAATAACTTAATAGAATGTGGAAGCTTTGAAGACTATTCTGATCAACATGGAGTAGCTTCAGCAGTTCTTGAATAATTTAATATTGATTGACACGATTCCATTTCACATATTCCTTATAAAGTTCTATGGTWATTTTCTTATTCTGGTGTCACAGCCTTCTATTATGTTTTATTTAATACTAAAGCWGTTTAAACCTTCCCAGTGGAAATTGAACTAACTGATCTGCAGTGTGGCTGTTAGTGCTTTTGATTGTTTCAGAGAGATTTCTAAGTGAAAATTTCATTAAACCCAGATGAGTTTTGTAAGTGGGATAGTTACCCTTACTGCTGATTGCAGGTCCATGTAGATGAGACACTAGATCATTGCTATATTGACATGAAATTACAAGAAAAAAAATGGTGAACTCCATCTTTCCCATTTTTTGCTGTTAAATTACTGAAATTATGATTTCTTTTTAATAATCCACAGCAAAAGTGAATTCTTTAAATGACCTTACACTGAAGGAAAGCCAAGCTATTTTACTTTAAAATTACAATTGCTTGTAAGATCTGAGGCACATTATTAAAAGCAAAAGGAATGTTATTTGGTGTGGCTTAGGATAACCTCACAGAGCACGTAAAGGATCTTGTCATTAAGATTCATATTTTATCAACTGTTTGGTCTCAAAAGATGCATTGTAAGAATGTTTATAAGTGTTTATGTTTACATATAGTATGTTAATAGGAATCACTTCCAATTTTTTCTTAGAAATCACCCAAAAATGAGGGTTGTGGTAGATGCAAATGACYTTCTTTCCTCTGGGAGAGTGGTTTTCATTTTGCTGAGTAATCTCTATACATATTTTAAAAAGATAGAGTAGTTCTGACAAATAATACCRCAGCCCAATTCAGTTACTTAGCAACATTTAATGCTAACAAAAAGAAACAGGAAACTGATGYAGAGGCAATAAAATCATTAGAAAGCAGAAGGAAACACATGACAATGATGAAGACAAAACTCATAAGTAAAACAAAAATTGAAAAAACCACATAATCCAAGCACTTGCTCTTTTTCCAAGGAGTCAGCTGCTTAATAGTTTSATTTTTCAGGAAAAAAATTACCAACCTATAAAAACAAATATCAAAACTTGGAGAAAAGCCTCATTATCCCAGATATTCTAAATGTGTGTTTTTCAGTGTATTACACAGTTTTTGAAAAATTTCTTTTGTGGCTGGCTTTTTTTTTTTTTCTTTTATACTTATCATGGATACTGCCAAAACAAGAGGTACTGCTGCCTCCCTTCCTTCATTAGGTTTATTACTCTCCTCAGTGTGAGAGGATAAATAATTTAGTGTGTTAGGGAAACTGTAGATGCATAAGACAACATCTCCCTTCCCAAAGGTGCAGCTCAGCAGTGGGGCAGCCCAGGGCAGCCCCTTTCCTCCTGGGAGTGTCGGAGAGAGGCTGCTGGCAGTGCCAGGGGAACCAGACTGGCCTGRCCACGTAGCCTGCTGAGCTGGGCTCCTACCTGCTCCTGCAGATTGGCTTCCCAGCTTGACCCTGGGGCTGCCTGAACCTGCCTCACCCCTTGATCTGGGCCCTTGGTTGAACCTGGCCACCATCTCTTGCCTTATGCAGAGAGGCTGTGGCTGCAAAGCCCCTGCCTTGTCAGCCAGCACCCCTCTCWGCTCCCCAGTCCACAGGGATGTGATATCATCAGACAAACTGCTCCCCAAAGAGCATGGGGGATGGAAAGAATTGGTGAACAGAAACATCGTGTAGGAGCTTGGTGGGGAAAAAGGATTCACAGATATACAGTAGGTTGTTAATGATTACACTCAGAAAAGTAATTGTCTTCAGCAGATTTGCAAATCAATGTTGGTTGAAGAATTTTACTRTGGAAGATGTATTTTATAATAATTCACTGTCCTGTAAAACCAGATTTACTTTGGTTGGAACAAACACTATATAACAGAGGGGAAAGAATTTTGAAAGCTAATAATTACTCTGTGGAAAAAATCAGTAACACTTTACTGGGAAATAACATTAAGGGAGGAACTGAAGAACTTTCAGTAGGGCAGTAAAAACCATGATTTTAGATAACTCCAGAGAAATAATCTGAAAAAGAGCATGTACCATATCTTGARACAAATCTTTAATTGAAAGCCCTGGGACATGAACAGAAATTACACCATTTGATCAATGGAAGGTTGGATACTGCAACTAACTCATTTGTGATGGGAAAAATGTGAGGTCAGAACTAAGGTTTGGAAAAGAAATGTTCATTTTTCAAGAAATATGTKCTTTGCCTATTTTAGAGAAAGATAACTAAGAAATAAAATTAATTAGTTTAGGAATCTGCAGCATGAGGTAGAATTTCATGGCAGTCCAAGCTATAGAAAYTGATAAGAAATTACTCATCAAAATAAGGTTTATTGCTTTTATGGGAATGAAGGATGGCAAGAGGTTTCTAACCTCCTTGAAACCTTTAATCAGAAAAAAACCACTAATTTTTAGAAGGAGACTTTCTATATTGGTAAGTTACCATCTGTTTTCACTATACTTGTATGCATCCATAGAATCTTTAAATTGATTTGGATTAGTGATTTCAAATATGTTCCTAAGAGAAARTGATTTCTGCAGCAGAAGCTGGGGACATAGAACTCAAGGAAAAAATGGATCAAAACTGAGGACAATGTTGTAATAATTAAGATAGATACACAATTAATGTGTAAATGAGAAGATATCTGTTGAAGGAGAGAGGGTTTTTTTCTSTCTTGTTTCTGTTGGCTTTTTTCATRGGAAGATTTGGAACAAAGAAATCTAATTTTACGGAGAAGTTTCATCAGTACAGGAAGAGAAGCTTAGTCAGTCATATGATATAGTTATGACATAGATAGGATATAGAATCTGACTGAAGGGAACTGAAAGCAAACTAGTAAATGTACCTAGAAGGATAAGRAAAGAAGAAAACTATTAGTCTGCTGTTCTATAAAATGGCATGCACTGGTGTTTGCTAAAATGCTCAGCTGGAGGAGATGGCTAGCAGAACTGCTAGTTTAAAAGGGTAAGTTTTCAAAGACAGAGAAAAATAGGGTTTGAAAGAGAAAGGTAGCTAGAATGTTTAGAGAAATTAGATGTTTATTAGTTTGATGATACCTGATAAATTGAGTTACAGAGCTAGTAAGCAATCAAAGATGCTAGAATTTCTATAGAAAAACATATAGAGAATTGGAGAAGTGTGACAGACCTGAAAAAGAGCATATACTGTGTCTATTCTAAAAAAAATGAAAATAAAACACATCAATTATAATTTATAAATTTAATTTTAACTTCTAGTGGCAAAAATCCAATAATATGACTTCTATAGTGAGCTGGAATACAGAATTAAGTGTATGCATGTTAAATTGGTAGATGGTGGGAAATTGGTAAGATCTCTAAGAATGTGGAAAGATATGCTAAGAATTAAAAATGACCTTGGAGAAGTGGTCTGAAACAGAGTGAAATTCCCTACAGACCTTCATTTGTACATCTACTCATAATTAAAATCTCTGTCCATAGGGTTCTTCACTCCCATTTAGCTATGCCTATGATATAMATGGTTTAATGGAATAGCATAAACCCAAACATAATTACTAATACTATCAGTAATGGTCTTTATCTCAGCAGCAGAAGCTGTGTCTGGTATAACAGCAATGTTATTGTGATAAAGCTGACCAGTGAGGAAATAAAAAGGAAAGCATGTTGAAATAAAAAGAAACCCCAACCCTGAAGCTTACTTACATTTTGCTTATACCAAATGAAACACCTATAAATAACAATTGTGTTAGTCAATTTATGTTGTGGTTTATGGAAGCGGTAGAACAGAATCACACTTTCTGATTTATTAAAATGTTAATGGAAGCTAGCAAACACATTTTAATCTTGTCCTGGTTTCAGCTGGGCTGGGGAGGAGGGAAGAGGGGGGCTGAGTGAGCGACTGTGTGGTGTTTCACCTCCAAGTGGGCTTGAAACCATGACACTATTTCATCTACATGGGATGCAGAATCTTAACTTTAGTAATTCAAGTTACCCTCAGCTACTGTTCTTTAGCTCAGTGGTATCAAAGAACTGTGGTTCTGGCTTACAAAATGTCCGGTTTCTGGTTTGTTTTTTGAAGCAAACTGCAAATGCATAGTAAGGAAAAAGTCTTGTACAATTAGAATTGTGATTATAGTCCCTAAAGTCAATGTGTMTTTCCACTGGCAATGCAGACTCCACAGAAATTTCTAAACAAAACTAACCAATTTCTTACTTCACCTGTTGTTATACTATACCTATACCTATACCTATGTTTTTTTCAGAACTGGGCATTCTTCCACTCTTACTGGAAGCCTTTCTCTGGTGGATTTGTGCATATTGAACTAAACATTTAGCTTTTTGAGATTTTGGTACGTTTCAGTTCCCATGTCTTTCCTTTGAGCAATTTTCAACAGCGCAAAGGCAAGAATGAGATAGTGGCACAAGGAGGAAGAGGACATGCTGAAATAAAGACAATTACTYCTGTAGAGGTAGGTGGTAGAATAAGGGGCTTGGGATAAACACACAATGAGCTCTGGAGCATTGTAAATTCTGCTGGCATGTGTATTCACTTCTGTGGGATGCAGGTTTTACTCTCACGCTCATCTTTTATCACAAATGGAGTTAGTACAATGCATTATGTTTATCACCTCATGGTGCAGCTTTATGGCCAGAAGTGATGTTTTAGCATCTTTGGGACCTTGAGCCCTTGCAGACTTTTGTGTATCAGACTGAGCTTTAATGGCTGCTTTCTTTGAGGGGTGTTATGTCTGCCATCAGTARTGACAGTCAGATGGCTGCTTGCACTGTGAGGTGTCATCCCTTGCAGGTGTCCTGTAGGGGCTTTGAAACCTCACATTTCCACTCCCCTTTCTCAGGAGGTTCTGAATTAGGATGGTTTCCTCTCCAAAGCCCTTGGACATTCAGCTTGAGCTCAGGCTGTCCATGGCTTTGGCCAAAGGAAGTTATTGTCATGTTTAAAATRCACTATCTCCAGCAACTGGAAATTAGTGCTTTTTATCTACTCTTTGTGTACATGTAAGCTTGCATATTAGACTTTTATTGAGAAATAAATTTTGGTTATAAATAACATAATTGTCTTTGTTTTCAACAGAGTCATTTACAGCACTGCTGATGAGGGTGGCRTCAATGGACTATCAATCTGACCCAGAGATGAAACAGCAAACAAGMTGTCAGAATCTTTAGTTGGTAGGGCATTGGAGTGATGGGTTCAGAATAATTTTATCTTTTCTTGGAAAAATGCAACTACAGGTGATTCTAATGAACAAAACAAAAAACAGATGGCTGACTGTTATAGAGGTTACTGTATAATATATGCTTCATATATTGTAAATTTACAACTAATTTAACTACTCAAAAGTCTATCAGAGATTAGTGCGTGGTCAGTAATTTTATGCCTCATCATTAGTAGTCCTCATGATTTGTAATACACTGTGATCTCCAATAGCAAAGAGTTCCCTTTGGAAGCACTAAACACAGGAAGCGTTGAAAAGTAATATATTTTGTGAAATAGGAGCACAATATACTTTAATGGTTATTATTCATAGCCTTGCTCACYATGTAATTATAATTCCTAAATTCACATTTCCTACTAAAGAAACTACTTGGAGAGGGGTGTCTGGGGGAGGTGGTGAGTTTGTCCATTAAGCTTTACGGGTTGAAATTCCTGCATTTGATCTCTGCTTACTGCATTAATWTGAGCACCACTTCATATGACCCCCTGAAATGCCACCCAATTCTCAAGGGAGTCAGGGAGGATTTTGACCTTTATTTCGCAGGAAATGAATCAGGCTTTTGATATRGAAGAAAAGCAACTACATAATATACAACTACAATTCTAAACTTCATAGTTAAATTCAGTACCAGTCCAGTACAAAAAACAGTCGTGAAAAAAGCTGAGCAAATTTCAGACTTGTTTTCTTGGTGTTTTGTTTATTCCCTGATAAGGAAGAAACAAAAGCAGCATTTTATTCACTCATGGATAGATGTCTGCGTAGTTCTTGGGACCATTCTATTACACACAGCATGACAAAGTGGCAGTCCATCTAAACAGTTCTCAGAGCTTTAGAACTGTATAATTCTGAGTGTACATTTCCTCATATGTTGTGTTGAAATTTTTATTATTATTTTATAGATMTCTTAACCATAAGATCTATGGATGYAGATCAGAACTTTTACAAAACAGTCCAAAGCCTTGTGGATAGGAATTTTTTTTTCCTGGTGCATTTTATAGAAAAAATAGGATTGCCAATAAATTAAACAGGCATTTTCAGAAGGTCATAGGCCTGGAAGAGACATAGATTCAATTCATATATTATTTGAACACAATAAATATGCAAAGAATAAATTGTTTTTGCAACCTATTAAGACAAAACTGCCTCATTAACACATGTATTAGACTAGAGTAACAGCAGGAAGTGATCAATGTGCCTTTCAAGGTGGAAATTTGTGCTATCAAATACCAATAAGCAATGGGAATAGTCTTGCTGATAGCACTGGAAATGCTATTTAGGCTGACTATAAYTAGGTATAACTAGGTATAACTAGGTATRCAGTTATCCCATGAGCTAGATTCAGGAATCACTTAGATGTTTTTCTCCTGCAAGCACCCTGGTTAAACGAACATAATATTTACTGCAGCAATGATTGCCTGTCCACACCAAAAGGATGGCTAAATATCTTTAAAACCTGAGAACAGAACAGGAATCATATTTCRTTGTGTCTCTGTTTTCCCTTTCCATTTCTTCTGCTTCTTTCTTTCTACTTTGACTTTGTAGGTCTCAGAGTGTGGAATCCCGTGCTGCTCTTTGGCAAAAGCCAGAGGACTTGTGCTCCCACAGGGAGCTGTGGGCTGGGGTCMCATCTCCTCCAGTTACTTTCTGGGGAGGCTCCTGTTCTTCACAGTTCTGACTGGACAGAAAGGGTGCCATGGACTGGTGTTGCCTCCTCACACTGTGGCCATTCTCAGCKCTTCTGATGGTGTTTGACATCTGGATCATCCTGCAGGCCCTTTGAGAAAACAAATTGGTACCTGAAGAGGGCATCCACACTGCCATGAAATAGAGGAGGTTAGCAGGCATTCCTCATTACTAACAGTAGATCTATGGGATAAATTGGAATTTAGACCACCCTGTAAAGTGCAGTTAAAGTGTAGCCAGTGTGTTTAAAGATGCAGCTAATTTGTTTAAAGACAGCCCAGTGATTTTTGTAAATGTTCAGTTCTGCGATGTCACCAGTTGTGAAAAGTGCTGATGCTGAAGGGAGTTTTGTCTAGGTAATGGCAGCAGGATTGCACCATGCAGAGTTCTGTTCTGTGGCATCTATTTCATTTGAATAAATATGCTTAAAAGAACATATTTATGATTGTACTAATGATTGCTGCTGTTAACCTATACCCTTACATTAATTCTTCAACTTTGGGAGGACAGAGCAGCTGCCTATAGATTATTAAAGTTAGGACATAATTCTGATTTACCTGTCTGAAAGATATTACAATTTGTTGTTGCTAAATTAAAAGCAGTTAATTGCTTTCCTGTGTTCATTTATTTGAGGAGATCATTTCCTGATTGAATTTGCTGACAGTTCCAAAATGTAAATTCATGGCATGTACTATTTTTCCCTCTCAATTTTATAGCATGGTTACATTTCATTCATTTAATTAAATAAAAAATGAAAGTAATTTATAACTTCGATGCTAGATCTTTCAGCTGCAGAACTGGGATCTGTACAAAATGTTTTGGCATAGCAGAGATAAGAGGATCAGGGAAAAGTGATTTTTTAGCCCTTAAAGCTGGACTAGGTTGAGTTACTAGAGTGACAGAGGAAGCCTCATCTGGATGTAACTACCACTTTGAATGATTTTTCCTTTGGTAGTCTCTTCCACGCTTGTTGTGGAAGCTGCCTGGTTTAGGGAGTATTAATCCCATAGCAGTAATAAAGTGGTGCTGCAGAGGTTGCACCTGGGAGGTGAACTGGGCTCAGTAACTTCAGCCAGAATTTGTCAGAGTGAAGACCAGCCCCAAGATGCTGTTGTTTTTCAGATAAGTCTGTGCCAGTCTGGGGAATTAATTTTGTTTTAGTGTCAGAAAAGTTACTGAATTAAAACCAATTTGCAATTATTTAACCTTACTTGAGGACATGCATTTAATTTAATGCAGTGCTGACCACTGATCTGGTTTATTTATCATTATTTTTTACAATTTTATGTGGCATGTACGTGCTCTGAGCATTATGTCCATCAGGAGATAAAGAGCAAAACCTTCACAACTTGCAACACTACCAAGAAAGTAATGGACCCCACAAAGCAGCTGTCCTGCTGATGGGAGGAATAATCTGATGAATTCTAGTGCCAGCAGCATTAGTGGTTGTAAAACACTGAATTTAGAGGCTAAAAAGGCATTAGGCAAGTGCTGTATGCTTTCAGTAATCTATCACAGCAGGATCTATCATGCATCTCCTTTTCCTTGGATGACATCGCCTTCTAGCAACATCAGCACAAATATTTGGAAGAAGATAGAGAAACATATGGCTTGCAGTACTTCACTGGCAAATTGCTTCAGCAGCAAGCATGCCTTTTCATTTACCTTCCCAGCCAAGGCTTAGAGTTAATCACAGCAACCAAGTGCCACTGCTGTGCCATATGGAAGCAGAGCTAACTGCCTTAACAGAGATTTAAACACATGTGGGGAGAGTCACAGGAATTATGAGTTCTGRGAGTGTACATTTAATAGTCAGACAGGAACGCTCGACAGAAAAGAGAGGAAAACGTTGCACATTTCTTGAATCTTACTCTTTCCAAGACTCTCTTTTGACATAAGCTTTCACCTCATATGCTCCTTCGTGAGTTGCTGTGCTCCAAAGCTCTTAGCTACTTGATGGAGTAGGCAGCAGCAATACTGAGAATACAGTCCTGATCTCAGTGAAATCAGTGGCAAGACTCCAGTGGACTAGGACAAGCCAAAATTTCTCCTTTAATGTAGGTTCAATTCTATTAAAACTGTTGCCTTAAAACAAAAACCAAAAAACATCCTGCTGTCTTTCTAAATATTACAGGAAAATAGCACAACTGGATCCCCATTCTTCAGTTACTTGCCATTACAATGAATTATTGGGTTGGATTGTGCCTTAGGTTTCCAGGTCTAAAGAGATTGTCTTGGCAGCTTTGCTGTATCTTCATTTTAATCAATTGTGTAATCAAATTGTCCTGCTTTCTCCAGTGTTCTGTCGACCTCTCTTAAAATGATTAGAAGAGATTTAAAGGATACCAGCTGCCATCAGTGACAGCAAGCACATAACTTGAAAATCTCATTACAACTTATGAGGAATATTCAAACAGGGCTATTTAAAAGACAGGCTCAAGTCCAAATTTGGACAGTTGGTAAATTCCTTCCAGACCTTATGAGAGTGAGACGAAGTAAGACTCATCTCATCCACCTTTAGCCATCTCTAGTTTAGATGTGTATATACCTGATGCTGGCTATAGAGTTGGGGAGCAGAGAGAAGCAGGCAATTTTAAAGCACATCAGTAATTTGACCTGTTTTAATCTTCTGCTTTAGTATGAGATGAATTCTTCCCTGAAAGTRCCAGTGTCTTTCCAATGATTGCAGAGGGAATTTTAAAGGTAAATSTGTATACTGTAAATACATCTGGTTAGATGAGATTCATTTCCTCTGGGATCAYCTTTCATCCTCCTGCAGGACATCCCATATTCCTTGCAGCATCTGGGGAAGAATTTAATTTCCCRCCACGGCTTCTGAGTACTGTCCCATGCCTAGGTGGCCCAACAGAATTGAAGTTAAAGCACTGATCCCTGCTAGCTGACCTTGGAAAAGATATGCAGTAGACATGGTAGGAGTTTATCAGAAATGTTTGGTAAGGAGAAAAGAAAATCAAACAAATTTTAAAGATTAGTAGAGACATACAAATATGTGCTTATTCTCCTAAAAAATGGGAAATAGAATATTAAATACACTGTTGGGTTTTTGACACTAGATGGCAACAGTATACATTAGAAATACTGGATAGTCAACCAGTAAAAGTAAACTTTACTCAAGGAATTGAATGAAGGAGAATCCCAGAAATTATTTTTAGACTAGATTTTGAATGAAATTAGAACAAAGTAAAGCATGTTTAAAGTATCACATGTTTCTTCTATCAAGATATAAACCCTGGAGAAGCTAATTTGAATCTACTAGAAAAGCTTGTGTTTACTTTGAGTTAGAATCTGCTTTTCCATGAAGGAGTATCTATTAGACGTTCATCAATCTAAGCAAAGGTTTTGTGTTGCTTTTACTGACTGGATGGTTACAGAAAGTCTGATGGTCGCAGGCCCTGTCCTTTGCTCCTCAACTTCCTCAACAGATTGTTGTATGCACAGAGTTTCAGAGCAGTTTTCTTTTATCATGAAACACATTTGTAGAATATAAGAATCAAGTTCTCATTTGCAGCTTTTCTACTGAGTAGTAATAGTGACATCATGCTACATAACTCATTTAATTAGAAAAAAAATACTGAAACACTGCAGCAAGATTAACTTGTGGTGTTAATTTTAGAGGAGAGATCACAGCTGTACTCCTCCTTTTACAGTGGTCGAAATCTTTTGGTTTGGTTGGTATCATTAGTCAGTCCAGAGGAAGAGAAGGATGTGACTTTCTGGCAATTCTTTTTCTTTCCTCATGTACTTGACCTACCATGTTTGGGAGATAGCATTGATAGTCCTGAATAGGACTTCTCAGCTGCTCAGGGAAACATCCCCACTCCTAAYTGTTTGTTGGTTTAGATAATTTTTCTTAATATATCTTTCTCATTGCCAGATTCCCAATAGTGTTGTTTAACATCCCACAAGAGGAGCCTAGAGCTAATATTCTATGGCACCATAATACAACTTCTACAGTAAATGAGAACACTAGACTTTCAAAGAATGGAATGGACTATTTAAGGGTTAAAAAACCACTGAGAAAAGTTCCTAGACTATTAATTAATAGATACTTTTAATATTGCAACTATTTTGAAAAAAAAATCCATCATTTTGGTAGAATACTCTTCTGGTCTGTGGAACTATCATTTTAATATTGCTACTGTTTTGAAAGAAAATAAAAACTTATTTCTTTTGTAGAATATATTTCTAGACTATGGATGTAAAGCAGACTGGACATATGAAATAGCATGCTGCAGAGTTTTCTGCAGGACTAAAACCACAGTAGTACTCATGGTTTCACAATAAAAGACTCTAAAGAGATCCCTTTGTGGTTTGAAGTGAGAATTGCTGACTTTTCTTTTTTTTTTCTTTTTCTTTTTGTATAAAATCATGCAGTGGATATTTGGAGCACAGGCAACAAAGTTATCTTCCCAACTGCAAGAGCTCCATCTATACTGGATTTTAAGTGGACTCTTCCTTCCACCTTCAAGTGGAAACTCCCTAAGCATCCACATTGTCTATACTCAGGCCTGTGCTATGGTCAGATAGCCTGTCTAACCAGGATTCAGGTCCTGAGTTTGCCACTAGATATTTCTGTGGAGAGAAATTACGTGGCATCAAACACAAACTTTTAACCCAGTCTCAAAAGTTCAAGATCCACAGGATAACTCTCAGTCCTCACGTGACTTTGAGGTGAGGCATGACCTAAGGAAAATATTTTTGGAGAAGAGAAACAATGACCTTTCTTTACTGTTAGGTGAATATGGTAACTACATATTTCACAGATRTGGAGTATGAGGCAGAAAGATTAAGTGAACAGCTCAAGGCTATAAAGAAAATTTTGTATCAGAGCCCAGATCAGAAGGGAGGAACTGCTGACTCCCAATGCTATGCTAAGATACCTCTCTGTGTTAAAATTGGCCTATGAATCATCTTAAAAGCCAACAGTAATGCTTTATGAGTCTCAGCACTGCAGATGCTATTAGTCCTGTTGAGGAAGAAGGCAATTCTTCATCAATGTGCAGCAATAATCATTCCTCACTCTTACAAGCATTTATAAATATGCAAACCATTCACGGTCTAAATCCAACAACCTTATCTTCCTAGGACTAAAAAAATTATGTTATTACTATTATTATTATTATTATTATTATTACTATTGGTTTTAAAAATGTAGCTCCCAAAGCCTGTAAAAATGACTCTGCAATCACATCTGCTTCCTGATAATGCCTTTATTTTCCTTCCTTAAGAGTATTTATAAGATATTGTAAGCTCCTTGGTGGCAGCAGTGCACACAGAGAAAAAAATCCAAATGTGAGCCTTTGTATTTCAGGACATATCTTCATTTGATTCTGAATGATAGTACCTGATTATTTTCTGTCCTGTTTCAGATATGAGCAATTTTATTGTCCCTATCTTGTGAATAAAGTGTTGAATACAGATCTGTTGTGCTACAGCTTGCTGAGAATATTCCAGTTGCCAAACCTTGCAGGATATAACTGGCTTATATCCTATAGAACATATTTTGAGATCTAAGGATTTGGAAYCACAGAATAGTTAGAGTTAGAAGGGACATTTGGAGATCATCCAGTCCAAGCCCCCTGCCAAAGCAGGGTCACCTAGACCAGGATACACAGGAACAGGTCCAGGTGAGTTTTGAATATCTCCAGAGAGGGAGATTCCACAATCTCCCTGGGCAGCAGTTCCAATGCTCTGGCCTGACATCCTCAKTGTAAAGAAGTTCTTCCTCATGTTGAGGTGAAACTTGTGTTTTAATTTATGGACATTGCTCCTTGTCCTGTCACTGGGAACCACTGAAAGGAGTCTGGCACCTGCCTTTGAGGTACTTSTATGTATTGGTGAGATCCCCTCTCAGTCTTCTCCAGACTGAGGAACAGGGGAAGCTCCTGCAGTCTCTCCTCATGAGATAGATGGTCCAGATTCCCGATCATCTTTGTGATCTCCTCTTCAGTATCTCCTTGTCTTTCTTGAACTGTGTAGACCAGAATTGAATACAGTACTCCAGATGTGACCAGGGTCAAGTAGAGGCTGAGGATCACCTCCCTCAACCTGTGAAATTCCTTTTGCTTCACTTGCTTTCTCATGAGTTAAGATCAGCTGGATCACCTTGGTTGACAGTCCCTAAACCAGGTGAATTTCAAACCAAAAGCCACATTTCTTTTGGTTGCTTATTGGAGTAAACCAGGAGTAACTCCAYTTAATGGTGCCACTCTGAAGGGTGAGGAGGAAGCAGGACAGGAATGTCACAAGGGAGGTTCCCTAGGCAGTCAAAGTTAYTTACCTGATTACTGAATTACTTGGTTGTCTATCTCCCTCTGAACACAATAAGCTTCTTGGCAATTCTAGGTTAGAAGGAAATTTTCCAATGTRTATGGGACATGATGGCAAACCCCAAGTAATCCAAAACTCCATAGCTGTCAAAGCAGACAGCTCAGAGGGCATGGAGAAATCGAAGTCTCTGGCCTAGCACAGAAAAGGCTCTGAGATTTGATATTCTCTCTGAGTCATGAAGAGAATTATTGCTGTAAAGGTGCAAGGCCTGAAGCTTTATGGGTGAGGGRGGACATTTGCACATTTGAGTGTGAAATAATTGAGGAGAGAAACAACATGATGCTGCACACAGCCTCACTCACAAACAGGCATTAAGCATAAAATGGATCTAAAAGAGATCATCAGTGAGCTCTGAAATGATGCTAWTAATTGTTGTGGTGTCTGATGTCTCAAACATCCCACCATGTTCTCTCACCTGGAAACAAAAATGAGCTTTAGTGGGTTTTCACCTGACTTGCAGACATGAGCTCATGCAGATACTTAGCAAGAAAATCTGTACATACTTGTTTACATTAAAGTAGCATATCTTATTAACTTGATGYCCTCAGAAAATAGCTTTTAATTAATTGTGATTTTTTTAGTTCATAAACATGTGCCAGRTTTATAACTTAAGTTAAATGCTACATTCAAGGTGTATTTTCACAACACAATGTAAAACTGTTTTACCTTAATCAATTAGTAGCATTTAGACAGCTGCATAACTAGCCACTTTGAAACTATCACTATTTACATTTATTATGTGTAAAACATCATATTTCCTTCTTCATTTAGCTGTTATCTCACTGACTGTCCTTGGTTAAGTTACTTAAACTTCCGTGGGCCATCATTGCATGACTTGATTTAGTATAGGTATTCTGCTTAAAAGCTGCTTTTTCTTTGGAATAACTTTCATCTGTCCCTTCTCAGTAATGACTCCTATATGAATTATAAAATTTGTCCATAAACAGGTTAGCATAAGAGCATTTAAGCATCAAGAATGTTATACCCTTTAGGAATTGTAATTTAAAAATTTTAATTTAAAAAGTAATTATAATTAGAAAAGGCTTCTYAAAAGTAATATTAGTTCTTTTTCCTGTAACTTTGCTTTGAATCTGCTACAAGTCACTTCAAACCTGTTAACAGCTCCAGCAATCAAGTTGTTTCTATCTAACCAGTACACTGTGAAGAAACCAGAGTACTGTAGATAGTGCTGGTGATTGTGCAAGTCTGTTCCTGCTGCATGCAAAAGGACCAGACAAGAATGCAACTCCAGGAGCCATTTGTTCAGTTTTCAGGTGTGACTACTGTCCAATCCAGAAGTGATTTTGTAGCCTAGAAATTCGCAATGAATGAGAAGCCCAAAATGAGAGGAAGGCTATTGTACCAGTAAAGAGGAATGTCAGACAAAAATATGCGAAATAATCCATACCCTTTTCTGAAAGAGCAGAAATAWTGTTTCATTGCACTGCCTTGGAGCCTTGCTGTGGTGTAACCTCAATCAGCAACTGAGCAACACACAGCCACTCACTGACTCCCCACCAGGGGGATGGGGGAGAGAATTGGAAGAGTAAAATTTAGAAAATCCATGGGTTAAAAAAAAGGCAGATTAACAGGTAAAAAAAAAAAAAGCCACATATACAAACAAAGCAAAACAAGAAATGAGTTCACCACTTCCCATGGGCAGGGCAGGTGTTCAGCCATAGCCTGGAAAGCTGCATGTAATGATGACTTGGAAGACAAATGTGATCACTCCTAAACTTCCCCTCTCCCTCCTTCCTCCCCCAGCTCTTTATGTACTGAGCATGTCCCCATATGGTCTGGGATGCCCCTTTGGCCAGTTTGGGTCACCTGTCCCTGCTGCATCTCCTCCCAGCTTCCCCCACACTGACAGCCCCTCACCAGYGTGGCACCGTGGAAAGCAGAGAAAGTGCAAGTGCTGCACAAGGGCTGCTCAGTAACCACAAAAACATCCCTCTATTATCAACATTGTTTTCAGCACAAATCTAGAAGGTAGGGCCATACCACTGTGAAGAAAATTACCCCAGCCAAAGCAATTACAAGTCTAATTCAGATAATTTTATCATGGATAAGTGACAATTTCCATATTCTCCTTGTTTGTTTAGGGTTTTTTTAATGTGGATGTGGTAAATGAAAATGAGAAGTAAATTCATACCATATGAAGATTTTGTMTAGTTGTGAAGCAGGTTATCAGCCAAACTTTACACCATTACCCATCAAACCACTAAACATCACTCATTTAATTTCTGAAATTTTAAATTCTAAAATARTAAATCCAAGAGAATAACTCCTTCTGAATGTGCCTGTACAAAAATTCAGGAACTGAAAAATTGATTCTGGTAAATATCTCCTAACTTTTTTTCCAAACAATTTTATAGAAAGAGGAAAAGGAGGGAAAASAGAAAGGGGATCCATATAAATACCTCAAARCTTGTTGTCAACRGGATGGTGCCAGACTCTTTTCAGTGGTGCCCAAAGACAGAACAAAGAGCAATGGCCATGAAGTAAGACACAAGTTTCACCTCAGCATGAGGGGGGCAGAACGCTGGAACTGGCTGCCCAGGGAGGTCATGGAGTCTTCCTCTCCGGAGATGTTCCAAACCCACCTGGACATGTTCCTGTGTAACCTGCTCTAGGTGATCCTGCTTGGCAGGGGTGTTGGACTGGATGATCTCCAGAGGTCCTGTCCAACCATAACAATCGTTATACACAATGCAGGACTTTCTACCTGGTGGCAGCCAAGTTAGAGCAGAGGAGAGGGGAAGAGGCTACTTCTGGAATAAAAGGCTCATTCTTACAATGTACACTGCTACTTGTTATCATGTCTATTGAAGGCTGTGAAAGTAGGAAATAATAAGTTTCACCATCTTTTCGATGCTCTGATGAATGTTAGGAACTGCATTCATTACAGTAGTTCAGACCTAGCAAAGGATAAASGCATCTTCGTGACATCTCTCATCTTTACCTTTATGCTCTCTGTATTTTCTCTTTCCAAAGGTTGTCACTGAGTTCTAGATGGTAAGCGACCCTTAGTGATGCAGCAATGGAGTTACCTTTTTCAGATTCTTGTTGCTGGCTGTATATGTCATCTTCCTGGGCTGCAACTTGTTCTCTGACAGCCTTTGACAGGTAGAGCCAGGTTAYACTTGACTCACAAGCAGCAGCTCAGGCACCGGGGGAAGCGAAACATCCCTCAGCTGCCTGCCCGTTGTCAAGTTAACTCAAGCAAATAAATTCCATGTCAGGTCAGTGCTTCCTGCAAATTCATTGTTGAGAAGAGTTAATGCTTTCCTCAGAGGCAGGAAAGAACTTCACTAAACCAGTTCTCCCTTTGGTGGTATCAGTCACTCTTTCTTGGCCAAGCTGCTGTGAAGTATTGAATGTGTGAATGCAGAGACAGAACCTGGACTTTGGGCTGTTCTTCTCAGTCTCTGGTTCCTAGGTCATTATCTCACTTGATGAGTATTCTGTTGCTGACAAACGAGCTACTAAATATTAGTTGAAAAGAGGAAAATAATGCAAATTCTCTTTTAATTAATTGGAGAATTTTTGTCATCAATCAATGTCGTAGTAGTCTTTTATCAACATGCATATCCTTATTAATACATCTATAAAGTAAGGAAATACTATTATTTTTGTTTCACCAATCAAATGTAACTAGAAAATATAAAGTGACTTGCCTAAAGCCACACCAGAATAGTAACCAAAGCATGTTCAAAATTCTTAATTCTTGAGTCTCTATCCAGTTCCTTCATAATGAATATTCTTTCCTGTAAACAATTTTTATTCCTCTAACCTGTACCTTTCTCTCACAGTTTCTATGTTTTAGACAGTTACTGAAKTTGTAACTGATATTTCTGGTTGTTGCTCTTTAGCTCATAGTTTAGTTCTCAATCATAAAATCTTAAAAAATACAATTTATAACAAGAAATTAAAATTAACATGGAAAACAATACTGTGATGGAAATGTTATTTTTAGCTGACATAAGATTTTCCTCTAAAGCATGCTGAGGCAGACAGATGTATATCATATTATGCATTCCTCTTTAAATAATTTAAGCAAAATGGAGTATYTTCTTATCCTTCTACAAAAAGGTATATTCAGTATTGATATTTTAACACTGAGTGACAGATACAATATAGTCAAATGATCATCAAACTTCAGTAGATCAATGGAAGAGATGCCATCTGTGAAGGGCATTCAGAGGATTTTTTCAAAGACACCTCTCACTCCTGACATTCACAGAGCAGYTCCTTTTTCCTGCATAGCAGAATAYAGGACATTCCTCWRTGCTCAGCTTTAGGCCCAGATGGAAGTTCTAAAAGTCTGTTTAAGGTTTGCTGTGCTGAATACTTTAATTAATAACATATGCAGATGACAATTAGATGCAAGGACCATGGAAGAGAAGAAAGCTACAAKGTAGCTATATACATCATGACTCCAGCCCAGGAAAGAGACGTCCTCCACCTTTGATGAGGTTTCAATATAACCTGGAAATCTCTTGAATTAACCTTTAGGATGGCTTGTCTTGAGAAACATAGACTCGACCCACATTAAATTAATGCATCTGAGTGAAGCTAATGAAAGATACATATTTTTAAATTTTTTGACCATACCACCAGAATATCTTTGTCCCCCGGGTTGGAAATTGCTTTSTTAGCCATATAATCATGGCCACATTCTTTATCTGGTGATTAAGGCACTGGGAATGAGTTAGTGTGAGTCCTGTGTTTCAGTCCTTCATGCCAGAGCAGGKTCTCAACTGCATGTAGGAACATTACTGAGTGAACTCTGCCTGCTCTCTTAAAAATTGGATTCTGAGGTGCTTTTTAGACCTTAGTACTTCAGCCAGTAAGTAGGCTGCATACATTGCAAGAAATATTACCTTATGTATGGTATGAATTGTATGTGTTCCTGCTAATGTCTCTGCCTAGTCATGTGTATAAATATGACTGAGCTGTGCTTCCAGTGTGCTTCCAGTCTTGATTTTTAATTCTGCAATTTCCACAGTATCCTCTTTGCTAAGTAATGGATCAACTTCAACAGCAAATACTGGGTAGTGCAGTCTCCTTCCTTCAGCACTCTCTCAGAGAAATTAATTCAGGTTTCCTGCTTTCTGTACCATTGCTACTTYGACCTTGTTTGGAATGAAAAGAGTGACTCCTACACAGTATTTGGAAAATAATTATGCTTGTGCTTAGGAGACAGTGCTTTTGCTTTCTGGTACTGCATCCTTGTGGCCCCCAATCAAGGATTCAGCTCCAGAAAAAGGGATGCTTCTGTAAAGATCAACCCTGATAGAGTCCTACTGATGAGCTAAAGGAAAGTGTATTTAATTTTAAATACTCCCTATAAACATTTACCTCTYTTCAGAGAGATTACAGTCTAAAAAYGTGGATTCCCATTTTCAGAACTTGCAACCAAATGTTTAGATTCCAGCCTCCTTTAACAGGTCTAGCCCTTAAACTAGAATGTGAAAGTCTGTGAAATTTTCATGTATCATGTTTCTTTTTCTGCTCCCTAAATCCAGGGAGTCAATAAAATTGGGAAGCAGGTTTACATGAAGTATGACTCACTCTTTTAATTAAAAAATTGGCAAAAAATAATAGAGGGCATGCCTTTTTGTARCATTCATTTTGCAAATTGTATTTGATTGCTGCCAAAATTTCTGTCATTACTGTCAGTTATTTAGTCCCTTTAGCAATATTTCTTTCAGTCTACCAGATAGTAAGGGTTTATGTTTCTAGTCACATGTGTTCAGGTAACTCCCTTTGTTATGAACTGGAATAAAGGGCCTAAGCCCCTGGTGTGTATTTCATCAGATTTCATTTGGGTTTTTAGTGATTGTTGAGGAAGATGATTCTACCCCTCTACTCTGCTTTCCTGAGACCATACCTGGAGTGCTCCATCCAGCTCTGGAGCACCCAAGGACACAGAAGGACATGGACCTGCTGGAGCAAATCCAAAGGAGCACCACAAAGAAGATCAGAGGGCTGGAGCATCTCTCCTATAGAGACAGTCTGAGYGAGTTAGGGCTGTTCAGCCTGGAGAAGGGAAGGCTCCAGGGAGAYCTTTAGAGCAGTCTTCCAATACTTTAAGGGCAGGCTACAAAGAAAGCTGKAAAGTGACATTTTACATGGGTCTGTAGGGACAGGACAAGGGGAAATGGCTTCAAACCAAGAGCTTAGGTTTAGATTTGATTTTAGCAAGAAATTCTTTACTGTGAGGGTGGTGAGGTACTGGAACAGGCTKCCCAGAGAAGCTGTGGATGCCCCATCCCTGGAAGGTCAGGGATGTTCAAGGCCAGGCTGGATGGGGCTTTGAGCCACACGGTTAAGTGGAAAGTTGCTGCTCATGGCAGAGGCATTGAAACTAAAGAATCTTTAAGGTCCCTTCCAACCCAACCCAGTCTGTGATTYTATGATTAGTAGTCCCCCAGCAAAATTGCCTACACATAGTTCTCACATAGCCAGAAGAGAACAGTCACCTTTTAAGCTCCAGTTCCATACATTTTTAACCAAAAATTCAGTTACAGATGTGTTTTTTTAACAGAGACCTCTCTATATTACCTCAGTATTGGCTTTAAAAGAGCCTCTGACAATCACATCCCTATTGAGTGTRACAATTTGTCTCACCTTTACTGGAATTTGTCCAGGGCTTTACTTTGTGCTTTTCTTTCATAATTCAAATGATGGAATGCTAGAAAGACCTGAGGCTAAGAAAGATCTAATAAAAGAAAACCAACAGAAGCAACTGATTATTCTTCTACTTCTTTTACACACAGATGATACCCACATGCTTAATACACCTCGTTTAGATGAAAATGTCCAGATGAAGAGAATCATTGATGAAAGTTCTGCAGAAGCAGAGGCTTCCAGTTCATGGGGGAAGAAAATGAGAAATTCAGGAAGAGACCCACAAAAAAGACCAGAGTACTGGATAACATGACCTACAAGTAAAGACTGAACAAACAAGGGTTATTTAGATGAAAGAAGAAAGGATTATCAGGAGAAAAAGAGAGGGAAAGAAGTGTCAAACTTCAATTAAGTAAAGGTCTTCAGTGAAGATCAAGGAATTAATTTGTTTTCTTTGTCTATAACATATGTATGCCATGGGATGCAAGGGCTTACATTACMTCAGAAAATTCAGGTTAGACACCAAGGAAGATTTTAACAGTTCAAGTAGTAAAGGGATGGAAAAGCTGCCTAGGGAAGGTCATGGCATCTCTGTCTTTGAAGAACTTTGAAAACAGATTAGAGATATGTCTACCAGGAATAATCCAGGTATAGATGTTCCTGCTTTGTTGTACAGTGCTGAAACACAGGATATGAAGGACGTCTGTAGTTGCTGKGACTCTGAGACTAGCAGGAATAACAATGCACTTGCTTCATTTTTGTAAACTTGTACTTTCCTGACACTCCCAGGTGCTGAAAGCACAAGATTCTCCAATGGGCTAAGCAGAGCTTTTCATAGTGCTGGCAAACCCTTAAATCTGATGTAGTCATTGCTAAGGAGCCAGGAGAGAAACTCAGAAGGCTTGGTGAGGTGGGCATTGAGGTAACATCACTTCTTTTGTAGGGAAAGAAGTGAAGAACAGTTCCAGCCTTTGGCTGCAGGGGTAAGTGGCTGGAGAAAGGAAAGGCAGCTATCCCCATGAAGGGCAAGTGTCCCTTTGAGGGGTAGCTTGTTGAATCTAAGGATGCWAGAGTGCAGGTTGAGCCTTACACTGGCTGCTGGTCATTTGCTTAGGAAGCAAATCTTTCAAATCTTCCAAAATCTTCCAAGCACTCTTCCAAATAAATGTAGATTCAAGCACACCAGTACCACAGAATGGTAACAAGCTGCAGTGAGAAAAAACAGTGGCCTGGAGGAAGCATGAGTGAGAAATTACTTTGTACAAGAGATCTTGATTTAAGTTGATAAGAAACTTAAAAATTAAAAGCTAACTTTTAATTGCCTTGCTGCAAACTTTCTTTTAGAGAATGACTTTCATGTTTATGGATTGAAAGCCYGGAAGGAAAAGCAGCAGCAGCAGCAGCAATGTTCCTGGTGGAGAGAGGACTTCTGGCACAGTTTTAGCTGACTGTTGAGATCCATAGTGAAGTTGGAAAGTTGTCAACACACTCCTGCTTGATGTGAAAGCAAAATACCTCARACAGATGATGAATGGCCCTGTGCAGTCGTGACAGGTGGGGACTTGACCCAGTGGGACCTGAAGAAGCTCATCAGGATCACTGACATGTGCTGTGAATACAAATCTCTCTGCTGCCCTGATCAATACTTTATCTACCCTTAAGATGAAGAGTGGTTGTATGCCATACAGCTCTGTGGGGCACTAACAGCAACAACAACAGTAATCAGGAAAGTGGAGCTCTAAATAGCTGGGAAATGACACACTAAATTTCCCATTTGCAAAAAAAAAAAAAAAAAAAGATTACTTGGTTCAGTTTTTGAGCTTTGCTAAAAGAAAATGATACAAAATCTATTCCTAAATTGTCAGCAGAGACTTAAAACACTTCTTAGCTCATTGCCCATATGCTCACTCTTCCCAGTGATAACTTTAACTCRCTGTGAGAAGCATTGCTTTATTTTCACAGCAAGAATTGTGCCTAGACTCAAACTAACAAATCTTCAATTTTCAGGGCATCTGGGGAGAACACAACTTTCACTGATTTCATAATATATAGGAACTATCTCATAAGATACAGGTTTGGAGTTGTTTCATGAAAATTCATAGTATGTACAGATTTTGCACGGGTGTCAATAAAATGTGAAGGTGMTTTGCATGTTGTAAGATCATGTTCATGTTACTATTATTATATAATAGATCTAATTATTGTTTTTTATTATTATATCATGCCAGATTATTATGAAAATCTATAAACAGTATGAAGGGCAGGAGGAACTTCCTACCTCTAAGAATAGTGCCGCTAAGGTTCCTGTAGGAGATACAATAAGAATCACATTCCAATCATTGCCAGAACTGGTGCTCAGCATTTAATCTATTGGTATTAAATGTGGAGACTGATGGAGCATTTCCAATCTCTGGGGAAGCTTATTTAACATTGTTGAAGTTATTCTAAAATAAGTTGAGAAATCTGTGACAGCTGGTCAAATTTATTTTCCGTGTACTTCACTGAAATGAATCTGGCCCAGATAGCATTTTCAATTTCTCTTGAAGTGTGACCCCAAGGCACAAGCTGGAATGGAGAAAAAAAGTCAAGATTTCAATCAGTTTCTAATAATATAATGAATAGGTCTAAGCTGTGAGAAATCACTCTCAAAGTAGTAGACGTGATAGTATGGAATTTAGGAACCTTGTCAAAATTGGATATAATGGCTTGATTTATTAATAAGTAATAGAAAAATTTATTTAATGGGATCACACTTTATTATTATTTTTATGTTACTAAAATGTATCCTACCTTTTGCTGCATTGTGGAAAATGGTCTTGAGAGTCTCCAAGCTTTTTTGCTTCACATAGTTTGATATTTACTTCTTTAGACAAGATATACCTTTAAACCCTGAATTTGACAGGGCTCTGAGAGCACTAATAGGCTTTAATGGCCTTAACCAGAATTACCTGAAGCCTCCACCTCCAATATTGTGCTGGGAGCTTCATTTCAGCTCAGCCCCGGACATTCAGTCCCGGCCTCAGTTGCACAGTTCTGGTCCTGTCCTGCCTCCAGGATGGGTCCTGGACCTTTGCCACAGCTTTCTCTCCAGTCCTATCCTTAACTGCTTATTTAAGGAATTCCTCCGCTGTCTCTGTCCTTAATTTCCTAATGGTCCTTGAGTGTCACCAGACCTGCAGCACAGATGCTGCAGGGCTGTGCCCAGGGTGGTGAGGGCACTGCTGGATTACCAGCCACCCTCAATCCCCAGCTCTCCTTCCCTTAGGAAGTGGCCCCATCTCTTGCTGCTGTCTGCCTGTAAAACCTGAGTGTTCTGTAAAGCTTGTTGTTTGGTTTCTTCTTCAGTCTTGTACTAGTTAACTTTCAGGGCTTCTGCTTTTACATCAGAAGATTTTTCATAGCAGATCAATTAACATTAGGTTATAATTATGACCAAGTTTTAGTATCTATCAAGGCCAAACTCTTTTCTTGATTCACATGAAAGGCCTTATCTCTGTGTGCATTGACATTCATCCTGTGCCACTGGACTTGCTTTGCAAGCAAATAAACAAAGAACAGTTAGACTCAAGCACTGTTAGACTTCGCTTATTTTCCTAGTAAATACTTTAAATCAGAGAATCATGGAAAAACAGTTCAGAAGGGATGTTTGAAGGTTGTTTAGTTCAGACTTCTGCTCAAAGCAGAGCTATCTCTGAAGGCCGGTGRGGATTGTTCAAGATCATGTTTAGCTGAATTCTGAGTCTCCAAGGATGGAGAACAGACAATTTATCTGGCAGTCTGTTTGATTAAGCCTCACTGTGGATTTTTTCCTCATTTTTGACAGGAATTTCCCTTTTTGCAGCTTGTATCCTCTCTTGTCCATTTACTGTTTCACTTTGAGAAGRGTCTTGCTCCATCTTCTCCATTAACTCCCTTTCAGAAACGATAGACTGCTCCTAGGTGCCCCTGAAGACTTCTCTTCTTAAAGCTAAACAAATGCAGTTCCTTCAGCATCTCTTTTCACATCACCTGCTCCAGATCTTTAAAAATTGCAGTAATCAGCTGCTGGGCTTGCTGTGATTTGTTCTTGTTGCTGTTGTGCTGGGGGCTAAAAGAGAAACCACAGTGTTAAGGRTGCAGCCACGAAATGCTGAGGCAGGAGAATAACCAAGAATTCCCTTGATCTGCTGACTGTGCTTTTGCTTGTACAGTCCAATGTGTGGCTGTGTTTGATTTATATGTGCAGTGGAAATCTGAGTGTGGCCATAGGTAGGTTCAGGGTACTGCAAAACATCTTAATATTTCCCCATTCTGACTGGGCCTGGACACTGCACTGAACAACTGAACAGGGATCTCATCTATATGTGGGCAAGACTGCAGATTGCCAGTTTATCCATCCAGCTGCCTTTTYCCCCCCCTTTTTTCTTCTTTTCTTTCTCTTTTTTCTTTTTATGCAGAAAATGGGGAGCACAGAAATGAACCTCTCTTCTTATTACTTTGAAACTCTGCCCTTCATGTTGGTCATTCTGAAGAATGTGCAAATGATGGTCATTCCATTCCATGGACTTTGGAAGCTCCATGGATTGTCATCTTTCTGTGAACAGTCCTACCCTTGGCTGGGGCTTTTTATAACAAGGGTTTACTTCCAGTTTCCTCTGACTGCAGTGAGAGCAGTTTACWTGTTGTTGCGTATGGATGCTGCTGTTTCATACAACATATGGCAACGGTGAGGGTCTGGCCAATATCAACAGAAATATTCAGGTCTTTKCACTGCCAAATATGCTAGCATCTCGTGAACAGAAAAGCTACTTGGTCCAAAATATTCCAGAGCTTTGGCCATCATACTTGGCACACAGTTTAGAATGGTTTGAAGAATTTTAAGGCAGAATTTGTTTTTGTTATGGATTTGTCTGCAGATGGTTACCTTTAAAAAAGTATGGAGAGGAAATAATGACTGTCATGTCTCTGTGTCATGTTTTAACCCCAGCTGGCAACCAAGCCCCACACAGCTGCTTGCTCAGTCCCCTGTCAGGGTATGGGAGAGAGTCAGAAAGGTAGAACTGAGATAACCCCTGGGTTGAGACAAAGACAGTCCTATAGGAAAAGCCAAAACTGTACCCACGAGCAAAGGAAAACAAGGAATTAATTCACCACTTCCCATGGGCTGGCAGGTGTTCAGCCCTAGGAAAGCAGGGCTCTATCACACCAAACTTCCCCAGTGACTGAGGAAGACAAACCTCATCATTCCAATGATCCACCTCTTCCAGCTTTATATATGGTGAGGAAGACATCAAATGGTGTGGGGTATCCCTTGGCTCAGTTGGGATCAAYTGTCCTGGCTGYGTCCCCTCCCAATTCCCACCCCCTCCTSTGGGATCAGGAGCAGAAATACCTTGACACAGTGAAAGCACTGCTCAGCAACAGTGAGAACATCCCAGTATTGTCAGCACTGTTTTCAGCACAAATCCAAACCACAGCCCCATACCAGCCRCTGTGAATAAAATTATCACTAGCCTAGACAAAATCAGAGTGCTAATGACTGCAGTCTTAAGCTGCACCAGGAGAGGTTTAGTCTGGGCATCAGAAAGAGGCTCCTCACAGAAGGGGTGATTGGGCATGGAATGGGCTGCCCAGGGAGATGGTGGTGTTTAAGATAAGAGGTCTTAAACTGTCCCTGGAGGTGTTTAAGATAAGAGCAGATGGGGCACTCRGTGCAATGATCTGGTTGACAAGGTGCTGTTAGGTCATAGGTTGGACTCGATAATCTTAAAGATCTTTTCCAATTTAATTGATTCTGTGATTCTGCCTCTACTTGCAGAGGCACTACAGTACAGGGAAAAAKCTGTTTCTTTAGTATGCTGATTTAAATACCAAGGAATAAAGAGAAAATGAGCACACATAAAAATATATTTCATCCTGCTATAGCCTGCCATTACAGAGGTCACCAATTCCCCTGTATGCAATATTCAGCTGTGAAAATGTGTGTCTGAACTCTATTTACAGTTTTCATGATATTACTGGACAAAATCTTGAAAAATGCTAAGCATCCACAAGCTCCCAGGAGGCAGATAGCAGCCAAGGGAAATAATCTTCCTCCTCACCTGAAGAGAACTTTACACTTCTCTATTTACATCTCAAACAGAAAGTGAATGTGTGTTCCTTTTCAGTACTTAAGCTGGCCTTTATTGAAGTACTTGGCTGCTGTTGRGTGAACTTTATGACATTTCTGGAGGTTTGAAGGCACAGCTATTGTGCCTGTACAAGGGCACAGTATGGCCCTGTCCCTGGTGCAGGTGGGCTCACTGCTGCAGGGAGAACAGAGACACCTGGTTTGAGTCAGGCTGAAGGAAGATGCTCAGGGTCTGACACATGCTCCTTATTATAGCTGCCTCTCTCTGCAGGCTGCCAAAGGTCTGCTCCACAAAAAGGAAAAATGTGGAGTTTCTTATCATTGGCCTGGGAATCTAGAGTGCTTCAGAGCCCTGAACAAAGAAAAAAAACATTAGAAAGCTGTTAATTTGGCAAACAGAATGATAAATCTGTCTCATGTCAGAAACATGATGATTTGAAGAAACCATTACTATTCATTTATTACTATTTTAAATAATAAATACTAAAGAAAAAAATTAARGTGAGCTGGGAATTCACCTGAGGAAAACAGGTTACAACCTACCAATTACTGGCTTTTSTAGTGAGTGTTTTTAGGATTTTGGTGTTCTGGGCTAATAAAAGCAATTTTCAGGTTTGCTTCCCTTTTAGCTCCAGCCTTATCCCATTGAAGGCAGTACATTGGCTACTCAGTGAAGTCTGGAGAGGTATTTAAGACAGGTAGGAGTCATATTTAAGGCGTGTTTATATGTTCATGCAATTTATCTCACTCRYGAGAGGCAGGGGCCAGAAGAAATTRCTGRTGTAGTGTATGTTCTTCACACCCTCATTATCTTCCATGCAAGCATCACTGAAATTAAGTCCATGAAAATAGTTAAATATCWTACTTAAAAAGGCATCCAGTGGAGAAACTGTAGTGGGTAGGTTTTATACAGMATGCTTTTGTTTTGTTTTTTCTGAAATGCTGCCATCCCAATTAGGTACAGCTGTCCAACTGAAGTCTTACCAAAGCAGAGCAGAACAGAAGCATTACTTCCTCATGTCTTTAGAGGCATATTTCTTTTCACAAGTGCCATTATGGCTTTCCTCCACTAGCATGACACTTTTGATTTTTCMTCTGAATTTAGCTTCCATGCTAAACCATTTTTTGAAAGAATATGTACTCAGTTATCCCCACACTCGTATTCTGGTAGATTATTATTACCTCTGAAAAATAATATTCTGCACTTGCACTTACTTTTTGAGACTACTCCTCTCATTTGTCAAATTGGTTTTGGATTATTGCTCTGTTCTGCAATAAAARTCTTCAACTTTATATAGTTTGCATATGTAGGAAGTATATTCTGTCCCTTGAGGAGAACTAGAGCTGTGGAAATCTGCTTCAAAGTTTTATTTAATAGATCCTCTTATTTTGAAAGTGAAATACTCATTGCTACCCCTTAAGTCATTACACACTGTTTCAAAGAAGAGTCTGTATTATATTATAATCTGCTTTACAGTAAATTAAAGGAGTGACCTTTGCAATACTGCCATTAAGCAATACAACTTTATCTCTTAATTTTGTGAATTCTCACCTGTTTTACTCTCCGTGKCAGATGATCCAATTACTCTTTCAGGACCCATTCTCAGTTTGCAATGTTTATTACACATGGTTTCTAAATGTATCAAGAAGAATCTTTGTTTTATATGTTTATTTTTCCCCTTGGCTGATAAAATGTGTATTTTTAAAAGTAAATTAATCAAGAAACTCAAGACTAAATTGGATATGTCCAAACCAGGAACAATGTATACTGATCTGATACTCAGAATAAATGAAATTTTAAACAAATGTCAATAATCACAGTAGGAATTCCTGTATCTTGATCCTTGTCATGCCAGTATTTTATCATGATTGTGAAAGTATTTTAAAAATATTTTGGACTGAATTTGGCTCTTAGACACATTTCTGCAATTCTGGAGGAATTCCCACTTAGCTAACAGTTACTGGAAATGTAACATTGCTGGAACTGTGAGCCAGTGCCTGCATTTACTGAAATATGTAGCAATCCTCCCACAGATTCCATCAGAGTTTGATTTGCAACCTCCAAGTCTTAAAGATGTTCTTTTTATATCTTAGTGTATTAAAAGTATTTTATTGTGAAAGTTGTCATGTACTCTATTTTTTTAATGTACAAGCAAATATTTAGCTTTAAATACAAATGATGTAATTTTGCTGTTGATAATACCAAGTCCTGGGTAGACAATTCTCCATGTACAGAAGGAAAAGATTATGTTCTCAGTTTGTTTTGTTTCWATGTAATTAGTTCTTGATTTGAGCTGTTCTGTAGAAATCGAAGATTGGGACAATGGAAGGAATGAAGGAAGCCCTGCCTTGTGTAGTGTTGGCCTGTAGCTTGGACTGGCAGATATATTTGGATAAAAGCAATCTCTMCTGCTACACCAATATTCATAAATTAAGCCATATTAGAGTACYCYCCTAGGTAATAATCCTCTCTRTTGTTAAATTCTTAGAATTTTTTGGCAAGACTTGACCCACATCAAGTAGCACTTGGCAGCCCCTGGGCACTGTTCTGAGTTGGYCCAGGTCATTCTGATGAGAAGCTGATATTGGAGTGTTGGATTTTGCTGGGTAAGAGCGTTTGGTATCATGGGCTGGCGGTACTGATGGATAGAGTACTCTTGGACACATGCTTCTCAGCACAAAAACACTTAAACAGCAAAGCCTGAACTTGAACTGTGAGTCTGTACAAACACTATCAGCCTGTGGATAAGCTAAAAATGTGGCTTCCTGAAGGTAGATACATAAACTATGCATCAGTAAATTCTGAAAGGGTTGGACACAGTCCCATGGTGGCATATCCAATGCTTTCCCAAACAGCATCTGGGTAGAGTTCAGGGAGCACCACAGGCCATCCYATCACATTCCAGAATCAGTGACACTGTTTTGGGCTGAAGAGAAGTTCTCCATGTGGGATGAGGCTCGCTGTGTGGTTCTKTCTCTGGACTCATTTTGTTTACTAGCACAGATGCCTTTGTGTGTTTCAGGCATACTAATTCATATTTAAGTTTCTGACATAAGCTCTAAGCTACCATGCAAGAGAGACTGGCACTGCACTTTAGATTGTGCTAGGGGAGCTTTCCTGTCTGACCCTRCAGGAGCCAMTCTGGCAGTCACACTCACACCACCTGAGCTGGGACTGAGACACCTTGGTGGGGGTGGCTCCAGTGACTGACAGGTCCYTGTTTGARTCCCTGCACACTCCACTCTCTCACAGACAGATCAGGTTTCCTTATGGGCTCAACCATGGGTTTCCAAAATCTAGATCCTTGAAATAATTTCATTTTGGTGCAATAGTTAAATAACAAGATAAAAGCTCAGACTGGGTGTCTCTAAGGAGGGAACCCAAGCAAAGGAAACCTTGGGCTTTTATATCCTCACAGTCCAAGTGTGTGAATGTCTGGGGGTATTGTATTTGCTGGGATTGTCCTGACRAAGGCAGGAATGATGCCTCTGACTCCATGTTCTCAGAAGGCTAATGTATTACTTCATTATACCATATTATATTAAAGAATACTATACTAAAGAATACAGAAATGATACTTAGTGAATGCTAAAAAGATAATAATGAAAACTCATGACTCTTTCCAGAGCCCYGACAAATAGTCAAAATAACTYACACCAGAATCCAATGAAACAATCACCTGTGGGTAAACAATCTCCAAACACATTYCACATGTGAGCACGACACAGGAGAAGCAAATGAGATAAGAATTGTTTTCCTTTTCTCTGAGGCTTCTCARCTTCCAGGAGAAAAATCCTGGGCAAAGGAATTATTTCAGAGAATGTGGATGCTACATGGGGGTCTTTGGCTCCGGCTGTGCCTCTGAGAGTCTGGTCATGCTCTTGTACAAAAGATCAGTGCCAGTTCTTGGCCTCTAGGTCCTGCCACCCAGAGCTCAATCTGCAGCCTGCACACTGGGCCCCCTGCRCTAAAGGTGCTCTTCAAAGCCCTGAATTAGAACAGTGGCTCATTAAACCTGCTCAGGTACCCTAATCCAGTATTTGGTGCACTTCATCTATATCTATCAGCCTTCTGGCTCTCAAGAACATTTCAATCACTATTCAGGGAAGTAGGTTGGCAAACCTGGGGAATGACTTCATTTTGAGCAGGTTTATCTTTACGTCTGGATTAATTAAAAATGACTTCTCTGTCTGTAGAAATGGAAAATTTTCCAGCAAGAAAAGAATCAAAACATCACCCAGAGGTGATGTAACTGCTAAAAAACATGCATACAGTCACAGTAAGATTTGCAGAAGGACTTGGTTATTGCTTTCCTAGTGCTCAGCTTTGGTGACTTGTGCTCTGCAGTCCTGACCTGTAGAAAAAGTGCCTTCCACACTGCATTTATGAGTACTCATTTTGATAAGGAAGTTACACAGAAATGTGTTTGTGCACTGCATTTTTGTTGTTATGGCATCCTGGAGTGTTGGAGCCTGCATTCATTTTGCATTTTGCACTGTAGCTCAAGTTAGCCACAGCCACAACCARGTGTCAGAGGGAAGATCAAAGGGATAAATCCTCATGTGAGCACAGATTAATTCCTGGCATTTCAGAAAGCATTTCTCTATCTTTTTCCTATTTTTAACTCAATTTTTTGAGGGTTAAATTTACTGAGGCAGGATTAGAAAAGAGAGAGCTCATTGCAAACTGTAGAGATGAGAAACCTTTCCTTTATTACATCCACGTGCACTAAAGCTTTCTGAGGCATTGGATCAGCTGCACAAGAACAGACATCTAGAAGACTGTTCTAGGTGCTGATGAGCAGTTGCATGAAATATTCCTGCCCCTGTGCTGAAGTCCCTTATGTGCACCATTACCATTGCAATTCCTTCAGTGATGCAATAGGATTTGACCTCAGCCGATTTGCCAAATAAGTTCCAAATAGGAGGCTTTTGGGAATATTTTCAAGACATTTTTTCATAAAGGTACAGAATTTCYGTAAAGGCCACTTCAGGTAACAAACCACCTCTACTAAAAACAAAATTGCTAACTCAGCAAGCACCTRAAGGAATGGCTTGGAAGTTCTGAATCCCTCTTCTTATCCGAATTTATCTTGGGGAAATTTTCCTGGTTTGATGAAATAGAAGTGGTATATTTTGGCTTCATTCCTTTYCAAGATACAGAAATAATCACAAATGAGCTGGCAGGGACTCAAATTCTGCAGGTGAGTAATTTCCTATGTCAGATACTTCCTTTTGCAGACAGGTTTCCTATCACTGCTATGTAGTTATGTGCTTTAGAGGGTGTCATGGAAAACAAACAGGAAGCCAACCTGACATTTATCATCACTGAGTAATATCTGTCCTAAAAACAGGGAACTTGGAGTCAAGGGTCATCATTTTTGTTCTGTGTTATACAAGAAGGTCCTTGATTTATGACAGATGTCTGATGCTGTGATTACTTGTGTGATACTGTTACCAAGGACTTACAGCTGAAGTTGAAATGATAATTTTGTCACAGTCAGTGATCACACTGATTTTAGCTGTGGCAGATGAAAATGTCCCTTTTACCCTGAAAATTTTGCAATTATTTCAGGCTAGTGCTGTTTCTACTATAACACCGAAGCTGAATTATTTGGTTAATGATAGTTAACACATCTTGATGTGAGGGCAACTGCACTGAACAGCTGCAATACTACCAATTTTCTAAGTTACTTGTTTAAAACCTTTTATGGTGATAGGAAATCATTATGATAACATGGTCACTAGTCAGGAAAATGCAGCATGGTGTTACTTTTCTTACTGAGCAGAAAGAAAGTTGAGAGTTTGGCAAAAATAGGAAACATTCCTGCAACCTTGCTCCCTCAAATTGATTGGAATTTTCCGTTGTTTTGTTTAACATAAACCCAGTTTGTTTATTTGCTTTTAATTTTAGAGGGTTTTTGGTGCATTGCAGTCACAGTGCATCCCACTGAGATAACCTAAAAGGACATTATGTTTTCATGCACAAGGAACAAATCATGCTCTTGCAGGCTATGGCTTCTTTAATTTTAATTAAGGAAAGTGACAAGAAAGAGAATAAAATAAATACTCCATGACAGAGTATAGGAAAAATRTCTCTTTTATTCATAATGCAGAAAKAAAAAATTAGCATAAAGAAAAAAGAGTAATTAGGAGGTGGAAGCCTAATTGTCCTAAAATTCCTTAGGTTTAAACAGTATTTAAGGACTCCTGAAAGATGGGTTAGGAGTCCACAGCATCTTCACAACTTTTCATGGCACCATTGAACAACTTGAGTTTTTGTGGTAGTCATTCATTCAGAATCATAGGATTTAGAACAGGGAGAAGATCTATCCCTTAGGATCTGCTAAAAGCTTTCAAAACAAAGAAAAAATCCTCCTCATTATTTCTACTTTAATGGTTTATCCTTATATATATCAACTCAAGACTTGTAACCACATGATTACATGACTAAGTTCTTGCAGGGAGAAACTTTTAACTATATGTCCCAAGTATATGTCAAAATTCAGATAGGAAATATAATAAAGGCAAGAAACAAAGTACTGTGCCAAAAATACCATGATTTTAAGCTACCCACCTGAGGACAGTATCATGCTTCTTCTGACTGAATAGCTGGGGGTAAAAAAGGATTTAGTGCCTGTAGATTTAAAGGAGATCTATATGGATTATGTTAACATTTTTGCCAATGCCAATAGTGCACTGGTCAGCAAATGTCCTGTGGGAGAAGTCCTTCCCATTTGTTGGTTCCAAGAGGTCTCTGCCTTGTCCGGAGCATCCTGAGCCTGTCCTGCCATTGTGCACAATGCASAGGGGAGCCAGTCACCCTGCCTGGRGCTGCCTCCCYGYGWGAATACAGTCTCTGACCTGGACACTGCTTTTAAGAATGGGCAAACCATAAGTAAGAGCAAAATGAACTGATTATTATTCTAAAATGTACTTGACAAGTGCTGTATTTGCAGCAACTGTAACCAAGGAGCCCCAAGTGTTTCTAGCTACTGATGCTTTGCTTAGTAAGCTCAAGGTGGTCTCCAGAGCACTGTCCAAAGAGCTATTGATGGTCATGCAGGTCTGACAGCTGGGACCCAGRAATTTAAAACATCACAAATGCATTTGAAGGATCAGAGTATCATCTGAGATCTCACCTCTACTTTTGGACACTTTTCTGTAGGAACTCAATTCAAAATCAAATGCATTCACCTGATTGTCTTCTAGTAAGTCAACAGTTTAAAACCACATTCCAAATATTTAGAAATGCTGATGTCCTCAGGGCAGAGTTAGCACTTGGCCAGACAGTAAAGAAAATATTCATTTGAGGCCACATCTAGAGAGCAGATTGACACTTGTCAATGAACAGATCATTTAGCTGTTGAGAATTAAGCCTTTATTGCAGAATGTTAAGTGATATAAATCATAGTGCACAACCCTTTATATCATATACATCAGAAATATGTTTTATATAAACATGGAAAGGAGAATTATGAAAGCCCCTTATTACCAGTTATTGACAGTCTGGAAGTGATGACAGCCAAGCAGGTTTGGACTGATGGGATGTTTGGGATGAGAGCACTCTCCCAGAACTKGTTTGCAGGGAGTAGAGATACCATGACTACATGACAAAAATAAACCAGACACATAATTTTTTCCCCTTTGACAGAGTGAATTAATTAACCACTGCTTAAATTGCCATGTTGTCATCATCATTGTCAAGAGAAAAATTTGTGTTTATAAGGCTCTTTTTAGTAACTTTTAAAAAAACTTGTTTCATGTCTGASGATGATGATACACTAGACAGAATGGGAAAAGGAGATAAACTAATTTTAGAAGTGCTCAAATTCACCTGAAAACTTCAACAATGTTCTTTAAGGTGTTGATTAAGAGCAACTATGACAATTATCTATGTTACTCTGAATCAGTAGACTACATATCATCTTTATTATCTGTCCTTTTTTATACCTGACTCCTGTTGACATCCAGCTGTCTGGAATTTTTCTAGAAGTCTAAAATTTCTTGAAGAATACAATCCAAAAAGCCAAGACTTCTTTACACAAGTCTTCCAGGATATTAGGTAGGAGTTACAAAATTTGCAAATTTTAATGCTTGTCCCTCATGGGTACCTCTAGTAGCTAAAAGAAGAGAAAGTTCTTCAGTTCCTCATGTGTACACTATCCTGCTTCCTCCCAAATCTGTGATTTAAACCTGTCATTACAAAAACTCAAGATTTTCTTTCAAAACATGATTTTCAGATCAAGTTTTGTTATAATTTTCTGTGGGGGAGCAAAAAGTTACATATTTGTCATAGTGATCCTCCAAAATTCCCAATTCCATTCTTTATATTTGATTTATTTGTCACAAGGAGATCTGTAGTGAAGTTATTTAAAGTTCTGAAATCCCTTGGGAACTGGGAAATTGCCATTTATTAATTTAGGATCTTCAGTTGCATGTGAAGTAACACTCTTATGTCAGTCTGTCAGACTTGCACACTTAGGAAAATTTTTGCTCTATCCTGTATTTACTTAAGGCACAATCTGACAAGGCCCTGGTGTTCTTACCGATATGGTAAATACTTTACCTAAATGTGTCTTTTTAATAAATTATTACATTGACTAATTCTGATGTTGCTTATTACTAATTCATTTGTAATTACTTAATATAAAGAAAAATGAGGATGGAAACYGTATTGCTCAAAGCCTCTTTTGAGCTTTTTCTCCAAACATTTCAAATTTTGGTGCAATTAATCTTTTACTTTTGACAGCAGTGTTTTCTTTAGGTTAATAATTGCTTCCAAAATTAGGTGCAACTCACTGGAACCTAGTTTATCTGTTCATTCACAGAGTGCATGAACAGTGCAACTTTTCTGTGCACATCTGACACGTGCTGCCCTTCTGCTCCTGCATRACGTGCAGAGGTGGCAGCAGTGGATGACAGTGGCTGTGTGCTGTGGAGCTGAAGCCTCAATTTTCTGCTTCACACCTTGATTTCTGAGGCTGAAACTCAAGGTCTGCGTACAAATCAGTCCCATATATGGAATCCTGAAGTGATAAAATTTTTCTTTGTATAGGATATGTTTGGATACTTGACTTTAAAACAATCCCTCAAATGACAATGGAGAGACATTTACCTGAGTGAGGCCACAGTACATAAAGAGCTGGTAAGTGAAAGGAGAGCATGCCTGCACTGGCTATCAACAGTTGCTCAGCCACACACCCATTTTTCCACTTGTTAGGAATACATCTTGAAAAAATTTGAGCTGTTCATTTGGCACCTTGTAAACCTAMCAGAAAATCTTGAGTACCATGCAAGTCACGTTCCAACACTTTAGTGCTCAGAAACCTTGTGGTAATGCAAAGATATATGAGTTAGATAATGCATTAAACAGCAAAATTGGGAGCCTTTTATAATATTCAGTTGTTGCTTATCCTGCATTTTTTATGTATAGATCAGCAGGATGGTGTTAGACAGCATGGAATGGTAATAAATGAATCTTGGCTCATTGCAAACAGCCAGGAGGGACTGGCATATAACTTACACACTGCTCACAAACACGTGTAAAGTGTTTGTGGTTAAGGCTTTGCCTTTGTTTACAGTGGAACAAATCTGGAGTGAATCATGGTTCCTTTGATCAACTGGTGTAAGGGAAGGAGATGAAAATGCCCAGAAGAGAATAGTCCTGCCATGGGAAGCTTTCTGCCAGGCTGGTCAGATCTGAACTCACATGTCTGGGCTCTGCTTCCCTGGGAGTATATGGTGGGCAAGGATGGGCTTCACTGGAGTCAGAAATGGCACCAGGGCTAAAGGCCCTCTTGGCCAGCCCACAGCACCTGCAGCTCCTGCCCAAACAGAGACCAATCCTTTATTTTGGGTTTCGCTGACAAGCTGGGGCTTGGTCTTTCAGTTGACTTCATCAGGGAAGAACTAAGGAGAGAGTTGCGAAGGTTCAGTCTGACTGTGCTACCCCAGGTGGCATTTGGAAKGGAGAGCTGGAGGAGGTCACAGATTATCCATATTTTGGCTTTCTGAATGTACCTTAATCAGCTGCAGCAAGGATAAGGAACAAAAGCACCCTTCAAGGGAGGAGCTTGGATGTTCACGGATGACCTACTACAACTTTTACCAGGAAGACTGGGAAATTGACCATTTTCTGCCAGATGTTCCTTATCTGCAAAATACTGTGGTTTATTTTCTTAGCATGGCTGCCTTACATGGCTGCCTTACAAACCCTTTACTGGGTTTATCTTTCCTTTACTTTTGGACTGGTTCTGCATTCCTTTCCTTAGTTTTGCAGCTGGTTTCCTAACAATAACAGCAAGAACTAYTCTGCCTTCAAGATACTTCAGAACACATTACAAAAAATGAAATAATTGAAGTTTAATTCTGCTTTTGTCCATGGCCTCACCAGTATAAGTTGTGCTAATGATGTAACTGCTTGTCTCAAAGCTTTGCATTTAGATATATCTACTGAGGTCAGTCATTAGAAATGTATACTTGCAGGTATGTATCAGCTCTGTGCTGTAAACACATCATTGATTATGACCAACTTTAAAAATATTCCCCAAAAGATATGTYGAGAAACTATATTCTAAACTCCAGGGAAGATCCAGAGTATCTTCCCCATGCTATAGATATTTTTTGTCTGTTTATCTGTAGAGGCGTGATGCAACTGGAAGCTTTAGTACCACTACCCTTAAAAAAACTCCAGTTTGACAGACACAGAGACAAGTAAAATTGGAATATGATGTTGTGGAAATGATCTTGTAATATTAATAATATCTTATAAACAGCCAAAATGCCTTGATAGTGGATGACCAATAGATAATTTATTTTTGTTCYATTTTAAGGCAAATGCTGTGAAAAGGAAACGTTTCTTCAAGCTTGATATGAACCAATGAATAGATTGTTAAAAATCAGGGAGATTAACAAAAATGTATGATTAATTATCCCTATATACACATGAAATATGTCTTAAAATATCACATTAGGTATAATTCTGTTATTACGTTTCATAATGGTGTGTAGTGCATGTACTATATTTGTATATGATACAGTGTGGTAATTATATAATGTAGTATAAAATACATAATAATTATATAATATGTTGTATAACATATTATATAATTATGCTATATCATTATAACAATTCTAATATAGAACACTATATTAGATAATCCATAATTAGCTTTCAGTAAATATTGGACTTACTACATGATATATATTGTCCCAGTGAAGTGAAATGAAGTGGTGAAATTGCAGTTGATATGTGGAGCAAGAGACCAAGGAATAATTGAAACAAAAATGGATTTTTGATTTTCTGATGGGGAATTTGAACAATGAGGAAAAAGATTAACTAGAAAGGATCAAAATGTGGAACTAAAGACCAAAGATTTGGAATTATTTTTGTGACAGCTGTTCTCGATACACATAACTAATGTCAGCTCTTGAGRGTCTAAGTGCATTTCAGTGTCTCACTTGTGCTGGAATCTCTTGGGTTTTTTCTGTGTTTCTCAGCACTGTGTAGTATAGACTGTGCAGTTCAGGACAGAGTTCAAATGCACTCTGTGAACCAGAAAAATCCCTTTTTTCTCATGGAACAATTCAGTGTATGAACAGTAGTTTAAGCAATGTTCCAGTGAACAGGTTTTGCTTAAGCATATGAAATCCATCATCAGGGTTCTGTAAAAATAAGCAAGTTTCAGAATGTGATTGTCCACAGATGACTCAGTACCTCAAAAGCTGGACTTTTGTTAAACAGACTTTCTCAACATTAGAGATGAGAAAACAAAACAATTCTTCCTGTCTTATTTCTTTAGTCTAAAGTAACTGCTAACTAGCCCTCACCAGAAGATGGCTCAGCATAGAGTATACTGACCTAAAGACACTTTGGAAAATGCTCTTGAAAGAGAAGCTTTCCTTGCCAGTGGAATGGTACAATTATTGRTGACAATGAAAATTATGTTATACCTTTTCTGAGCCAGTGATCCCTTTAAATCCTCTGTGAATCTGTGGGGCCAGATTTTCCTCTCTCATGATGTTCAGCATTATTGATGTCAAYAGTTTTCAGGTTGACACTACAATAAATGGGACAAAAACAGTTCTCTTGTCACTTAAAAAATGAGTTTTCTTTTTTGTCAATAAAGAGAAACTGTGAGTGGTCAAGAAGTTAAAGTAGTAAGAGTAAAACAGAGTAGTAAGAGAAATGAGAGAAGTGTTTTGGGTAAGATCTGACATTTTCTTCATAAGGTGGATAGCCCCCGACTCTGCAAGGCTCCACAGAATTGGTAATTAAGCTCTCTGCAGGTTCAGCCAACATCGTGGAAGGTTCACAGCATGGAAGGTTCACAGAACAGCATGTCTCCTGCTGGTTTACTTGGTCTTGATGAAGACTGCTGGCACTGTGTTTCTGAGAGATTCTGGTGCCAGCTGGCACCAGGGCAAATGAAGACTGAAATTACGAGATGCCCGTACAGAGCCCCAGGACCCACTTTGCTCTGCCCCTTTAACCTTTCCCCATGCACTCTTCCCAATCCTGGGAAGCAGTGTCCAAGGAGCTGCAAAGCACCAAACCCTGCCTTTCCCAGGCAGGTGYTCTTCTGGCTGTGCCTTGGTGCACAGCTGAACACCCCAGTAGTCTCTGGGGGTAACTGCTCCCCACAAGCTCTATCAGCACGTGCACCCAGTCCATGGCATCCTTACTTTTGAAGAGGGATGAGTCAACTCAGGATGTGGATTTTGACATCTCACGTGGGTTCATTAAATAGTGTGCATGGAATATTTGTCAGAGGTGGYTCTAATCTTAGCAAGTGACTGGTCTCCTCTCCATGGAGACATGTTTTGTGGAGCCAAGCAGTTGAAATGCTGTCTTCTGATTTTCTGCCACATGCTCTTGAAAAGGCTGCTGCTATCAGCCAGTCTGCTTGATGTGACTGAGCTGTCCCAGCTTCTAGCAGAGACATTTTTCTGCAAATAAAACCCATTGTTCACAGGTAGCAGAGCTTCTAGCTTGGATCAAGCTGAAGCTAGCTTGGCTTCTTACCACAAGAAAAAGGATGACTGAAGAGCAGTCATTATTCAGAAACTGACTCTGTCCACCCCGTCYGCAATTTCTACATCCTCTTCTCATTCTCTGCTATATTTGATTTAAATTCTCCCCGATCACACTACACGATTTACAGTCACTTTGTTCTTTGCACTTCAGGGGATTAATGAAAACGCAAATTTCCTTTGAAAAAAATGAAAGTAAAAAGGGACTTCCCAAAGAGAATCACAACTTTACACCATTGCTACAATCAATAACAGACATTGCTGTACACAGGAAAATTTCCCCATCCCTTACTTATGAGTGTCCAGCAAGGTCTGAGGTAGCACAGGAGAAGCCCAGTCCCCAGTGCTCCTGTGTGACCATGTTCACAGGGGTCTTAGGATGAGGGAAGAGACGAGGATCTGACTCCATGTTTCAGAAGGCTTGATTTATTATTTTATGATATATATTACATTAAAACTATACTAAAAAGAATAGAAGGAAGGATTTCATCAGAAGGSTAGCTAGGAATAGAATAGGAAGGAATGATAACAAAGGCTCTGTCTCAGACTCTCTGTCCAAGCCAGCTCCCTGTGATTTGCCATTAATTAGAAACAACCCATATAGGCCAATCGCAGATCCACCTGTGGCATTCCACAGCAGCAGATAATCATTGTTTACATTTTGTTCCTGAGGCYCCTCAGCTTCTCTGGAGGAAAAATCCTAAGGAAAGGATTTTTCATAAAAGCTGTCTGTGACACCTGTGGGCTCGCTGTGTTTGGCGCCTCGGTGCCGCGAGGTCAGTGCAGACAGAGGAGCTTCTGCAGAGCAGCAGCTCCAGGCAGGGGCCGTGGGCAGCACAAAGCCAGCAGAAWGGCTGGGCCCAATGGGGCTGCCACTCTGCCTCTAGGAGAGCCTGGCACTGAATGCACTTGGGGCTGCTGCAAGGGCAAGGGCTGGAGCTGATGGCCCCTTGGAGGAAGGATGTGCCTGCAGGGTTGAGGGTCTCTCTTGCTCTAACATCTCTTGCTGAGAGAGGTGGTGGGGYTTGCACTGTGCTCAAGCACTGAGAAATGTGTCTCTACTGCCCAGGACAGGGCTCTGACTCAGAGGAGATAATGCTGAGAGTTAGAGGCAGGTGGGAGAGAAGATCAGGGAGGAGAAGCCTCCATCTGTATGATGAAGGTTTTGGTTATCAGCAAAGATAAAGCRAGAATCTGAAATCCTGGTGTTGGCAACCAGGCAGTACTGAAAAACATAYATTCTGGATTGGGTTCTTGTACTGGAACAGTAGATCCAGATTTTACAGGATTTTTTTCTTTCTAACTGATCTTTTTCCTTTTTGTCCCAAAATGGAGTGTTATGTGTCTTTCACAGYTCTGATGTGAACTATCATGGCGTTTCCTACCATATTTCTATTGTTTYTTTTCCTCCAAAATGTAAGAAACACATTACTCATAAAATATTTCCTGCCTCCCCCTTTCAGTTTTCAGTGAGATAATTAAAAGCCATGTCACAACTTGTGTGCTTTAGTCCTCATCATTTCTGCCCTGTTTTCAACAGCTACTTCTATCAGAGAGTGTAAAACCTCCAGATTCAGCTTGTAAGCCAAAGAAAACAACTGCAATTCACAGAATCCCTTAATAATTTTCAGCAAAATGCTGGAGAAGGTATTTTTTAATTAAAGATTTCATGTTTTCTTACTTACTTTCTTATTTTCATTTCTTCATCATGGTCTGTTATGAGGTGGGAAGATTTTTTCTACTGATTCCTTGACACCATGCTGGGGGAAAAAATGTTTGCACAACTAGCAAGTTTTTTTATTGGAATAACTTTGTCATATTTTTATCTCTTAATTTTATGGAATCAGTATTTATGTGTACCCTTTTTCCAAGCAATCTTCAAAACAACATTTTCTTCATTAGATTGTTGCAACATTTAGATTAAGTGCTTTGGCAGAAGAAATGAATTCTATCCCAAGTTTGTGAGTTAGTGTTTGGCAAACCTTAATAYATAACAAATCAATGGGATTTTGTCAGGATTCTGTGCCATGCATCCTGTGAGCTAATATGCAGAGGGTGGAGGATGGAAAGAAGCAAAACTTTTGTCATAGTAGAAGCTCTTGTGAATCTGATACCTTAAGAATCACTGCTCTTGCTCTGTCAATTATGTGTGTGGTTGTTCTTTCCATAAAACCCCTGRGGCTCAGCCTGGAGGAACTTCCTGATTCCTATGCTGCCAATCCTGTGTTTCAGGGACATTACTGTGTTTTCTTTCACAGGATTTGAAAATGGAACTGAAGTTTGTACCATRCCAAGTTCACTAAATAACAATTTGAAATCATACATGATATAAAAAGGCTGGCTGCCACACAGACRTGGCCAGACAACATGCAGCTCACTTCTAGTGAGGCACACCCAGATGCCACCTCTCCAGCGGCTCTTCAATGACTTTATTCCTTTACCTCTTCCCGATGAAGAAAATGCGTTTGTTAATCTAAGTTGGAGCACCTGCAAATTCCTTCTTTGTGAGTTTTGCACAATAATTCTTTCTTGTGCCCTAGATTAACCTCTTTCACCCACAGAAAGTAGTGTAATGTTAAAAGATAACTTGGTCCCTCATTTTCTGAGCATTTTCTGATAATAATGTTTACTGTTGAAAGTGCTGAAAGCTCAGTCTTTGGAAAATTGACAGTTATACAAGCCTTCAGAAGTCAAATTGAAAAAAAAGGAGACAGTTCCTATCTCTCTATTATTAATTTGTATGCACATGAAAAATGACAGCCAATAACCACTGTCATTGATAAAGTACATACATAATTTACAAAAGAGATTCAATACATTATTGTAGCAGATTAATGAATGACCAAGCATAAAATTAAATAGGAAATGTAAGGACAACTTCTATATATTATAGTTTTGTCCTCTGGTCTCTCTCCTTTTATTAGAGCTTGGGTTTAGTAGCCTATTTCTAAAAATCTTACTAAAATGTTGCTGTGAAGTGATAGATACGGTTGCTTAGTGCTGAATTTCAGTACTTGCAGCCTGGGCACACAGGAATGTCCCCTGAGTGAGCAGAGTGGGGAATGCAGGGATCCTGCAGAGGAAGGCATCACCTCCCCTGCCACACTGCCACAGACCTGGAGCACAGGCTCCCCCTCAAGCCACAGGGATGGAATGGTTCAGGCAGACTTAACAAGGGGAGGAAATGGGAGAAAACATAGAAAGAGGATGTTAAAGAGGATTTTAATTTGCTTGCTTATTATTTAGAAGGGCATAAAAATTTGATCTGATATGGAGAATTCTTTTGAGAGCCAAACTGGGATGTTTGTGGTATAAATATGGAACTTACTGAAAGGGAAAAAGGAACAGACAGCTGTGGTGTAAACTCTACCTGAAAAAATAGATATTCAGTAAGAATATATGGATGTATGCTGATGAAATTTGTGCCCATATCGACTACAGGAACATCATGTAGAAATTATAGCAGAAAACATGTTCAAGATGTAAAGCAGATTTTCCTTGATTAGGCCAGATTTCTGTGACTGTCTCCTTYCATATTTTAATCTCTGCTTTTACTTGCAACTGTACCCTGTCATGTCATCATCTGACACCAGATTATGCTCACTTTTTTGCATTGACATTATTTCTAATGAAGGTTTAACATCTCTATTCATTGTCAATATCATAGTGGCATATGTACACATGTTCACAGGGAATATTTTAATTTAAATTTAATTAAAAGAAATGATATGGCTTTATTTCTTATTTCACCAACTGAGAAATTAAACCAGTTAGTCTATGAAAAATAGCATGTTATTCTTCCTTGGCTTTTTTTTTCACTCTTGCATTTTTTCAGACTAAAATAAGAAAACTACTCTGTTCAACAGCACAGCTTCTAGATGCTTTAAAARGAATGCAGCAAAAATAAATGTTTAGGTTGTGGACAATCTACTCTGACTAAAATGATTCATGGCTGTCTTACYGTAGGAGTAGTAATTATTGATCAATCTATTTTCATTCTTTTTCTGAAGYGTTGAAGTACTGTGACCTGCTGCATTTGTAAAAGGCTGAGTGAACTTGGCTTATTTACTAAGGCTCAAACACTGCAAAGTTAATGAGGCTGCTGAACTTGATGACTTCACAGGAAGTGAATATAGAATACTGAAAGATGTCTGTTTCTTCCATTTTATTAAGACACATTTTGTAAGTTTAATAACTGTTACAGATTGCAAGGCCATTAGAGCAAGGAGTCAGAGAAGAAGCCACATTCTGTGTCTTGTCAGGGATTAATGAGTCTCCCATGGCAGAGCTGTAGTGCTGTCTTGGTCATTGAAGATGCATTCTGCTAGTGTTGAGAAATTCCTTCAGTTTCCATGAAATTTAACTCTAGTTATCCTCTGACTGTTCAGCCCTTTATCTGGGGATCAGTCCCTGGACAGATCAGAAATCCTGCCTTGAAAAGGAAACAGAAAATTCCCWTCTATACCTGCCATAAATCAAATACTGTATTCAAACCAGAYTGCCTTTAACATTGAAACATTAGATACCATATTCATATTCATATAGACCATCTTTGGTTTTAAGATATAAGTCTTTGGCCCTGCATTATAGAGTTTCTTGAAGTCTTTGTCCTGGCAATATAAATTTCCTAATATTTCTTCTTATTTGTCTCCTTTTGCAGCAGTCAGGGGACAATTTTTTTTATTATATTATACTTTGAAGAGAAATGACAAAACTCCCCCAGTGATACTCATTTGTCCTGGTGTTTAATTCTTCAGAGTTTTCTCAAATCTTGGCATCCTTGCTGTGACAACAAGGATGACTAGGAAATCCGTCTGTTCAGGATATCTATAGGAATTATGCACAGTGTTTCAATTTATTAAGAATAAATACTCTCAACCTGACAGTGATCACTTGTCACCTGCATTTTACCTAATGGTGCTAAAATTAAGGACTTCCTTGCTATCATCATCATCATCATCATCATCATCATCATATTTAATTGTAATAGAAAAGTTATGCAATAAGCACTTGCTGGACACTGTTTTGAAGAACTTACAGGACTGTGCAGGCTTTCTGCTCATTCCTATGAAGCATTTTTCACACTTCCTCTAAAAATATCATCACTGCTCTTCAGTCCTAATAGATGTCTCCGACCCTGCTGCTCCTCTTCAATTTTCTAATTTCACTTTCCTTCASTGGAAGAAAGCCTGCAAGAAACTGATGGGAAAAGCCAAAGTCTAGATCTGTCTAGCACTCTAGCTGTGCAGAAAGAGCAGAATAAGAGTGTGTCTGCTCCTACCATGTCTGTGGCTTTCTTACTAWATCTATTGGTGACCTTTTTTCCCCCTTTTGATACTGAGAAAGAGAAGAGTCTCACATAATTATTCTGCTTTACACTCTAATTTTGTCTGTCCTTCTGACTTGTGCCTTATGCTTCTCAGGGTGGTGATTCACTAGAAGGGGCAATGCACCCTGGCTGACATGGATTGGAACTCCCTCGTGGCTGCTTGAGGTGCCCGTGGATCATCTCAACGGCTGCTGTCAGTGGATCTCCTGGCTGCACACACAGCTCATTGACAGGTGCAACACACACTTCCACCACACTGAAGGGGCTTGTCCTGCTGATGCATCCCATAGTAAGTATGGAACAGGGTAGCATACAGAAATAAAGCTGGAGGTGACTTCAAGTACTCRTGAAGTTCAGCTGGCTACCCCTAGACAGGATCACCTATAGCTGCAGTTTTTTTCAAAGATTTGAGGGGATGGATAGTCAACAATATCTTTGGCCAATCCCTCTAGAGCTTCAATATTCCTGCCATTAAAAAATTTGCCCTAGTACCAAACCTGGGTTTTCCTCTGCCATTTAAATTTATCATAGTGGGGTGCCTTGCTCAGTAGAAGTCCCAACAATAATGTAATAATTTCCCCTGGGAAATACATGTGKGAAACTTCAATGCATGTTGTAAGTCTGCCTGTGCATTCTGCATTTCTAAAGCATTTTGAAGTACATGTAAAAAGTCAAGAAAAGTTGCACTTCTACATTTAGTGTCTAAAAGCTCTGTTCAGCCTGGAGGAGACTGAGGGGAGGYTTCATTGCAGTTACAGCCTCCTCAYGAGAGGAAGAGGAGGRGCAGACCCTGATCTCTGTGGTGACCAATGACAGAACCTGAAGGAAGGGACTGAAATTAAGTCAGGGGAGATTTAGGTTGGATATTAGAAAATTATTCTTTKCTCAGAGGGTGCTTGGGCACAGGCTCCTCAGGGAAGTGGTCACAACACTAAGCCTGACCGAGCTCAAAAAGCATTTGGACAACACTCTCAGGTCCATGGTGTGACTCTTGGGGATGGTCCTGTGCAGGGCAGGGAGTTGGACTTGGTGATCCTCGTGGGTCTCTTCCAACTCAGCTGATTCTGTATCCTTTAATTATAATGGGCTGCATCCAAATGCAAGGTCTTGTTACCAGTGCTTGAAATAAGGTTGTGCAYCACTATCCCAGAGTTCACTGGGATGAGACATTCCAGCATCTTCTTGTACCTCCCAGGGCAGATGGTATCAGGAATCATTTAATGACTGCAAAAAGGGAAACAAGGGGGATTAATATCACAACAAAGGAATACAGAAAGCTGCTTACATGCTGCACACCAGCCCTTAAAAATTCACTAGGGGCCAAAATCAAAACACTGAAATATTCTTTTTTAGAGGTGTGAAATAAGAATAACCCGGTTTTACCTGAGTTATCAAACTACCTGACAAAATTTCCTTATAAATTCTTTGCCAGAAAAGGAACTGGAATAGCAAATTGAACAAGAGGACAATAGTGCAGGGTTACCTCTGTGCAGACACCACGACTGGCTGGTGATAACTGAGTGATAACTATGTCAGCTTCCAGTCAGCATGTCAGTTAACACAGTTAATTTTCATTTGGATCTGRAAGTGTAACTATGACAACAGGGATAAAATATGTATGTGTTATTACACACTTAATATTTTAAAAGTGGATTTTGGTTTGGTTCTTATCTCATATCCAAACATGATTCTGARGCAGAGTGAGCATAAACTATTTTGAGATAAAATGCCAAATTTTGTCATTGGTTAAATATAGCTTACATTTGTTTCAACAGTAGATAATGCACATRGCTGACCTAAAAACTTGTTTGCATGGTACACAGAATTTTCCCCCTACTTAACAAGAGAATATTGCTGMCTAGATTGCAAAACCAGAGCAAAACTCTACAGATAGGCATCACACTGTGAACTTTTATTGTCTGACTGCATCTAATGGTAGAACTGCCAAAACTAGCAGCAGGATAAGAATAAATTATGAACAAATGAAGAACTCTCTCATTCTTTTGTGATAATCCAGATTTCCTTTATCTATAAATAATGATCCCAGGGTTTGAAAATGAGAGGGACAAACATTATATGAACAAAATAGGTAGGAAGATTTTACATCCTTCTTAGAATTATCTTCTCTGACAAATCAAAACACCAGATGCCTAATATAAAAAGGATGGAAACCCTGTAAATTAAGTGTGCATATAAGATATCAATGTCTATATGAGAYGCTTTATATTCCCAAACTTGGTGTGCATGAGTTCTTTGTAGCTTTAGTGTTTTGTATTCATGAGTATGATGACCTTATGGCTCACAGTCAGTGTTCTCTTTATGGTCAGGAGGAAGAGGGTGTTTGTTGCACAACAGATTGCTCAACCTAGCAGCTTATTCATATAWGCAATATCATTTAAACCAATAGGTTTCCCCATGATAATTCTCTCCATGTAAAGAATGGCATACTTATTTAAAACTACATATACCAACACCACTAATGCTAATTCTTCCTTGCATGGATTTATACCAGTATAGTTGTTTCTGTGAGGAAATCACACTCAAATCAGGGAACTGCCCTCAAACAAATAGGACTAATAAAATGTATATTTGCACCTTTATTGTATTTAATGAGCAGAAGTTAAAATGGGACATGCTTCAAGCTGAATATGATGGGGAAAGAGAGAGAAAGAAAAAAGTGTCAAAGAAAAGAATAACAGACAAGATGATAGAAAAGATAGGCAGACGTTTAGGATGTTAATCTCTTTAAGTTTTGAAATGTTCTGCCAACTTTAAATTATYATTTAGCAGAATACATTAAATGAGACTTATTTTGACTACAACCTCAGGTACCTGGCTTCCTCTAGTTCCTATGATCTTTTTTTTTTTTTAATCTTTTCTCTTGTTCTTCCTATCCTTTTTTAATCTTTTAAATCTAAACTAGCCCAGTTTTTTTCCTATTTTTACCTAGAGGAAGATTCTGCTGCTGTGAAGTCCCACTGTTTCATAGGGCAAACACAATGTCTTTTTCACAGGCAAGAAGTTCCCTATTGGACTGAATGCTGTTGAATTATTTAGGCAGAATAACCAAGGTGTGCTACAATATGAATTAGTCTTTACATGCTTGCATCAATTTATTGTCTTGGCCCACTGGCTGTGCAGTCTGAATAGAAGTCAGCCCATTTAAGCCTTTTAACCTACATCCATATCATTATGATGTTTGGCAAGAAGTTGAATGTGGAGACAAAATATACAGATAGCATTAACACTTCTGCATACAAATAATTATTTAAAAAACCCCAAACCAAAACAAAGAAACAAACAAGCAAACAACCCAAAACAACAACAACAGCAAAAAACAGAAAAAATGACAAAAGTTAGGAAAGATGGTAGGAACAAATAGGAAGATTGATACATTTCCTAGTACGATGTTTTTATGCCAGAAGATACCTTTAGTCAATGCATGAATCTTGAATTTTGCAATTTTTTTCTTTTACCTAATGCACTGATATAACTTGACCACATAGTTTATATACAATGGCCACAATATGTTAGATGTACTAAGCATGTAATTACTTATGTATGATGACAAGAATCCAAGTTTAGATCCTGTATGGAGGGCTCTAGAAATGAAAAGAACTTCAAATTTGTATCCTGGTTTAAATATAAAATTTTTGTCTGTGCCTGCTTCTGAAAAAAGGCCAAGAAATCAAAATTTCCTAGACCTTCTCAGCATGGAAGCCAATTGAATCAGTCTGTTCTAATAACTCTGCAAGAATTAAGATGTTTTTAAAAAATAACTTTATTTTTTGCAACATAAAAATGGCCTAATTGAAATGTATGAAGGAGCTATTCGATATGTACCATGCAACATTTACTTCTGCATTACTAGAAAATACAAAAGTCTGGTAGCCTAACAAAAAGTGATTGAAAACATAGGTTGTATAAGGGCTTGAAGGAGGCAAAAAAAGCATAAAAAAGACSAAATTAATACAGAATTGGTGTGGATTGCTTACAATTATTATATAAAAAGTGAGGTTTGGTAGAGATCTGCAATAGATTCTGCATGAGTCCCCTGATATCCAGTGACTACAGGATCTAAAGATTTATCAAATCAGCATCTTTGTTTCACAGAAGGTGCTCCTGGGATATTTCACTTCCTGCCTAGCAAAATAACAATAATAAAAAACCCAACTACTACTAATAATAAAAAACCCAACTACTGTGATCTCTGCTTTGATGTTTGCAAAAAAAGCAGAGTGGTCAAGAACATCTGAAAGGAGATTAACAAAATCACACATACTCATGTGAAGTCTTGCCAAGCTGCACTCACTATGCAGGATAAATTTGATTTGCAAAAATGTGGAATATAGATTACTAGATTAATGAATTAAAAGAACAGACCTTACTCTCTGTCTTTTGCTCATTTTCTGTCTCATGAGAATAACAAACTCTATTTTCTCTCCTCACTGGAATAATTAAAATTTTGAAGAGCATGCAAGTACAGTACTGAATAGTTACTTATTCATTTACAATTTTGCTAAACTTTCCTTGTCTCAAAGTKAACATCAGTGTCTGCACCTAGTCATTGAGAAGAAATAAATGCCCTWCTCAAACCATTGGTTTTGCTTCCTTTCCCTCTGATTTAGAGTGGGTCCAAACTGGGATTTTGGAATGATTTCCCCCTGCAYGTCCTGCCTTGTTGCAATTTTTTTCTCACTGACCTTGGATCCTGAATCGATTTTGCATCTGTCAGTGAATATTCAGATTGTTGTCTGGGAATTCCAGGGGAGGGAGGTGAGCTTCCATCTCACACAAAGGAAGATATGGTGAGAGGTTTTTATCCAAGGCACAGTGAAGCCCGAGATCCCCTCTGGAGATTTCTATGCACTCACAGGCGAGGCTAGAACAGCCACTGCTCATCTCAGACAGCAAGTAACTGTACCTTGAGGGGACATAACAGCAGCAGCCATCACYCTCCAGAAAACAGGTACATACTGAGGCATATTTGATTATGTGAGAAAGAAGCAGGGTAACTAGCAAGGAAAGACAAAAAGACAAGAGGATGTATGGTATTCTATTAAAAAAATTAAAAAGARAGACTTGAGACTATCAGGCAAGCCAAAAATAGGGCTTGGTGCCCAGGAGAAGGAAACTTCATGGCACTATTTGATTCCAGATAAGGGACTCCAAGGCAGAAGCACTCTTGATGGAGGCAGAGGTGCRGTTCCTCCTCTCCAGCAGGGGAGAGKTGTTGTTTTACTGAATGGGCTACTGCRAAGAGGACCACAGGTATACAAGCTTCTGTGCTAAATCAATATCATGAAGGAAACAGAAGTCCTTGCATTTTTGTCATTGCTGTTGTGAATAAATGGGATTACATATAAAAAATATGTTACTTCTTTGTCAAATCTTCAATCAATGTCTTTATCAATTGTTTCTGGTAGAAACAACACATTGGACTGCACACTCTGGCTGAGAGCCCAGTCTCTATATATAGATCCAGTGTGTACACTTATAAAATATTTCTCCTCTATGATGATCCCTCTACAGAACACCTATTTCTGTCAGTTTAGATTAGCCTTTGGAACTTCAGAGCCAGCAGCTAACAGGCTTAACAGCACAGCATATAAATCATCTGTCTTGCAAATGCACTTATGTGGAAGAGCTGAGCATCTCTGAAAGTTAGGCCATTTCATTTTACTGGCTGTATATGGGTCCAGCAACTTAAATTAGGCATACAGAGATGTTAGCAGGGGAATTTTCTAGAGACTGATTGCTATTCCGTTATTAGAGCATGCTCCAAATGCTTGTTTCATGCCAGAAAATGCATGACAGCAGTACTTCACTAGGCAAATGGACACAATGACCTTTCTGAAATGGCTCCAGCACAGGATGGGGCTGACGATGCAGCATCACTGCATGCAGGGGRGTACTGGGAAATGCAGGGGTTCAGCTACCACAGTGGGCAATTTTCATCTAACAAGATGAACTGTAGATTTGATAAGTTTGTGTAGCCACTCCACAGTCCTGGAGAAGCTGTCTTGGACAGTTGGGTGGATGATAAGGGTATATGGCTGAGAGCAGGGGTCTGACAGCACTCAGCATGTGCTGAGCCAGTCACTGCAACCTTAAATTGATAGAGCACGTATCCTTCCAGCTCCAGGATAATGCTTCCAAGGGAGCTGGGATCCTTTGYCTTTCAGAAGTTCTCTCTAGCCACTGCTTTTGGATCAGTAGTACAGCTTTTCTCATCTTTCAGATCTTGCAGCCTGGGCCAGCTCAGTTGTCTGGCAGGTGAAATCTGTTTGTGCAATGGGCTGCTGGCTCTTCCACTTGCCTGGAGATGCCTCTGTAAGTCATCCCCTAGAGCTGGGATTGCTGCTACCCWCAGGCTCTGTCTGGCATTGACCAATGGCACGATCTGCAGCATCCACAAATACCTGGTCCCCTTCCCATGGAGTTCTCAAGACCTCTGAAACTACCTGTTCTCAAAGGAATGATCAGGCACAGCTTGGAACACAATGTCACGGACTGCTCCTGAAAAATCAGCACAAGCAAGTCATGCAGATTGCAAGGTGTGTTCTGCCACCTAGCCTCAAGGACCCAATGTCACTGGACTATTTTACTCAGTGGTATAGACAAAGCTAGAGACTGCAAAGATCTGACCTTTTCTTCCCTGAGTCTGAGAAGCAAGACCATCCTTAGGRTACCTCAGATTTGGTATTTGAATGACAGAACTGCCTAGGAAATCTTGTAGCCTGAGATTTCAGAGATTCCTGTCATCATAAATGCTAGGCTATGTACAGTTTTATGCCAGAACTGGTTGATGTCCTTTCTTCCAAAGGCTCTGCAGGAAGTCTGCACCCTTTTAAAGWGCAGCAGGCCATGCTTTGTGAACCACAGGCAAGGCAAATGCCAGGTACAGCAACTGCTGGGAAMCATGCACCCTTCCTGAGCCATCCTTGCAATCAGAGTCAGCCTGCAGTTTTGCCATAAATTACATAGCAACAAAAGTGATGRGGAATTGTTTAATGAATCGGGGGGGAAATGGCTCTTAGGCTGACTGGATCCCCTTTAACCCCTTTGAAGTTTAGCAGAGAGATTTTCACTGTGCTTTGGGAATTCCCAGTGAGGGGGGAACACAGCTTTCTAATGAACAGCTTTCAAATAGCCTAAGCTTAGCTAAAGCCTGTTCATGCATCCCTTCAATAATCAAGAGCAACAGCAGAAGAATGAGATTGAGAAGACAAAAATCCATAGCTTGACTTTACACAGTWTACAAAGTAAGGAGCTGACCCTTATATTTGATCTTTTAAGTAAAAAGGTCCAATACCATTACATTAATTCTTCACTTTGCCTCTCATCACCTCCCTCCTGTCAGTACAATTCAAATGGTGTTGATTTTTGATGCCACTGCTATATACTGGACTAGCTGGACTCCACCTACATTTCCACATTGTGCTGTTGTTGTGTCCTGTCTTTGAACTGAAATGTTTGCAATTWGTCCTGCTGCAGCTTCTTCCCTTGACCAAGAATGCACAGTCTGCCAGATATTCTTCCATTCTTTTTGGCTACTGAAGAATGAAACATTTTTGGCTCTTCTCCTCAGCAAGTAAAAAGTTAATGGGAGCTTGACACCACACTGATCCCTGAGGTCCATCCTGATTTCACTGAAAACCCAGGATGGCAGCACTTCACAAAGCTGGGCCTTGCATGCTGGCAATACCTGCTTGCAGTGAACAGACTAGAAAAGAGCTCTGCCTAAAGGGAAACCAATCTCATGGGCAGGCTGCCTCTAACCTGTCTTCTTTATAGAAGGAGTTATGACTGCTTTGTTGCTGTTGCTTTGTTGTTGTTGCCTTTTTTAATTTTTTTTTTTTTTAAGAGAGAGAGCTGAACTACTATTGTAATGATTGAATTTTTCTGTTTGGTAAGCAGTCTAAATTTCCTTCATTGCCAGCTGCTGCCCAATGTAACTGTAATTGTGCAGATTATTTTACAGAGATGAGTGGAGTTTTGAGGTGTGTTGTATGGTGCTGAGYTGTTTGTCAGGGAAATTTAACTGTAAATGCAACAATATATGAACAGACTGCATGAWATTTGCAGTCATGTGCTCATGATACTACCACTTTTCTATTTTAAAGATAAAAAGCCAGGTTGGATGACTACTGAACAAATGAGCAGATGTTCCTTCCTCACCACTGAGCACACTGAGTATCACACTGATTTATATGACCTGGAAAGGATGTATTTCTAAAATATTTTGGATCTGGAAAAGCAGAATAAGACCAGTTATTTAAGGTTTCAGCACTGAAGCACAACAGAGAGCTGTCACAGCAAAAAAATGTTTTCAAAGTAGGTGTTTTAAAAGCAAGAAGGAGGATGCTACAGCTCTTTTGTGGTGGGTGAAAGGGAAAAGTCAGTTGGCATGTTATGTGATGTAGCAGCTGGATTAAATATAGAAGGACACTTTCTGCTGTATACATCTAAGTGACATAATGCTCATGTGAAACCCTGAAGTAAAAATTTTCCCCAAAAAGCGGAGATTTTTAAATGACTCATTGAAAGTTTGGATTTTCTTTCAATGCATTAGAGACAGGAAAATCTAAAGAGAGTCCCTGAAGAATTAGAGTGTTAAACCAGCCAAGTCCCTCAAATACACAGCATATCCATGTGCTAGTTTAAACTTTCATTCTTAATAGCACAGATGTGAAACCTTCCTCTGAAATCTGTGGAGTTGTTCTCAGTTATAGTGATGGAAGAGAAAGCACATATAACTCACTGTATGGGAAAAAAACAAAAACCGAACCTCAAAACTTGCTATGACTGAAGCTGAGAAAGTGTTTTATTATTTTGTCCAAGTAATGTCTTGACATTGCATTTGTTATTTGAAAAACTTCCTGTTTCTTGAGTCTGAGATAGCACCTGCAGGGCTGACATATGCACAGTCAAGGAGACATCTGGTCTGGAACAAAGCTGTCTTTTAGCTCAAAATAAATTTCACTTTTCTTTCAACCACAAACAGTAGACAGAGGTAGGGATGCAAGCCAGGTGAATGTTACACAGTGCATATCAAAGTGATTATAATAGGAAGAATTTACTGGGCATGCAATTTAATCACCTCTCCAGAATCCAGGGCATTTTTCTGCTTTTTTTGTTTTTGCAGAGGCCTCACTGTGGTTAACCAGGTTTGTTTCAACAGCTGAAGGTGATATTGCAGACCACCCTGCAAAGCTCTGTGGGACAGTATCTGCATAAAGCCTCTTTTTTCTTTGCCTAGTTGCCACCATGGAGGGACTATGGGGGCAGGCAGTACCCACTGGTACCCACATGGTTCCTGTGCACCCCTGTGATGCTCCTGTCCTGCTGGCATTCTGGCCAGCCTTGGTCAAATGCACGGGACTGCAGAGTGGGAGAGGTGCCACAGTGTCAGGGAGCTTTAGCCTTGTGGCTGTGGAATAATGGTGAGGCAAGCAACAAAGGCCAGTGGGAGTCCTACACCTGGGGAGGAACAACCCCATGCACCAGCACAGACTGAGGGCCAACCTGCTGGGAAGCARCTCTGCAGAGAAGGGGAAGAGGGGTCCTGATGGCCAACAAGCTGTGCATAGCCAGCTGTGTGTTCTGGTGACCAAGAAGGCCAAAGGTTTCCTGGGCTCCATTAGGTCTCCATTAGCAGGCAAAGGGAGATGATCCTGCCTCTCTGCTCAGCCCTGGTGAGGCACTTCTGGAGYGCTGTGTCCAGTTCTGGRCTCCTCAGGGCAAGAAAKACATGGAAATCCTGGAGCAGGCCCAGTGGAGGACAGCAAAGATAAGCAAGGGACTGGAGCATCTCTGTATGAGGAAAGGCTGARGGATCTGAGCTTGTTCCCCCTCTAGAAGAAAAGACTGAGAGGGGATCTCATCAATGAATATAAGCATCTGAAGGGAGRGTGTCAAGAGGATGGAGCCAGTCTGTTGTTGATATTCTAGTCCTTGGCACCCTCTGCAAGGGCCYAATATGAATAAAGTGGGATGTGGTAGCATCAGTAGTTAGCCCTGAGCCTGTCAGATATTTGCCTCTAAAACCTATAAAAGTGACAGAGTTTGAGTGTAAAAATTTGAACTATGTTCAGTAGTTGAAAATTTTTTGGATGCTTTGCAAATTAGAAACAATTGGCAACCTGCTGGAAAAAATGTCCTTGCTGATTTTGCAAACTGTCATTTCTGATAATACTAGCAAGAAAAGCTATTTTATATCCTGGAGGAGTGTTCYTAAAAAAGAATATAAAATAGCTTCATTTACTTTTCTTTCAGGGTGGGAACATGGAAGAAATTGTGCAGCAGAGCTGAGTGTATGACAGGGAAGAGACCACCCTTGCTATTAACGAACACCCACTGGAAGAAGGAGTGTTATGGATCATTGAGGATGAATTTGAGTTCTGTGAAGGGTATGATTTCTGGTTTCATATTGCCTAGAAGAGTAGAGAAAATTAAATTAAGTTCTAGACACTGCCTCTTGGGAAGGTCACTTCAGGACCCACTGGGATRGATGGATTTTCTTGACAGAAATACTTTTACAGGCTTCAGCGCAGTGTGTACCTCATGGGCTCAATATATCTGGGGAGTAACTGTGTGTGCTGGTTCTGCATGGTAAGTCAGACATCCTGAGCACATCAAGTGTACAGCAGGAACACAGATCATCTAGGAAATCCACACACCAAAATCAGCCTCTCAACACTCCCAAAGAATCAGACTTTGGAATAGGTGCTGAAGGATAACCTTCCTCCCCAAGGGGCATCTCCTTGGTTTCTGGGTGCTGAGCAAGCCAGAGGTCCCAAAAAAAAGCAGGAAATCCTCCTGTTCTGCCCAGGTGACACACCAAAATTGTAGAAGTGAGTGAAAAGAAGGAAGCCCTCTTGGAAAGAATAACTGGAGGACAGAGGCAGTAGATATCCAAAGGAATGCCATGAGAGGCTGCCTGTAGTTCTTAAAAAGAAGAAGAAGAAGAAGAAGAAATTCTGTAGAAGAGGCCTTTTTTCATGTTATTTCAAGGTGGTCCTGGTAATTTCCTGAACAAATTAACTTGGACAGTCTACCATTTTCAGGCATGGCAAATCCTTTGCTTTCAAAGAGCTCAGCAGATATATCCCAACCTGCTGTAGGGACAGCATATGCACAACTGAGCAGGAGATAACAGAATTTCTGCTTAAATTTCCACTATCAACCACAACAGGTTTTCAGCACATTTATTTTACAAATATACTATGGTTCRTTATGAAAGCAATCTTCTCTCTTAAATTCTCCAAGTACTTCTTATAAGGTTGCCACTAACACCACTAAGACACCTGTTAAAAGTAATTTAAACCTGCCTAGAACAAATGTTTTTATGAAAGACMAAAGGGAAAGGGAGGAAAAGAACAYGAAATCCTTAGAACAGATTAGCATCACTAGTGTGACTGTCTCAGAATGTCAGTGATGCTTGATGTCATGCCATTTATGTTCACATTTTACAGGATTTTATGAGAGAGTGGAAGGTCCTCCCCAGACAGTCATATGCCATTCATTATTCATTAAGCTTGTTTTGCACTTGGTGATGGTTTTGATCTCATGATCTTCCTTGGTACCTGTTTTTGGAGGTGGCATAGCTGTAAAAAACCAAAACTCCTTGGTATGATGCCAATATAGAACAAATTTAATAACAGTTTTTAACTTTAGAGTTCTGATAAACACAGGTAGTTCTCAAACTAGCAGTAAGAAGTATTTTTCTCAAGGCATCAGKTGTTTAAAACAGCTGTGAGCATACATCTCAGACTTGCTAGACACTGATAACCTAAGTTACTCACCAGCAGTGTAACACCAAGTGAAAAATTTCCACCCCCTTCCCCATGTATCCAGGTACCAGAAAAAGAGAGCTCCTAAGGCTAAAACTGAGTCACAGACAAGTTGGTTTGGTCACAGTAAATTCAGCCTCATACTGGGCCTGTTGAAGTGTGCACACAGCTACTGGTGGGTGATGTTAAACATGTGAAAACTTCTGCAGGATGGGACTGGAGAGACAAAGGGAAAACGTTAACATTTGCGCATTCAAGTCAGGTAATGACTAGAGTAAAATGCAGCACAAAGGAAAAGGTTTGTAATTAATTTCTACAGTCTTGGTTCTCTGTGTGGATAAAAGATTTGAAACTGAAGGCAGAACCTCTACCAGCTAAACTGACAAAAGGGAGCAGGAGTAAACGGCTGCCAAAAAATTGTACTTAGCCCAGATGTGTCCCTACTGCCTCTTATATGGTCATTCCCTCCTCATTCAGGTTTCCCAGTAAAAAGAAACAGTGCTAGAAAGATATTAATGTGTTCACTGAAAAAAAGTACAAATGCATAGCAAAAACAAATGTTTTTCAAAACTGGAAATATCTTAAATTGCAAAAGGCCTTTGCAGGATAATAAAGGGATTTGGGCTGAAATGAAAGCGCACATTAATGTTTTGAGAACAAAGACTAAATAAACCCAGAAATGAAACCGATTTTTAAAGTATACAAATGTAAAACAAAAGGAAACTCTAAACATTTTGGTGTATTTTTGTCCAAACTGCAACACCTCATCTCTTTACAAATAGTAGCAGTACCAGTTGTAAAAGCATGTGACACACTTACTTACTAGTTGGCAGTTAACAGAAAAAGACGTTTAATGTTTTTAGGCATAGCTCCAATGCCTTTGAGAAGTTTCTCTAAAAATGAAAGAACACAGACATAAAAATAGGAAATGTTCATGGAAATTTGTGCCTTTTTATTTTTTTGTTGGTTGGTTGGTTTAGTTTGGAGATTTATGTTTTTTTTTTTTTGTTGTTCATCTGTTGTTGGATTTTTTTTTTAAAGTACAAATTAGTTAAAATTACTTTTGTCTGTTTCATGGTTTGTGATGTTTGGGATACTTATTTTTAAGCCTTTCTCCAGAGCAGTGACACCTGACAAAACTAATATTTCTTATTTCAATGAGCTGAGCTTTCCGCACAATCACTTAACTTGAGGATTAGCATTTTAAACACAACATTTAATGTYATGATATAGCTTGTGTTATCAGATAACACTATTTCCTTCACAAAACCTACMAGGGAGCAATTGCACGCTCCACCAAGTCAATTGCAGTGGCCTTACATGAGAGGGTTTTAACTAGCAAGAAGAGAAATTAGCTAAGAAATGACCTGGTTTCCTATGCTTTCACAGCAGCAACACTGATATCTTCAGAGGAAAGGCAAACACGCTGACTAGATGATGGCCTTATCTCATTTACAGAGTGCAGCCTTGTGACTTAGAGCTTTATCACAGAATCACAGAMTTTCTAGTTTGGAAGAGACCTTTAAGATCATCGAGTCCAACCCATGTTCTAACACCTCAACTAGATCAKGGCATCAAGTGCCACATCCAGTCTTTTTTTAAACACATCTAGGGATGGTGACTCCACCACCTCCCTGGGTAGATGATTCCAGTATCTGACCACTCTTTCTGTGAAAAACTTCCTCCTTAATTCCAGCCTGTATCTCCCTTGGGGCAGCTTGAGACTGTCTCCTCTTGTTCCGTCTGTTGTTGCCTGGAGAAAGAGACCGACCCCCAGCTCACCACAGCCACCCTTCAGGAAGTTGAAGAGGGTGATAAGGTCACCTCTGAGTCTYCTTTTCTCCAGGCTGAACAACCCCAGCTCCTTCAGTCGTTCTTCATACGGCTTGTGCTCCAAGCCTCTCACCAGCCTCATTGCTCTCCTCTGGACACGCTCAAGCATCTCAATGTCCCTCCTAAACTGAGGGGCCCCGACCTGGACACAGCACTCAGGGTGTGGCTTCACAAGTGCCGAGTACAGGGGAAGAATGACCTCCCTGCTCCTGCTGGCCACACCATTCCTGATACTGGCCAGGATGCCATTGGCCTTCTTGGCCACCTGGGCACACTGCTGGCTCATGTTCAGCCGACTGTCAACCAGCATCCCCAGGTCCCTTTCCTCCTGAGCACTGTCCAGCCACATTGTCACCAGCCTATAACACTGCAGGGGTTATTGTTATTATAAACAGCTTTTTTCTCCAAAGAGGAAAATCTACCAATTTTATTGGCCTGCTTGATTGATTTGAGCAAAAGTTATTCCCTCACATGCGGTGCAGCAGCTCAGTGATTTAGATAAGAGCTGTTGCTTGTTCACTTCCTATCAGCCCTGCCCTGCTATGAGAGAAGACAGTCTGGAAACTCCTAAGGAACTGGAGATTAATTTCATGAGGACCCTGGCACAGGACTTAAAGCCTACCAGATCCTGATGGCTGCTTGAGGAATCCTGCATTTACCTATAGAGATCTTAATTGGCTYAAGACAAGAATATTCCATTTGCTGTGCAAACAAAAAAATTTGAAAAGTGTTACTTAGACATTCCCAGTGGTGTCAAATTGAACCTTGATCCTAGCAAAAGGCAGATGTTATTCTTCTGCTTTTTTGTGCTGCTAGCTGAACAGCATGCCTTATGCTTGACAACAAAAAGCTACATTTTTCTTACGGCAGTTCAATCTTACAGAAACAGGATAAACAATTTGAACTCTACACTCCAATAATGTCAACATCCACCCTGTTCTGTATCCAGCACTTTCCTCAGAACTACTGGAGACACAAATAGTCTTACAGCAAAGCTTTAAAAGTTGTAGACCCAAAAAGTTAGGGAGAGAAGAAGCCTTTAATAAACATGCAGTTTTAAGACAATGATCAAATAGCTATTGTAACCAGTAAGAAGCCACAGAATTTAGGCTCTTTTTACATCTTCTGTCAGATTACTGATCAGCATCACTAGTATGGATTATAAGCAGAAACATCATGAAAGCAGAAACATCTCACCTTAGACAGCTGTCAATTTTCAACTTTAAAGATTTAACTAGGGAGCTTAATCCAGAGACATTTTTCCAATGTACTTTACTAACAAATATTACCAATGTCAATCCTACTTATTCTATGGGTGTGAATCAGCTGGGGGAGGGCTGAAGAATGTATATTATTATATTTTCTCAAAATAACACCCTCCAGAAGGGTATTTACCCTCACCAGATGATTCAGTCTTTGTCATGCATGGGTACAGTTGGTTTAACCTCCATCTTGGTCTTCAGGATTGTTGCAAAATGTGAAATATGTAAAATTTTCTAGAAGAAAGGATGTTCTTTAATCCTTGATCTTTATATACTTTCAAACTGAATCAATAAGAAGAGAGATTTAAACCATTAAAGACAGAGCAGCTAACAGGGTCTAAGTGATGTCCTTGTGTTAGAAAAGCTAATTATTTGTTGGYGGAATTGCCTTGTTAAGGTTTAGGGMTGGACATGATCTCAGACCTAGGGGGATGTTAACAAAGCTTAGGAAGAAGGATGCTTACTGATAGTGGGCACAAAGAATGCAGAATTTCTGGGCCACAAAAACAATTGGCAGAACTTCCAAGATAGACAGAAACAAATAAACTTAACTCAGCAACGGTGCTGAAATCAGCACCAACTGGGTAAAAGGAAATTCTGGCAGGGGGAGATCTGCAACCACTGACTCACTGACCCGAAAGAAGAGAAGCACTGAGCATGGGGTCTAATAAGCATGAGAGGGAAGRGAATCATTAACCAATAGAAGATAGAATGCTAATTAATAGGAGAACTGTGTAACTTGTATCCAATGAGCACTAACTCCTTTGTTTGCTAAAATGTATACATAGTAAAATGTTTTGATAGTTGGTGTGCCTGATTTGAGGAATTCCACCAAGCACTCAGGCTTGCACAACTCTGAAATAAATAATCAATGTCTTTCTCAAGTGTTTAATTACTGGCTTGCTGCACACCAGGTAATGAATCCAATTTTTGTGGACAGCACCCCTACCCTCTGAGAGCTGCATCTGAGCAGCTGGGCTGTCAGGCAATGCCCTGGAGGAGCCACGGGATGCTTTGCAGAGCCCAGCCCCAGTGCACAGAGGTCACCATGTCCATATATCTTTGCAGGATCAAACCTTTCAGTATAAATCTGCCCTTTTCATCTTCCTTGCCTTTCACTTCTGTTTCATTTGTCGCTGATTTGTTCCTGCAAGCTCTTTGGGAGGCATATTCCTCTGCACCTCGCAGGATTCTGCTTTTTAAGGTCATTTTACCCACGGAAGGTGATATTTCTACTCTTTTTCCCAAGAGGCTTTTAAAAAACCCCCCATCACTACACTGAATTCAGACCACTGTCCAGATTTGTGATCATGGACACTTGTTTTGACATTTGTCATTTCTGAGTGAGGCTGTTATCAATCTGTAGGAGGGGAAGAGTGCTTGCTATCTTACCTCGCTGTCAGCTTACTACTTCATCTGTCAATGTTATGAATGCAATTCTGTTTATACTTGTGAAGCCCTGGTAAAATGTTAAGCACTCTAGCAGTGCTGGAAATTAGTATTATTTTACTCTGCAGAGCACACAGCTCTTTCTATAGGACAAGGCAGTTCAAACAGGTCTTGACAGAGTCTGGATAGGAAAACAACACCAAGCCACCCCTTGTTGCATTTATTTCTGCAAGCAAAAGGCTGAGTTGTATCTGGCTGGAGGTTTTTCTTTGTGTGTTTCTCTAAAATAGCCTGAGTCACCACATAACTCACAGGAAGAAAGGTAAAAAGGCTGTCTTTATTCATGTTTCTTTACAGCCCTGATGCCTCTTCATGTTCACAGTAAGTGCAGAAAAACTGTACTTGCTGTGATTTCTTTTGATCTTGGACTGGCACCTGCTGGTGTGGGGAGCTGGAGGCACTGTGATGAATGATGCCTCAGCAGCAGCCAGCTACACTGAGGTTAGAGATCATGGAGCTGGTGTGCAAAGGTAGGTCTGAAGCCCCACTGCGCTTTCTTCAATCCTGTTCTTAATCCGTATGGCAACTGATTTGAGAAGCAACAGCTGTGAAAAATGGATAGTAGTTCCAAAACTGCTTTTTTCCCTGCCTGAAAGCCTTGTGCACTGCAAGCAGCATTCCAAGAAGTGTGTGTATTTTTATCACTGAGAATCCTGGAGGTGCTTGCACCCAGAGTGCCCCACCTCATCTCACTGCTCTGCTGGGGCTCTGAGGAAGCACTTGGTGCCTCCTGAACTGCAGCWMTCCCAGCAAGCCATGGGCACTTAGYCTGAGTAGTGGTCTCTGAAATAAAATCTAATGAGTAATACAGTCAGAAAGGAAGAAAGTAGTTTGGAAAATAACAGAGAGAAGGATAACAGTATTTTTTAAACATTTACTGCTGCATTTGCACCTGCTTGGACATATTAATCAAGTTTAATAGCCAAAGACAGAAACAATCTAGATTTTCTAGGAAGTGTTAAAGTAAACCACAATGCATTTAGGCATTTTTTCTGTTTGATTGCTTACTTGAAAWCTTACAAAAAATGGCTTCCCACACCCTCACACCCTGACAGGYTTTTTCACCCACTACAAAGCATGTAGGCAGAGCAACTCCTGGTGCCTGAGTTCAATGCTGGGGTGAGAAATCTGCCCAGACTGCCAGGSCCCAACTCCATGTGCAGTCACTGGAGACAAGCAATTAGGGCATCTACTCTAAGATTTCATTCATAGGCCCTAATTAAAAGCATCTAGAATTCAGCACACGTTGAAGGATTTTTCAAAGCTGTGGTAAATGCACTGCTACCTGTGACAAATTTGCCTTCCAGCAGCCTTCTTCCCTACTTTGTCTATGCCCAGAGCCAATTCTGAGTCATGGTGTGGGTATTTCTTTGAGAAGGATAGTTTAAACTTCCCCTAGCAACTTGACATTTTTAATTGCATAGCATGGTACAGAATTACTAGACTGAGCATAATACACCAAGTCAATAAGCCTTGTATTACATTTTTAACCTGAGGCTTCAGAAATCCATGTATTTATGTAGGTGTGTTTCCTGTACCTGCTTTGAAGCCCAGGACAGGTATAGCTTAAGGGAGCTGAACAACCTTCTTCACTTTATACAGGCAGCTGTGGGAAAGAATGGAACTTAAAGCTTTGGTACACACCTACAATCATTTTCCTGTGGTTGATAAATGTTTTTTTTTTCAAGTACAGGGGAGCATTAAATATCTCAGAGTATAATAACTAATGACTCCACTTCATGTCTCAATTCCAAAGTGGAGACTTCTGACAACAGAGACTCTGCCCAGAATTTATACCCACAGAAGAGGTGCCCACATCTACTCTTTCTGTTTTCGGAGTCATTGACAATTTGTGACACAAACTGAATATGAAGTCAAGTAAATGTATTATCTCCCCAAGGAAAAGAATGGACTGTGTTTACTTCCCTTGATTATTGCATAAAAAAATTACTATCGAAATGTGACATTTCCATCCTGGCAGGAAATGTGCCCGTCCCTGGGGCTCAGGCATGGAGATGGAGAGGCTGCAATCTCCAGCATCCTTGGCACAAAGGAAGGTACCATCCTCCTAAACATTTTAGCTCCGCAGAGGCTCCTTGATTTCCATCTCTGAAAGCAAGGCCCCGTGTGTATTTGAGCCCTGGCTGAGCTCAGTAGGGCTGAGCAGGAGGAGGGAGGGCAGAGCCCCACGCCCGCGGATGTGCGGGCACGGAGCCTCCCAGGGCAGAGCGCAGCTGGCAGGCAGACCCGGCCCGGGAGGAGGGTGGGGTGCTTCCTTTGCTCAGCACTCGGGGGRACGGGGGTGGGGACGAGCAAGTAAAAGCATCTGGGAGATCTCAGGCTAGCACAGCATTCAAGTACCTGTTAAAATTTAATCAGATCAATAGCTTGTTGACTTTGGTGGGACTAATGATGAGCCTCATTTTCAGGCTGGGTTTAAGTGCTTGGCTGGGTTCAGGTTTGAAATATTAGTTGGTACCGAGTTTTGTGTATCTTAATGCAGGTAAGTGTGGAGAAAACAGAGGGTGATACCACCCCTAACATGAATGCTACTAAACTTGTTTTGGAAGAATCAGATAATTGCAGGTGAAGGTCGAAAGCTAACCCTCTGTTTTGCATGAGAACATGTTTTAGAGTTTCCTCTCCTAGCTCACTTTAGGACACTGCCCTTTCTGCATTTTATTTGCCTTGCCCACCTCCAAGTCCCTTCTACTTGTTTCCTTCCTTGTTTCACTGTTCTGAGAACTGGAGTTAAAAGGAAAGCAGAGAACCTTTGAAACTGCAGCAAACTGGATTAACTGGGATAAGCAGCCCTCCCTCCCCTCCCCTGCTCTGCTGTTTGCAGCTGAGTGATAACATCAACCAGCCCTTGTTCCTTCCACTGTCCCATGTGTTTTCTCTTTCTGGTTTTTTTTTTCAGCCTGTCACTGGCTGTAATTCCACATGCACCAGTGAACAGCAGCTGCTAATGCCTGATCTAACCACCACCAAAGGAAAGCTTTTACACAGCCTGCAACCTGAGCTTCTGCAAACACAATTCAAAACTCCAGCTGGTCAAGGTGCACCTCTGCTCACATTTCCTTTTATCAGAGGGCTGCAGGGGACCATTCTGGGCAGATTATTTACTCTCCTCTGTCTGCAGCCTTGCATTTCATATTGGAGGTTGCCACACAGTAACTAAACATGAGATAAATAATCATGAGTAAAAATACTTGTTCTTTATAGAACTTAGATCAGTAGAGGATCCCACACTGTTTGTTTGCTCAAATGAGCAGGCAGGAGCCATGATGTGGATGCTTGTCTGCACCAAAACTCTCCATTTWTTTTCAATCCTTTTTGCCAGCATAGCTGAGAATCCAATGTGGGTGAAAATAAGAATGCCAGGCTCCAGCTCCCCCAAAGGACATCACAGGAYATGGTGGCAGAGCCATCATAGTTGATGTAGCTTGCTTACTGCCTGGTGCTATTTAAAAGGACTTTGAAGAGCAATCTGACCCCCAGTAGAGGCTGGCACTGAAGGTTACTTGCATATCTAGAGCAGGAAGGTAAGAAAGGCCAAACACCATGAGATGAYTAAAAGCAGCAGAGGAAAACTACAKTAATGTATGCAGGAGGAGCATGAAAAGGCTGTCAGACCTGTTTCCTTCAGGCTTTCTTCGCTGCTTTTTGCTGGCAAGGAATGAATGAGGTGACTGGGACTTGGGCTGTGTCTCACAGACAGCCTGGGGRGACCCTGCTTCTCCTTCCCCCAGAGGAAGGCAATGGAGCTTTGTGTTAGCCTGTGAAGTGAGGTGTGAGTCCAAGCCTCTGCCTCTTTTGTTGATACCCTCTATACTTAGCAGAGAAACAAAAATGTCCTTGAAAAGTGTGGACATGATAGGCACTTGTTTGCACTGGGTGTCCCCAGGGAATTCTCAGCTAGTATGCATCCTTCTGCATTGCACCAATTTGGGGAAAATGATAGAGCTCCCTCCTGCCTTGTTACATAAAGCATCTGAATATGCCACCCTCTGAGAAGTTGTGCCAGCTCCAAGAATCTCATTCAGGTATTTTGGATATGATAATGACCCATTTAAGGAACTAATTAAAATTGGATGAGTTTCATATCTCCCCCAGTTTTAGAAAGGAAAAAATCACAGGCCAAATATAAATTTCATAAATGCTTSATAAAACCTCTGCAGGAAGAAATTTGGCACAGAACATCAAGACCAGACCATTCTGAGCACATTAAAGAACCTAAAACATGACTTTGAAGTGTGACCTTCAGAGTCTATAATAATACACTGCATGACAAAAGTAATAAATACCAGAGAGTGGGACAGAATATATCTAATTCAGCAGTTTAAACCATGTTTTGGCATTCTTTTCAATTATGGTTCTTACTAGAAYGATTTTCAAACTTACCAGTACAGTTTTGCAGTGATCTTAGTTCTGAAAACACTGCTTTTTTTTCCTCTTTGCAAAGCAGCACATCATCAGTTATTTTATAGTCACATCCACTTCAGTGGTGTCATTTCCATTACAGCAGTGGAAAGCTGTGACTGTGTCACTTCACTGAGAACTATGGGCCAAGCACATTTTCCTGAGCTTTATGTTAAATCAATGGATAAGCTAATGGGATATACACTGCATATGAAGCAGAGCACTGATTTCTTCTACTCCATACAGAGAGACTAAAATCTGTGCTTTCTTACTCATTTGTTTTGCCAGAATCACAAAACAGATGAGTTGAAAGGGACTTCTAGAGATCTCCGGTCTGACCCCCATGTATTCTTTACAGCTCTGTTGGTTGTTTATGCACAATTGTAAGTAGAGCAGAGAGCAGGGTCACATCCTTTGATCTACTGGCAGCACCACTTTTTATGCAACTCAGGAGGTTCTTGACCTTCTTTGCTGCAATTATTTAGTGTTGGGTCACGGTCAGCTTGTTTTCCACCAGGGTCCCTCACTCCTTCTCTGCAGATCTGCTTTTCTGMTGGTTGTCTCACAAAGTCTATTGGTGCATGGAACTTTTCCTCCCCAGTGCAAGACTCTGCACTTCCCCTTATTGAACTTCATGAGATTCCTGCCAGCCCGTTTCTCCAGCCTGGTCAGGTCATGTCCCTTTGAATGCCCACAAAACTCCCCAGTGTGTCAACCACTCATTCCAACCTTTTATTGTCTGCAGTCCTGCTGAGTCTTCTCTCTGCCCCAACATCTCGATCATTAATGATGTTATGARAGCCAGTGTTAAAAGCCCTGCTAAAGTCAAGATGAACATCCCCTATTCCTCAGTTTCATTGCAGAAGCAAGCTATCAGCTCAAGCATTTTTTCCTCTTCTCAAATCCTTGCTGACTATTCCGGCCACTTTCTTGCTCTTGTGTTTAGAAAGGTTTTTCAGGATTATACGTTCCATCACCTTCCCTGTGACTGAGATGGCACTGCCTGGCCTGTAGCTCCCCATATCTTCTTTCTCACCTTCCTTGAAGACAGTGATATTTGCTCTCTACCAGCACTCATGAACCTTTCCCAGCTGCCATGACTTTTGAAATAGAATGGGAAGTAGCTTTCCAGTGACATTGATCATCTCCCTCAGGACTCATGGGTGCATTCAACTTGTCTTCACCCAGTGTATTCACAAGTTCCTTAAATGATCCTCCTCCAGAAAGGCAGTTCTTTTTTGTCCCACTCTTTCCCACTGGTCTCAAGGCCTTGGCACTGATGAAGACAAGACCAGTGAAGACCAAGCTGAAGGCAGCATTCAGCCTCTCAGCCTGTTAMCTACACTGTCCTTAGTCACCAGGTGCACTGCCCCATTCAGCAGCAGACACATTTCTTCCAGTCTTCCTTTTGTTTTCGATGTATCTGCGGAAGCCCTTGCTGCTCAGCATATCCCCCACACGAAAATTTAACTGTAGGTGTGCTCTGCCATGTTCAGGCAGTGTACCTGTATTTCTCTGAGGTTACCTGTCCCAGCTTCCACTTCCTGTTTTGTCCCTTTTTATGCTTGAGTTTATAGAGGAGTGGCAGTCCTCTTCCCACCTTTGCCTACTTATGAGGATGGACCATTCTTTAGCTCAGAGAAGATGACTTCTAAAAATAAATCTTTAGAGTCCCTCCAGAACTGTGTCCCATACAAATCTGCTATGTAACTATCTGAACAGGCCAAACTCTGCTCTCCTGGAGGCCAGGGTTATTACACTTCTTTTTGCCATYGTTCTTCCTCTCAGAATTCTGAACTCCACCAGCTCGTGGTTGCCACGGTCAACTGCCCCCTGATCTTTATGTTCCTGTGAAATTCTCTTCCTTTGTAAGCATGAAGTCCATCAGAGCACCTCCCTCATTGATCCTTGTCTCTGGGCTGCATAGCCCTCAGTGGCTGAAGAGTTGGGTCTCTGCTGGCAMAGCCCAGGAATGGATGATGAGGAAAACCTGACAGGCACCAGTCACAGATACAGAGGCATGGCAGATGCTAGGTGGATTCCTCCACATTCTTTGTTCTCTGCCTCAGCTCTTAGTTCTCAGATCCAGAACAGCTATGCAAAATGATGTTGCATAATTTGTGCTTCCAATGCATAGCATGAAACTTTTTCCCAAAAGGCACCCACATCAAGGCTGTTCTGGCAGTGGCCTCATTCCCCAGGTGCTTACTTTACAACTGGCCCATGTAACAGGAACTTCAAGGCTGAGAAAGGCTGAGACAAAGCCATCTGCTGGAGTAGCTTTAGCTACAGGAACAGAAAAACCTGATAAACCAGGAGATTTACAGTGCTCATGTCAGCAATCAAGACTAATATATGGAAAGCACATTTGAAATTCTGGAGGSTTTCACTTGTGGGATCAGCTCAGTCCTTTCATGTAGATTTGTGTGTGCTTTGGATGAGCACCTGCTGGAGGAAAAGTGGAGGGCTGCTGAACTGTAAGATGCAAAAGGCCACTCTGCACAAATAGAACCATGCTGTGTTCTGGGTCTGAGCAACAGGGTGCAGATTTGCATCAGGTTCACTGCCCAGTCCAAAGTAAATGCATCATGCTGTGCTATTGAGAGGAACTCTCTGAGGACACTGGAGACTGATTGTCGCAAGAGGTGGACACAGAATGATCTGTTGCAAGTATGACCAACAATATCTGGATATCTATCACAAAAGTCAGCATGCTTCCCTCATAGTCCAAGGTGGAATGTGCCATGTTAAAAACTGTTAACACTAGACTTCTGCCTGGACTTGAAGCTCACATTTTTTTCTGTTTCTGCTTCTTCCAATAAACTTTTGTCAACTACTAATAAGTCTTCTCCTTTTCTACCTTCTCTTCATACTTGATTTTCTCATCTCATGCTATAACAACACAGTAGTAATATTTTTCAGTCTTTGCCTAATATTACTTTTCATTGAAAGCACCATCCTATATGGAAATTAATTCCTGGTTGATAATTAATATTTATATAAGCCATTAATATGGTTTGCCTAACCTAGGTTCCTGAGCTGTACACAAGCACTTGGTGCTTGGTGAAGCAATCCTGCTGGAATGAGGGCTTCATGGGGCACTGGTTCTCACTCATAGATGCACTCAGACACAGCCTCATATGCTCTGTTGAATCACTCACTCTCTGGGGGATGTCCTCTGTGCCCTGGCTGAATTCATCTTTGACTCTGTGCCATCACAACAAGGTGACAAGCTTTCTGCAGACTGATGTGTCACTGGGGCAGTAGTGGCAGATGGTCCTTCCTGTCCTCAGGCTTTGAATTATGTGAAGGAAAAACTATTATTCCTTGCTGATCTGGGTGACACATGCTTCTTGCAGATTCACAGATATATCATAACTCACAGAATCACAGAATGGCTTGAGCTGGAAGGGACATTAAAGACCATCTAGCTTCAACATCCCTGCAGTGGGAAGGGATGCCTTTCACTAGACCAGGTTGTTAAGAGCTTCATCCAACCTGGCCATGAAGACTTCTAGGACTGGAGCATCCACAGCCTCCCTGGTCCAGCTGTGCCAGTGCCGTACCATCCTCACAGTAAAGGATTTAAAAAAATATTTTAGTATCTAATCTAAGCCTATTCTTTTTCAGTTTGAAGCCATTCCTCTTGTCCTGTCTCCACATGCTCCTGTAAAAAGTTCTTCTCCATCTCATTTGTATTCTTCCTTTAGGTGTTGGAAGGCTGCAATTAGGTCACACCAAAGCCTTCTTTTCTCCAGGCTGAACAATCCCAATTCTCTCTGCTATTCTTTCCTCACAGCAGAGCTGCTCCATCCCTCTGATCATCTTGGTGGCCTCCTCTGGACTCACTCCCACAGGTCCATGCCCTTTCTGTGCTGGGACCCCAGAGCTGGATGCAGCCCTGCAGGTGGGGTCTCAGCAGAGCAGAGCAGAGCAGAGGGGCAGAATCCCCTCCCTCAGCTGCTGCCCACGGAGCTTTGGATGCAGCCCAGGATACAAATGGATTTCTGGGCTGCAAGGGCACACTGTCCAACCTCTCACTCACCATGTCCACCATATCTTGGGGTTTTTCTACACGAGGACCCAAGTTCAACATGCACTTAACCTGCTGGTCCAGCAATGTGGGGTCTGTGTGGGGGGCTCCAGTGCCATTTATGAGAGCTAAGCTGAGAGATCAGAGCTGGTGTCTAACCATGGTAACAATTTTTATATGTATCTATACACCTTTATCAAATATATAAAAGATTATTAATAGTACAATTTGTAAATAGTTTTGCACTCCATGGGTTGTTCAAGGCTCTGTCATTGTTCCTAGACTTGACAAAAATCAAAGAAACATCACTGATCTCCTTGAAATGCCTTGTGGTTTACTGCTTAATTATTTTACATGCCTCTTCTAAATTAGCCATGGTTAGTATGCACAGGTTTGTGCATGGCACWGACTGCTCTGTAACATGCACATACCTGAACATTATATAGCATGATTAATGCTGAGTTCTTAAACACCAGCTTTGCTGGTAGGGATTGAGTGCAGTCATCTGTGTGACCTAAATATCTTCATGAGCTGGGGTTGCTAAGAGAGAGTGAATAACTGATGGGATGGCATTATGAAATCATGTCTTCTCTTGTATAGCTAAAAGTGGCTGCAGTCAAACACCAGAGGGTCTAAGTTTGCTTTGGGGTGTGGTGAACTCGTATATTTGCAGTTTCACACAGGAACAGGATTCAAAACATCCTTTTGTGAAGGGCTACTTTGCTGAACGTTAAGAAGATTGGACAAGAACTCCATCCTCTCACTGACATTTGCTGTTTGTGTTTGCTGTCTGCCAATGGACATTTTCTCAGCTCTTTAGTGCTGGAGGGTTTACAACAACCATTACAAAGCACTGCAGGTACATGCAGGCAGAGCTCACCTGCTGTGCCATGAGCAATTCCCAGCAGCTCCAGCAGCCCCTGGCTTGCAGCAGCAGCACCACCAGCAGAGAAGCTGCACTGGAAGGTGCTGTATATTCTAAATGTTCACTGACACCATGAAGGATCAGCTTGTTTCAGGTTCTTAGGAAAGTTTTCTGTGTCAAAAGAATACAACAAATAGTAATGGTTCCAGTTAGATGAGGATAAATCACCTTTTAGAAAAGAAAGGGAGCAGAGGATTACTTGTAACATGGCAAACTAGCACAGCAGGGCTTTGCACCGAGGTTTGGCACAGCTCTGGTTTTTCTTGTTTACAATGAATTTATATATGAGGTCTGTAATTTGGTAAGTAAAGTAGCTATGAGTAAAAGGAATAGCCAAAGCATCGTTTCACAATATTCTGGGGGAGATTCTTGAATATCCCAGGGAAAATCAAACCAAGCTCCTCAAAGACATTTATATGAATTTTCTGTTCCATGGAAATTATGATTTTTACTGTGATAAAGACAAATCAAACCCTACATTCTTCCATAAGAGAGAAAAAAAATAAAATTTGAAGACATCTTCTGGTTATCAGGGAAGCTGTGTAACTTTGGAGCTAAAAGGCCATATTCTCATTTCACATTTCCTGACTTAAGCAAAGGCTAAAAATTGGGTAAATTGTTTATTTGCTCTAATTATGGAGCAAATGGAGGAACTAACTGGAAATGTGCATTTATTAGTAACTATAAAAGAAAAAAAAATGGATTTGAGGCAACACAATTTTGTTGCTACCTGTTCTTAGGATTATGGTAGCTCAATTATGGAAAAACCAGTTGTTCTGASAACAGCACTATTGAGTAGGTCTCTGGCTTACATGAGTCTAGAGAAAGCATTCAGTATTTTGTTTCCAGAATTCTAGGCTATGTGTGTAATGATAATTTTTCATCATAAACTCTGAGGGAATCCTTTCAATGCCAAATCCAATATTCTGGCATCCAGCCMTAGTCATCATCTCTAAAGAGAATAGGTTTTAAATTTGTTTCTATTTCTCAAGAAAAAATAAAATTGCAGTCCTAATTCTTCTTTCACTGAAATGATAGTGAGGTTAGAAATCTCTGTAGTCATAGACTGTACTGATATTTTTAGAAGAARGCTCTCAAAACTGTCCACTGAAACCTTTCAAAATAATTGAAAACAAATTTCCAGTGCTTCCACCCTTTTGATCTTGTACAAAATCAAAACAAGGTCCATTAATATTCAGAATAGTATGAATGTCTGTGGTAAATTTCTTTTTCCTAAGATGTAAATTTTGTTTTTGATTGTTCTAAGATAAAAGCTTCAATTGTGTTTCTGTCAGGGTGATGTACTTCATCTCAATAATCCCATGATTAGTTAGCATTTAAGGGGAATATGAATACTGTGAAGAGTTTATCAGCTCGCCCTTTCTCTTGGCTTACTGCCTAATTGGGAATGTGACTTTGATCAACTTCCAGTTCAGCAGGCTTTGGTGCTTCTATTATGTAAACACACATGAAAATGGCTATASGTACTGCAATGATTGTTAAACCATTAATGTCTGCAAACTCCAGAAATGTCTGTGTTGGGATATTCATTTTCATTGCTAACCAGATCAGATTAGGGGAAATCCACTATTTTGTAACTGGTGTGTCAGTTCTTTCACAGTGGTGAAACTCTCTTAGGAAAGACACTGAAGAATTTTGAAGAAATTTCTCCTTATGAGAGAATCATGTAACTGAATGGAAAGAGATATGATAAACTGATAAAATTTTAATTTAATGGTTTAGAACATTAGTCATGTTTTAAAATTATTTATGTGTCTGCCTTTCTTTTTCCTCATTCATTTATTCATTCATACTGCTTTCCAAAAAGTGAACAGTRTTTCTAATTCTGGAGAAACCGAGTCCATATGTAGCCCTGTTTTACATTTCAGGCTGTTGTATTTTTAAATGCTACCAACTTTTTATTGGCTGAGGGATGCACGTTTACAAATAGGATGAGGGATGCACATTTACAAATAGGATGAGGGATGCACATTTACAAATAGGATGAGGGATGCACATTTACAAATAGGTCTGCCAACCCCCTCCCCCAAAATAAAAGGCAATAAAAGAAGAGAAATGTTGATGTATTTCGTAATTCTGTTGTGTACCTGTGCTTTTTAGAATCATGAATCTTTATCAAAAAAGAGACTGAAAGGCTTTGTCATTGTGAACTGTGTTCTTCCTAATTTTTTTTAAAGCTAGGTCCAAATCCATGCAGTCATTTGGTGGTACTTACCCTCCAGCACTGCTGATATTGAAGTATTGAAAGAACAGTGAGTCTACTCTGAAATATCAATATCCAGTGCATGTCAAGTCTGTATTTTAAAATATTGTATTTATAATCAGGAATATAAAACAAAATTCTTCATATTTTGAATTACAAGTGGCAGGAGACACCTTGCCAATAAGGGGTGGGCTCTCCTGTGGTGTTTCTGCAGAGCTGGACTGTCAGGCATGTCTGAAGTTGGCCTTTCTGAGTCAGTTCCTGTGTTCTTAGGAAAAGCTTGGTTCTACATTGAGTTCAGGCAAGAAAACGGGAGCTCTTCTCTTTCAGAATTGCAGAAATTTCTCAACTGTTAATGTCTTTAATGAGGTCTGTGATTGCTTAATTTAATTGCCTGAGTATAGATTAAGATACTAGCRGTATTTTGAAAATGTTGGCTTTGTTTTGACTTGCATCTGTTGTCTTCACTGGAACTGTCAGACATTTCTTGACATCTCCTAGAACGTGAACTGCTTTTGTTGCAAATATATTGTTGGTTTGTGTTTGTGCCCTGTCAAGCCCCTGGGGATGCAGGGTTTGAAGGCAGCCCGGTGCTGGTGCAGGGAGCACCATCCTACAGCTTTGGGTGGGYTCTGAGCTGTGTGGGTGCACTGCCCACACCACAAGCCTGGTGCAAAGTAGGTGGCTTCCTGATGGATTCACACAAGTGTTGAAAGTTGTCCCAGTTACATGTTTTGCCCTTCACAGCTTTTACTATTTGCCAGTTTGCCAATTTGTCTTCCTCAGAACATGCTTGGTTTTAACAAGCCAATAAAATAGAAATACCAATCCATTTACTTCTGTATCTTATCTTCAAAACTAACCAGTTCACAGGGCTTCAGCAAAAGAGTTAAATGTATATAAAAAAAAGAGCCCTTAGGTCTGAAGAGCTGATGAAAGGACCTGAAAAGCTATCAAAAAACCATAGCTTAATTTTTATTAGATAATAATAAGAGACATTACAGTCAGTTTTAAGAACCTATTATTATTGCAAACCTTTATTTTAATAATRAAGCAGACTATTATTCCCTCTATACCAATTCTCCCATGACATAACATCACATATCTCTGGTAAAAATATTTTTTGCATTCCTTTGATCAGCAATTCCCTTTTTAAACTGTCTCCTCTCAGCTCCTTCTTTGATCACCTTTGACAGACTACTAGAGTCTGGAGGACTAGTCCATCTAGAAGAGCAAGAAAAATCTCTGGATACAAAACATAAGAAATATGATTTAGGCACGTCTCCAAAACAGAAAGTCAGGATAAAAGACATAAAAGCCAGTGCAAGGAAATGGCAGAAGCAAGAAAAATTGTCTGGTGTCTCTGTGGTGCTACAATTCATTGTTTGCCTTAGGGTTTCAGAAAACAGCAGCTGCCTGAACCTTGATGGCTAGAAATCAATAATATAGATTTCATCTGCAAACAAATGCAATCTCTGCCCCTTTATGGGAGGAGCAGCCAATACCTCMGGCAAACACAGGACATGACTTCCAGGTACACCTAGTGAATGCCCTGCGAAGTGTCATGCAACCTTGCAAGCAGCCTTATTTTCATAAGCAGAATGAAAAATCAAAAGGCTAGATATGAGGGGGAGGATTGCTGGGGACAAATTTAGGAGCAAAGTGTAAAATAATTACATCTAAACAGATTATAAAAAGCATGGAACAAGATTCTAAGAAGAGTGTAATTTCTTAGGAAGGATAGCTGAGCTACAACAGGCTTTGTTTTAAAATATTTTATTGATTTCTATTTCCTAGACACTTTTATTTCAGCCTGATATTGTCTGTGATTCCTTCCTTCCTTCCTTCCTTCCTTCCTTCCTTCCTTCCTTCCTTCCTTCCTTCCTTCCTTCCTTCCTTCCTTCCTTCCTTCCTTCCTTCCTTCC
>JACDOX010000025.1:3965342-4131339 GCA_014549065.1 Cardinalis cardinalis | reverse complement strand
GGGGGGGATATTAATTCAATACTTCTCTGAAAAACATGAACTCCATTAAAGACAAGCTCCATTATGAAAATATTTCTGTTGGAAATTTTTTGACCAGCCTTACCATTTAGATATCTAGATTTATGTACACTAATGACTCACATCTCCTTCCTCTACTGATTTTCAGCACGTTTGCTATTGTTTTGACAAACTGCTCTTTCGTGTTTCATTCTGAAAATAAAACAAAGACTGTTGTACCAATCCCTGCCTTTGTTTTCACTGCCTTTCCAGCTTTTWTGGCTAAAGACACAGCTCTTTTCTGGAATAGAATATCACTTGATTTTTCAGATTTGCCTTAGGTGTTGCTCTCTATCCTAAGGATAAACCAAATCTCACCATGTCTCAGTTGGCACCACCACTTTAACCTGCTGGTTGTGAGATTGAAAGAGTCTTCAAAAAGAGATCTACGGGAGTAGACAATTGTTCTAAACAGCCACACTGCACAGACATTAAGTCATGTGCCAGACATTGAGTTTATCCTTAATTTTCCTATTCCTAGATAAGTAAAGACAACTTYCATGCTCCCTCTTGATGTTAGGGTACCACTGTGGTGTCACATTTGCTGACACCCCACCTGGCCTGGAGGCACCCAACATTCTTTGCCCTGTTGGGACTTTCTGCCAATGACCAAGTTGGCTCTGCAGCACTTCTACCAGAGCCCCTCAATTTTGACAAATTTGGGGTTTACCAAGCTGAAGCTCTTCCAGCCACACCTGAGTGGGGATTTTCAGAAATAGTAGGCCAAAACAATTTTGTCCAAAAATGTTTTACCTCAATAAAGGACAAAAAAAAGGTGACAGGGCCTCCCTAAAAATCTCAGTAGACTTTATGACTTCAGACAAACACTTTCACAATGGTACAGTTTATGAACACCAGATGAGGGTGAGATTGCTCTTGACTTAGTTTAACTGGCCAAAGGTTAGTAGCCTAGTCTAAATCAGTCACCATTCCCCCCAGGCAGCAGTCAGCAGTGAACTGCAGGTAGCTGCAGAGGTGATTCATTCCAGGTCTGTCAGGAGACAGGATGACTCACTGGCTGCAGAAAGGCCTGCTGGGGTGGGCAGACAGGTGAGATGCACTGGGCTGCTGGGCACTGTTTGTTAGCCTGCCCTTAGAACACAGCAACAGCCTCAGCTGTAAAATACCCCCAGGCTGCATCACCTCCCCTTTGGAGCCAGTCAGGAGCACACACATGGACAGTCACAGCAGCTCACAGGACAAGTGCTGGCAGGTTCGGCTGCCAGGGCTGARTCATGTGGCTGAACCCTTAGTACCAGCATCTGTTTGCAAAACTAGCTCTGAGATACTTCTGATAAAGAGAATTATTATTTGGAAAGGTTGTGAGTTCTTTTGAAACATTACACCATTTCAAACAGCTATGAGCCAGTATCTTAGCACCTGCTCTTCTTGGCTGCAGTATCATGTGGCTCTTTCTAGCTGTAACTACTACCAATAATTGATTATTACTCAATTAAATCCTGTGAGAACCTTAAGCCTGAAAAGCAGAACATTTTRTAAAGCCAAAATCTATGACATCATTAAAATGATTCTCACATCAGCTTACTTTTACCTTAGAAGCTCACTAGACTTAGTGAGCTCACTAGACATAATGGATCCAACCCAATTATTAATAAGGAAGTCAAACAGTTGACATATCTTTCACTTTATTCCTGATTAATTTTTCTTGCTTCCTCCACACAATGGAAAATGCCATCAYCACACACAGCTACATTTTCTTTTTTTTYACAATCTGGGAGCTTTCTAGTTCATTTTTTTCCTCATGTCTTAGGAATCCTCCTTGAAGCGATTTAATTTTCACCTCCTTTTTTAGTTACACTGGCTTTTCTCATACTTCTGATGGATTTGTTGYTATATGGCACAAATCTTCCTATGAAACACATCCGTTTATGATYGACTATTTTGTGTTTCCATTGCACCATCCCATTTGATTTCATTCAGAACCACCCACGTTGACTTCCTGCTTGGATGGAATTTGTTGTCTTTGCTTTACATTTCATCCTTGATCACAGTGGTAAAGGTGTGATCCTGACTGTGCAGAAAACATTGTTGTGTCTCAAGCTATGTCTTTGAGGTTTGTCACAATGATCAGAGGCACTAGGAAAGGCTGGGAAGGCTGCAGGAAGTGGACATTGGGGAGTCCTTGATTTTGGAAATATTTGTGCTGGGCAATATTTATGCTTTGCAGTCACTCCCAGGATGTTACCATGCTACATGTATACATCTACAGCAAAGCACAGCACTTATCCATGACCAGAGTCATGGACACCACGAGTTCCATATCATAAGTTCCTCGTGACTCTCCTGCCTCCTCCACTGAACTGTGTATCTGGATGAAAMCCCAGGCTTGTAGTAAAATGTAAAGTGTAAAATTGATGTCCTTCTCTTTCTTGTTCCCATTCAGTACGTGAAGAGTCCTCAATGTTTGCATGGTTTCGATCTGGATCATAACTGTGTTTATAGCACTGTAAAAAGTATTTATTTCAAATGAAATATACCTTGAAAAGATAACTGTGTAGAAGAATGTTGAATAAAATTAACAGARAACAAATACAGGAGTCCTTGGTCAGTGTTTGTTTTAATTTAGGAATGAGCAAAATAATTTTAAGCTGGGCTTAAATGGGAAATAAGTATTTGTTATCTATTTAGAGAGACAAATACAGATCTTTTTGAAGAGGTAGAGCATTAATTTAGATGAAAAGAAACCCTGCTCTCTTCCTTTAACTTACCAGTACATATTCTATTTACACAGTAGGCAAGGGCCCTGAAGCTGGAACAGCTGTAGTTGAGAGGATGATCCCTGGAGAGCACTTTTAGAGTCCAGGTCAACCACCTTTTTTCCTAGCAGGCCTCCTTCCCAGCRGTCCCCACTGCTCCATCAGCTCCTGCCAGGTGCACAAAAGCTTGAGAAGAYGCCCCATGTGCTGCAGCACTAAATGGAGGCTGGCAGTGGCCAGCTCTGCTCTTGTGCCCCTCAGCACACCTTGGAGGCTGGACTTGCTCCTGGTGGAGGGTAACTAGCTCCACAGCRCTTGAGAGCCAGATCTCATTCCATGGCCACATCTCAGCTAAATGAGGGTTTCAGAGCTTCAAATCTTTTCACTTGTTTTTGTTCAGCAGAGCCCAATAGCAAGCTGACATGAACTAAGCAGAAAGAGGACTTTTGAACACATGGACATTTGCAACACTTCTGTATCAATTTTATTTTACAGTTAAAGTAATGCAAATAGATTTAAATCCATGCTTCTAATTTAAACAACAGWTTCCTGTGCCTCCCAACTGCAGGCAGAATCTGAATTCTGTTCTGTGATGGAACATCTCTTTCACAATTTACTGCAACTTTCCTAGATCTTGCCAGCTCTGCTGAACCATTAGATAGGATGTAAATGCCTTTCTTAGGGTATGCCYCTCTGAAGAAAGACAAAAATATATCAAACTGTGTAACTTTGGGAGTTAAACATTACTCCAAATTAGTTTTCCTTGTTTCCCTGCATTTTGGAGGGCATGATTTTCAATTGCATTACATTCATTTTTACAGTAGAAAATCTTACAGATTATCCCTATGTAGTGTGATGTAATGAGCAGACTTTAGATTTTTTAYGTACTCCTGCTTTTGCACAAACATTTTACACATGAGGACTGTTGTTAATATTGGTCTCAGTCCTCAGGTAAAGCAAGATGCTAACATAATACAAACCACGCTGATTTATGTTGTAAATCTTTGAAGACCAGGACTCTCAGACACATGGCGTGATTCTTGGGATTGTCCTGTGCAGGGCCAGGAGTTGGATTTGATGATCCTAGTGGGTTCCTCCCAACTCAGCATATTCTATGATTCTGTGATCAGTGGGCAGAGAAGTCCTCTTACCATCCTACCACTTTGTTTCTGCAATTGTTTTAGAGCAATGTAAGATGATCTATGAATGTCTCAAAGTCTGCAGGAATAAGATGGTCTTTCTACCAACTGTAGGGTAATAAAATTATACAACCTAAATATCTGAAAATTTAGGAAAATTTGAGCTTCTAGACAATTAGTTTGTCTTTGAATGTTACACTGAAGGCCTGTTCTCAGAAGTTACACAATTTTCAGCATCTTTATAGTAATTGACATCAAGGAATTTAATCCTTTTTTACAATGGAATCCTATTCTCATTGTTGTCAGAGCAGATGGAGGCAGCTCTGCAGGTGCTCTTAAACCCAACAGATGCCTGGAAAGTCACCTCAGCTTGTGTTTGCAGGTGAACCCAATAGACTACATCTCTCTGTTTGATGTTGGTTGACTCTTGCATGTGATAAAGTTCTTCTTAAATTTACCTTCTTGCAGGAAATAAATGTTGAGTGAAGACAYGTTCCCAAGAAATGAACGGTGAACTGCATCTTTCCAACAATCTCAAGAGAGTGTTGTCTAGGTTTCTTGCTGTCCTGGGTTCCACACAGAACTGCTTCAGTCTTTCTTTTTCAGTCTGGCCACTGCAAAACTTACCCAATTGGCTTTCACTGTCCTGATGCTCTTATTTGGCCTCACCAAACTTCCTAGAAGGCTTAAACTATAGTACACCATGAAAAGACTTGTGATTTGGGATTTGATTTTGCAATAGCTCTGCTCAGAGCTCTYTGAGGACAAAGTGTCATCACAGCTCTGAAAAATACCCTCTAGAAGACATAAACCAAGCCAAAGATGATGCTACAAACAGGTATCAAAGAAGAAAACAATGAAAAGTTATTGCTAAGCTATGCAGGAAGAACTATATAGATGAAAAAAGACTAGAGAGTTGGTCTCAGATCTTGTAGGCTTCTGCTTAACTACAGAGCAAATTCATTCCTGGACTTTTTGCATGATTAGTTCTTAGTTTCCTTAGGGCAGAAACAGAAAGATTGAGCAGAAGAGTGTAAAACCTAACTGAAAGCACTATTCAAAAAAAAAAAGATTACAGGAATGAGGTTAAATAGAGCAGTGCCATGCGTAATGATTGGCACATGAATGAGTTCATTGGAAATGTAAACACGGAAAGGGACGGGCAGAGAGGGCACAAGATGAGCAACTCAGAGCGATGAATAACTGCGGAAGTGGTTAAGACTTCCTGGTCAACAAAAACAGTGATGCAAGAAGGGGTTGGGCTAAAAGGAGGGAATAGGAGCAGCACTCCCCTTTGTGGGCTCAGCTGTGCCTGCCTCCTTGTGTGTGGCTCCACGTCTTGGTGCTTGTTGCTTCAGCGCTCTAATGCTGATCAATAACTGACAAATCATCACGTGGTTTTGTGTTGATGATTTCTACCCTCTGGTTCCTGTTACTGACTATTAAGAAAACATAAAAATTAGTACTCCTGTTGAGTTCTTGATTATTGAGACAAACTTTGAAACTCAGACAACCACAGCTCTTAGATATTTTTAATCATTACTGTTGAGGCAACTCAAGTCTAGTACAAATGTGCAAGCTAATTTTACAGGATTTTGTGTTCTTTCAGTAACCWGATTGATTCCTGCAGATGGATATATGTAGCTGATTTTGATCTGGAAGGGGTTTTTATCCTATGATACTSTTTGTTTTTCTGCTATATCACAAATTATACTGGCAAGTATAATTGACCAAAATTCTCAACACCTTTTGTCATGGAGACCTTGACAGACTGCTGTTACACCATTGCCTGCAAATGAGCTGAGCAGTCCTTTCTAAGTTTATTTTATTTCCAAGGATGGGACATCTACCRCCTCTCTCTACAACATTATACTTAAGTGAATTGACATAGTCCCCGTTAAGTAGCACAGGATAAAGCCGGGATAAATGTGGCCCAACCAAAAAATGYCCTCAAATTTGAAGGCATCTCTTTGCAGAGTAAAACCAAATTCTGTATTTGTTTATTTGCCTGCTGTTGACATAGCATAGCCCTTCTTTGGAAAAAGCTCTTGGCGATACTAAGTACTTTTGCAGTGGTGTGTTCAGAATGCCTCAACGTCTACAATACATCTGAAAAGACTTTTTTTCTGGGTTCTTTCCAACACCAATTTACTACTCARACACAAATCAGAAGCAAAGCAGTGGATGGGTAAGCTGTGACTTTTAAAGGTTGCTTGCACTAGATGGTCTGAGAGCAGGAGCTTGCCAAACCTGACTTCTAAAAGAAATCCACTGGACTTCATAAAATACGGGGATAAAGGTGTTCCTTCAAAAAKTAGTTAAGAGCAATGTTCCTAAATGTTAAGCTGGGCTGTAGCCCAAGGTCATACTCAGACTACAATGGCTCTGTCCTCTCTAAGGCAGCAAGACGAGCAAAGGCTTGCCATGGGAGACTGACCTCCACAGAAAGGGGGATGAATGCATTTCACCCTTTCCAGACTTGCTCATACCTTGCGCTAACAGGTCACRCAGGATTTGTGAGAGGAAGGTTACATGTCAGTGATAATAAAGTTGCTCTTCGGTTTTTGTGGAAGATCCCAATCTGCACAGCAAGCCTCCTTTAGCTCTACCTCAAGTTGGCTTCAAATGCTGGCTGGTGAAACACTTGAGTCTGAGCAGATTACACCATACCAAAATGGTAACTATGAAACTGGAGTGCATTKGTTTCTTGTAAAAGCTCACTGTATGCAACCATTATTTCTGCTCCTTTCTTCACGAAATAAATAAACAGAGATTTAGCATAATATACTGAAYTCTTTTTATGGAAAGTTAAGTCAAACAACAGTTTTTTATAAGATTCAGGAGACAATATATTTTCTAAGCAGAACTTCAAACTCCCTCCCACTTTGGACACTGGCTGAGATGAGTGTKATGTTGCCTGCAGCACATCGTAGCTTTTGACAGTGAGCAAGACCAAACAGAATACTACATTTGGAAAAAAATAGTACCCTTCAGAAATAAACTCTATCTTTTCAGCCATATTCTGAAATAAAAAATATTTAGAATATTGTAGAACAGCCTTAGCCTCATACAATTCAAATTTACTGATATTGAGAGCTACTAGTTATTGTGCCACCTCCTTCACAGATTCCATGCCTAAGCTCTCAGCCAGGGGTCTGGGCATGGCTCAGGGATGCATTGCACTTTGAGATGTTCACAGTCAAGTATCAGCCTCACTCACAGAGAAATTAATTCCCTAATGGGATTCCAGCTTTAAAATAACAGCACTTTAACGGAGACAGCAAAATAAAAGTATACTCTAAATAAACAAACATTACCTCTCAGAGTGGTAGTTTTATTTGTATGCATTCAAAAGCACATAGTTTTTTTCACAGGAATATAAGCATAACAAYGGTGAAACATCCGTATCAGATCCCACTAGTATTCCATTTCAAGGGATTCAGAAGCAGATGCAAGAAACTTCACAGGAGGCAATGGCAGGACAACCTGCTCCAGAAAAAGTTTCTGCTTAATCCCCACCGATGTAATGCTTGGGCAATTTCATAAAACATGTACACTTATACCCCTTAGAAAAGCTATATATATATATATATATATATATAAATCTGTATTTCTTATAGATTTCTGTACAGTAATATTTACAATATATTGCAAAGATTTCAGTGTTATCTCCATATTCCAGACCATAAACCCCAGACTTTGTACCTTTCTCCTGTTATGCCACAGCTGCGGATGGACATGGACATTGCCCCTGGTCACAGCACTGGCGAACCATGAAACACTTGGGTGGAAACAGCAATTTCTTCTGTACACTTGCATCCCATTCGACTATTTTGTTTACATAGTTGTAGTCAAACAAAATAATTCAATTTATGGCTAGCGTTTGTCATCAGCTGCCATTTTAGGCTCCCTAGACTATTGGAAAACCAGCTCCATTGCTAAAACTTCTGTTCAAACTGCAACAGCCCGCTTTTCCAGTTTAACACCAAAGCTGGAAAATTCCACCCACCCCAAATAGTAAAAAAAAAAAAAAAAAAAATTTTTTTTTCTTTTTGAGAAAAAGATAGGTAGTGGCTAGCATTAGCAAGTTCTTTTCGTTTTGAAGGGTATGACTGAAAGACCCAGCAGAAGACAGGAGAACCCTCTACATGTAACAGTAACAGGAGTGGAATGAACACCAGAGCTCTCATCATTTGGAGAAAGCAYTGAATTACCCATTCCCAAAATGTATAGGGAAAGACGGTTGTCATCTATTTTTGTTCTGACATACAGGCAATGTGAATTACTAGCTTCCCCAGAAGGTAATATTAAATAAAGGGAATCTACAGCTTAACAGGGAAAGATCTTAGAGAGGTCCACATCACCTCTGAAAAAAATGGGAGTGCTTGGGATTCCTACAGAGTTTGAACAAAGCCAGAGAAATTTTGACACATCAGTGTGGAAAGTCACCTGAACCCTACTGAACTATCCACAAAGACAAAAAGAGGGATTAAAAAAGTATTCAAAATGGSTCCAGTTCTGATTTCACTAACCTCTGACATAAAACCCTCATCGATTTTCAGAAAGGCTGATGTTCAGTATTTTCAAGCAAATTAAACATATTCCGTCCTAATATTGAAAACTCATGAGTAATACATCTTTCATCTTAACTTTTGAAAGCCGCTCAACTGACAGAGGAACAACAAATAGAAGTTTGAAAATGAAACAAAAACCTTCCTTGGAAAAAAACCAAACTAATTCTCCTGTGGTAGGGCACTGGATTCTAATTCAAAAGATTTTTCCTGCACTCTGAACTATCTACAGTAATCCATGTTTTTGAAGAAAAGCATTCCTCAGCTCGGATATATAAATATATATGTGGAACAGCATCTTCCTGGGAGCATGAACAGAACAGATATATCAGATTATGCTCCTGACTAATAAACCTAGACTGTGATCCTTAAAAACCTGCACCTTCAGTGTATAAATCTTATCATATTAGCAGCATCTTGAAGTTTTCTGAGAATCATCCTTTTATAATAATGCAACAAATATATATATGGAGAGTTCATTATGTAAGAAAATATCCACATACGCTACCTTCCCTCTAAGTTTGAAGGAGCTCACATAAACTACTTCRTTTTCTCCAGCTGAAAAGTGGTTCCACAATTATTTTATCTGGAATTGTTATCTAGTTATCTCAAGAACTTCAGACATGTAGGCCTTAGTATCTAACACTAGAAACAGAAGACATTGCATTTCCAAACTGGTGCTGTAACTGAAAACTAACCATCCAAGGACTGACAAGCACATTTAAAACTCATGGAAGTGCAACTCAGAYGATATTTAGCTGATGTCGATGAGCTCTTCACGGGCAACTCTTCCACAACCACGGTAACACAAAGTAAGCTTTTAACCTCTGCAGGACCAACAGCTGAAGTCAACATTGTGCCAGTCAGACAGCTTTCACAGATGGGTATCACTGCAAACGAAAGGGAAAGTGGCTTTGGCTTTTTTTTTTTTTAATTGTTTTGTGGTTTGCAATGTCCATATAGAAATGCTTTGATTTTTTAGCAAGCAATGACAATTTGGAGTGCTTGAGGCATAGCCAGCAAATTCCATGAGTTACTGCAGAGGCCTCATTCACTAATGATCCAAGTATCACCTTTTAAAACATGTTTAGCTCAGACAGCCCAAATGAAGCATTTTACTGATGACACTGAGTGAGGTGTTGCGTACACTGGGTGGCATCAGGACATTCTTTGGCCTGGCTGTGCCCTACCATGCCTTCATGCTTTGCACAGCCCKAGTGCAGACCCACACTGGGGAAGTGTGGCTCAACACAGACTGGCACAGCTCCCTAGTGCCATGCTGTAACAGCCTGCTCACTCACTGCCTTAAACTAAAGGTGTTACACCACGACTGCCAAATCTTGCAATGTGTGCCATGTCAGACTCAGGCACACATCRCAAACTGTGTCGTTCTGCAAGGCAGAAACAATGCAAAACCTCCCTCAATACCTGTTTCCTGGAACCATGCTCCTGGAAGTATTTGAAGCTAYTCTTTCTCAATGGCTGAGCAAGCTATGTGACAACCTAGCAAGAGCAAACTAGGTGGATACAAGGTACACCAACTTGGCTTGCATGCTTTCAGAGAAAGAGAGGTTTGGCAGGGGTTTAGCTAAAATATTTGCCAAGTATCTCAGAAAAGGCTGCCACAGTTAGTCCTCACCAGCCAGGTGAATGGKGAATGATGTCAAGATGAGCTCTGATCAAACAGCTCTGGTAAGGCAGAGCCTTTGGACATCCAGGTGGAGTCTGTCTGCAAGGGTACACCTGACCCAGAGGTCATTGCCACTTCATTGCCACTTTCTCCCCCCATCCCTGTTGACAAATTCATTGCTGGAAAGAGATGGGTGCACAAAACAGACCTTCTGTCACAGCCTGGAATGACATCCTGAGGCAGTGAGCTGAYGTTGAATATTATTGCRGATGGCAGCTGCTGCCATGCTCCAATTTTCCAGGGGATKTTGTTTCCTGCTGTCTTGCTGGGGYACAGTTCACAATCTCCACTTTTCATCRCAGTCTTGGACACCCTTGGGCKTGACATGAGTGAGGCTTCCAGGGGATGGGGGTGAAGGTAGGAAKCAATAACAAAATACTAAACTTGGACAAAGTACACATAAACCAGATGAAGGGACAGTTTCTTCCTGCGTCTGGTTTTGTTCAACTTCCAAGTCAACAATTCTRAAGAAAGAAGAAAAACAGTGTCATTTGCTATTTATCACATCAGACAAGCTTAAGGTGATACTCTAAAGCTTTTATTCAGCTSCCTGTGGCTACTGCCAACATAGTAAATTACCCTCCCTGGAGACTTCCACTTGAATAATGCCCACCCATTTAAAAATGATGAGAAACTCAAGGCTGAATAATCTTCATTCAGCTCAGGAAGGAGGATGCAGAGTGAACCCTCTTCCTAGAATTAAGCAGAACTGACAGTGAGAGGAACTGAACTGCAGAGGTCAACCCAGGCAGCTTTCTACCAAGAAACAGCAATGACCATCTTGCTAAGGACCTCAGTTTCCTGAAGCTCACAACCCACACTCTGCAATCATCTCTCTGATGAAACATGCTAAAGAACCTGATCCTTCAACCAGCTCTTTTATTTACACAGTCCTGCACCAGGTCCCAGAGAGCTCATGAAAAATTAAACRGAGAACATAAAATATGAATGGAATGATCACTGGCCCATAAAAGCTCTGCAGTTCTTGAAAGGTGTTTTATACATAAGGAATGTTGGCATTGCAGAAATAAGGTTTCTGCCTCATTGTCCAAAAAAGATGCAACAATTTTCAAGCCTCTGGAGAAAACCAGGAACTTCTAAGGATGTGCCTGGGAACATCAGGAAGAGTACGTTGCTCCCTAGCACAGAACAGCAGTCCACTGCCCTTCAATAASCAAGCTAAACAGAGCCAAACACTTGGCTATTGTGAAAACATRCAGATATCTGACTTGATGCTGTATTGTAAGAGTGTAGAACTGAATGAAAATTTAGACCAGAACTACAAGGCTCATCTTGCAATCACATGACAATAAACAACTCTCTCCTTCAATTCTGTCCAGTAAATGTAGTATTTAACTTATGGTAACTGTTAATGACCCTTGTCCTTTATTCTGGGTGCAGTGTACAGGTATTTTTAGSTGACCTTTCTGAACTTCCCACTTCTGTGGCCTAAATGATAAGTATGYTCTCAGTTTTCAGAAACTACCTGACAGATGAGATCCAACAGCTGAGAGTTAGCCCTAATATTCTTAAAATTAGGTTTATAAATAAGGASCCTCTGAATTAGTCTTTCCTAGGCTGTCAAAGGAATTGCTACCAGAGTAATTAAAGTAACTGTAGAATGAAAATAGTATCACTTGAATAAACTTGATGGTTTTTTCATTGAGATCTTTTCACCACCTTGTTAAGCTGTGTACTACAGTTTTCTCTTACACGGTAAAAATAAAAAGCCATTGACCAAACTCATGTGAGGTTACACTGGTTCAGCTCCTGGTACTTCYCACCCTCCCACTCTCGCCTTTGCCCTGGTGCAGCACCTCCTCTGCAGACTGCATGCTCCCAGGGGTGCTCACCAGCATCTCCTGCCTCAGCTGCAGCACTGGACATGCTTGGCAAATGGATGGRGAAAGGACCAGCTGCTCCCTCTGGAGCCAGCTCTGTGGTGATGACCTGGACCTTACCCCCATCAGGGGCATTCAGGAGCAAACAGGCTTTTATTTGATTGTTTTTCTTGTGTGGTTCATGCTTGCTGGAATCTGCCTCCCATCCTCTCGTTTAGCAAGGCTGGCAGCTGCAAGCACCTTCACAAAACCACCACCTTCCTCATTTTGTTTTGTGTATCTCCCTAGCCTTTTATCACAGAAGGATGAGAAAGGAGAAATAATTAGTTTGGGAGAGCCCTTTCTTCTCGCTAAAATTATTTGGGAAAGGATTTGTTACATAACAACACTTCTTTTAAGCTGTCAGCCAGATACCTGAGAACATTCTTATCAGCACAGCTTTGAAAAGTTTTTTGTAAAATAACTCTCTCCCTGTCTTCCTCTCTTCCAGGAAGAAAACAGAATTTTGAGAAACATTCTAATTCTAAAGATGAACCGAATTTCACATCATTAAAAACAGTTTCAAGTAAATGTATTTTTGTCTTATATGGATTAAAGGAATTTAGAGTGACAGCCTCRCATCCACACGGGAATGAGGCTCAAGCACTACAATTCTCCACATTCTTGGGCCCATGTGCTCTATCAACAGCTGTATCTACACAAAATGATGTTCTTCTCATGCAYCAATTACCAACTGTCAGAAAATATACACGTAATCCTTCATATCAAGACCTATTCATGAAATTTTTAAATACCTCACGGTAAGCTGCGGTAGTTATCCTAGGGGCTTTATGTACTGGAAGAAGAGAAACTCCTATCTCATGGATTATCAACACCAMAGGCTCCATGAATATAGGTCTCTTCCAGGAGATCATATGCAAAATAAACACCGCTTTTATTAAACCCAGGACACTGGCTTTTACCAGAGCTAAATTTGTTATGTTTCTGTCTGTGAAGTAATTGATTTCTAAGCCTAGATCCACACTTTTGTGTTAATTATCTTTAGTTTAAAACACTGGAGCACCCCTCTGACCAAGGCGAACCGCACATCCCATTCCCAGCTACCAGCACCAAACCACACAGCAAAACCCACWGCAGAGGAACACCCAAACTCTCTGAAATGCTATGAGGTCACATGAAACAAACTTTTAGGGTCCCAACAGGAAGCCATGGAGGAAATAAGATTTATAGCAGGGCACTGATTCAGTTTTGCTTTTCTGATACTTGGGGGTGTCTGTGTGTAAGGAGAAGGAGAGAGACTGAARTAAAGGGGAAAACTGTAGCAGTGTAATGTAAATACAGTGCACTCCTGATGMGTAATAATTTCAGCAGTACAGTATAAATACTGGTTACTCCTAATTAGTAGTAGACTCTTCAGTCTGTTATCCAAATAACTGTAACTAAAGGTTGAATACATTTCTAAGGCTTTTTCCTAGCATTTAATATAGTAGAAGTTAGAAGAAAAAAGATATTTGCAAAGCAGGAATCCGCAAAGTGCAGGCATCCTTCACAGACACTTAYTCTAATTTCCTGTGGGGGGTCTGACCTAAACCTGGCAAGCTGCAAACATYTACTTGTTTGTATTTTGGTTTTTGTAATAACACAGATTTCTGCTTTGCAAAAAAAAAGCCATACCTGGAACATGTGGTAAACAAAACACATTTTCCTTCAGCYCTTCCTGAAAAGACTAAGATAAACCATGAGAAGTTAACTGCTCTCTAAAAAGGAAAGAGAAACGCAAATTGTMAGGGCGAGGCTCTGCACACACCTTGAGCTCACCAGGCTCCAACGCATGCTGGATGAAGCCATCACGCCAGTTCCTGGATCACCTTATTGGTCTCCTTGGCTTTCTTACACGTGTACAACCATTTGATTATCCGAGCGTTGCGCTCRATCACCGAGGTGCTGCTGGGGACCTGCTCTGTGAGTTCATCCTCCAGCAGCCCCTCGTCCCCGCTGTGCCGCGTGAACTCGCTCTCCGATGTTGCCACGCTGATGCTGCGGATCTTGAAGGAAACATTGTCAGATACCACAGAGAAGTTCTCTCTCCCGAGATCCTCAATGACCTCCTGTTCCAGGCCACAGTACTTGAAAAATGTTTCAAACTCAGCGAAGGAYTTGGAGTAGCGAGAGCTGATGTCTGACTGGGAGCGATGGAGACCTCTCCTCTTCACCTCCTTGACCTCTTCGGGAGGTGTACTCAGTTTTGAGGGTCTCTCATGCTCCTTTGTACATACCCCTGCCCCTTCAGTGCTCACAGGGATAGTCCGCACCKCTCCGTGGTCGCTTGGCTCACGGTCACCATCTTTTGCTGAGAGAGGCTCGCTGCTGTCGGTGGCTGCGATGTCCTCCATGACTCTGGGCAACGCAGGGGAAGCCAACTGCTTCTCCTTTATGGACCCATGGAAGATCCTCCTCACCAAATTCCCCCGTGAGCTGTCCTGGCTTTGACCCCTCCCGAGCTCACATTTCTGACGGTAGATCACCAGGGAATCCGGCCGCATCTGCCTCTTGGTGCTGCGCCTGGCGATGGGGGGGCCGTGCTGCAGGGGGGCTCGGCAGGAGCTCCCGGCCGTGCTCGGCTCCCGGGGCTTCGCGCCCGCGCCTCTGCCCGGCTCGCGGCTCGCTGCTTTGCTCTCCACGGAGCAGGTCTCGCTGCTGCTCTCCGAGGCTGAGCTGAGCGCGATGACGGGGTCCTGCCTCCTGCCGATGACCTGCTGGCTCTTTACGTACTTGGCCTTGTCGGCGGCCAGTCTCTCCACGGCACTTTTCCTGCCCGGCTTGCCGGCCTCCAGCTGCCTGCGGAGGTACTCGGGCCCCTTGTTGAGGAGCCGCAGGGGGAGGGAGGAGTGCAGGTCGGAGACGGCGTGCATTCCCACGGGCCGGGAGAGTTCAGCTGGCATAGCAATTTCAGGGACGCGGATCTTGCTTCCAGTCCCGAGAGGGAAGTGCGATAAGAAATTTTTAAAATTTTTTAAAAAGGGAAAAAAAGGAAAATCGCGGTGCAGGACAGCCCGGGCGCTCAGGCGGCGGCAGCGCACTCCGAGGGCCGCGCTCCCCGCTCCGTCGGGGCGCCGCGTGTCCCGCCCGCCCGCCGGCAGGCACAGCCAATCCCGGCCGGCAGGAAGGCGGGGAGGGAAGGAGGGAGGGAAGGAGGGAAGGAGGCAGGAGCCGCCCTGGGGGGGCAGCGGCCCGGCCCTCGCCGCCTCCCGCGGCGCTGGGGCAGCCGGGGCTCCGGGGGCTCGGCGCTGCTGTGGGGACGGGGCGGCTGCTCCGACMCCGGGGCACTCGGGGGGTTTGAGGGCTCCCCTCAGAACCGCCTRTCCCGGGCCGGCGCCTGGGAATGGGGCGCTGCTTGAGGGCTGACCCGGCAGACCCCAGCGCATCTTCCTCTTGGGGGGCACCACCTGGCCCCGCTCCTTCCGCGGCCCTTACACGGTGCGTTTCCCCCGCGGGTTGCACTGCCAGGGGGCTGCGCTCCAGCGGCAAACCTGGGAATGATCGGGAAAGGACGGGACGGGCTTCCAGAGCACAGCGGCAGCGCAGAGTTTGGGCACGCCGGGCGGGCAGCCCAACCGTGCCCCCAGCCGTGCCCCCAGCCGTGCCCCCAGCTGTGCCCCCAGCTGTGCCTCCAGCTGTGCTGGCGGCGTCCTGCCCTTCCTGGGCAGCGGCAGCAGCAGGGTCACGTCTGTCCCTGGGCCACTGCTGTGCTCGTGTAAAGTGCAGTGGAATGGCATCAGTCTGAACTGCATGTCTTTGCCCTTCAGAAACACAGGGCAGAATTCCCATCTGGGGCTGCCAAACAGAGCCATTGGCTGTAGTGTAAACTCCCGAAAATTAGACTTGTAAGTCAGCTACCTGGGGCAGTTCAATTTTAACTCGTGATCTCATGTGAAATGTAATAACTGAATTATAGATAACTTTTGTTCTAATACAGGAAACAAAAGCCAGTTTATGTCTGCAGGTTTTTTCATGCATATTTTTCACTGGTTTGTCTTGGTTTTAGTTTGTCTATTACTTCTGGGGGAATACTAGAATGCTTTTGTGGTGATTGGTTCATACTTCATCTTTCCAGTCACTAAGTTGTAGCTAACAAGTTTARAAAAGAAGAGATGAGCCTCCCTGTCCTCGCTGAAGTTTCAGGGTACACCCCTTTGCTACCAGCAAGGTTCTCACTGTGTCAAGAGAAAGGTTACCATCAGCCCTAGAGTCAGAGTTTGGGCTAGCTCTTCAATGAAGACCTTCTTAGAAACACACAAACCAGAAATATTCTCTTACCAACATGGAACTGCTGCTGGTTTTCCCCTTAATTTTACATCATCCTTGTTTCTAGACCTGTCAGTCTGAACTCCAGAAGCCCCATAACACAAACAACTGCCTGGTCACAGCAAGAATCCCAGATACGATGCTTGCCTAAATAATGACTGAAATTTGTAACTTACTTGAGTTCACTTAGAGTGAAATTCTTGTTGATATGTAGGATAGGTGCAGTTCTTTGAGAAATAACTTTTTTGTTTGTTTGTTTTACAGGTATACATGTAGAGCTGGTTCACATAACAACTTACCTAACATCAATATTCTTGAAAACTGAGAGACAATAATAAAAGTTTATGCACAGTTAATTACTAGGGAATTCTTTCCTGTTAAAGTGGTTCATACACTGATGTGTAAGAGTGTAGTTAATATCATTATATATTGAAATGCTTMATGGGATGCTGGGCATATAGAGGAGGCTGATGTCTTCTGACAATTATTCTGAGCAATAAGCTGACATTCATTAGAATTTAGTAATGAAGTACTCAGGTTTAATTCCCATATTGACAAATCTGCTTTAAATTTTTCCTTCAACATTTTCCTTGGTGTTCTATGGCACTGAATAATGTAATAGCACGGACTCACATTTCTCCATGCATTTTATTTTGTGTTTGTTCCATATTCTAGTGTCTTGTAGAAGCTTTAAGACCTTGCAAAAAAAAAATAAAAATAATTTGCATTCATTTGAAATAATAAGAAAAATGAACACACACAAGTATCARTTAGAGGGGTCCTATTAAACAACTACAATTCACTTATTTATCAAAGCTGTTGGCTCACTCCCTGCAATATTATGTAGTTTTTCTCTTTGTGTTTAGAGTTGATATACAAAACCAATTTTAAAACATTGCTTTTGATGGAAAAAAAAAAGGTTTAAAAGATTTTTTAAAAATTGATATATTTTCCTTTCYCTTAAAATGTCCTTGGTTTAAATGCATGCCTGAAAGACTTTTGATGGAATATTTTCATTTTTCAGCCAGTTTTGTCCTTGTCTCACTGACAAAAGTAGACRTGAGTTTTGATTTTCCATGAAGTGCACGTCACAAGAAATTTCTCATGAAAAATTGCAACAGCAATTTCCAGCTGACTTTCCAGGTATGTGAGATTCTTTTCCCTGAGAATCCTGGGTGATGACAACAATATTTAAGGGGAAGAAGAGTCTTCCCAGGGTTAGAAAACATTGCAAGSAACAAAATTCTGTCTCCCTTTAGCAAGGTACATCAATATAACAGCTTCACAGTTAAGTGATATTTTAAATATATTTAGGTCACATACTCTAAAACTTAAATGCATTTTAGTTTAAATGTGATTTTCTGATTTGAAATGCTTATATTTCTATTTTTTGGAATTAGCTCTTATATTTATGGATACACTCTTAGAGTATTTAAAGAAGAGGGAGCCCTTGCATTTCTTCCTTCTGGAAAGCAGAGAGAAAGAGACTGTACTATGAGAGTCCCAAGCAAACCTTTGCCCCTGTCCCAGAACAGGCTTGCAGATAATAAAAAGGAAATAAGAATGGGTGCAGCAGCACCCATTCCTCAGTCTGTCAGCTGCCATCAGTTTCCCTCTGGCACCAATGCATTAGACAAAGGTAAGAGAGGCAAGTCCTGCACACACTAAGCCTGAGCTGACACAAAGAGTTTTCCCACGGAAGGAGARTTCTGCAAAACACCTTTGAGTCAGCTGGCATTTCAAATTATCGCAAAACACAAAGCAGTTGAATTTTATGTGAGGTAAGAAAAACCACTTCTCACTGAGTTTTTATTAATAAGGAAGCATAGCTAGAGTCTGAGCCAGAGGAAAGCCCAAAACAGGACTGGTACAATGGCACTGCAAGCAAAYGGTACAATGTGTGCAAAGCTTAGGTCATTGCTGTCACTGCTCTCACCCCATTGCCAGTGTCACTCTGATTTATAGTGGTCAAAGGGCAAAAATGAAGTGGTGGCAGTGGGAGGTAAAGGCAAGGAGGAAAGACGAGAAAGCTCTAACAGAAATAGGACACTCCCATTTTGGGACACAGCTGTATCCCAGCCAGGACTGAGGTTTGTGCTCCCAGCAGCTCAGTGCTGAGTGCAGGTGTTGCAGCCCACATCAGGGGGGTATTCACTTCCACTGTGACACTGAGCGGTGCCACTGAATGTCCTGTTTGCTGCACTGGGGGCATGTAAAGCAGCCACAACACAGAAAATTCACACAACAGAAGGGATAGGCATGCCTGTACATCTTCAGGCAGAATTTTAATACTCAGGGCTTGAGCACTGTGTGGCAGAGGCAGACCCACATCACTTGTATGTCTTCTTTTAGCACCACTGCTAAATTGCTTAGCATCCTTTTCACCATTGTGATTTTGGGTTTTTTTACTTTATTAGACAGCTTGGCATCTTAATCAGAAAACATCTTCCTCCTAAAACCAATCCAGCTTGCTCCCAATCGTCATTAGTGGGCTTCATTTTTTGGAAATTCACTGCAGGTGTACCACTTTCCAGGCTGAACAACTATCATGGATCTCAACAGGAGTGTGTAATTTACATCACAGGGATTCATGGCAACATATGGGGAGCCTTATTAGAACAAAGAGCAGAATAAAAGTGATGGAGTATCACAGTGAAAGCAAGAGATGAAAGGAAGAACAAATGCAACATGCATCACACCAGGCAGTTACAATGGGGAATGCGCTAGCCATAGCATGACTATGACCCTTTTTATGCCTTCTTATCCATGCAGCACATCTGAGCCTACACTAATTCCTTTTTTCATACACCTCTCACGTGCCTAAAATGTAAAAATAAAAAATGCAACCCAAGTTTGGTGCCTAACATATTTAAGTGTGCATTAAAATATTGAGATTGAATATTTTGATATGAAAGGGCTGATATGTTTAGCATGCTATCTGATCAAATTCTCTAAGTAATTTGGAAAGGAGGGGAAGAGCCAGAGTTTTCACAGTAAAATACAGCTATGATGCTCTAAAGGAAATAAGTAATTGAACTCCCAGAACAACTCTGTTTGATCCTGAAAGGGATTCCTTGAATTTGAATTGAAATACTTCATGAAGGAACGTGTGTTACATGTGTTAAAATAAACTTTGCACTCAGAAAAAGGTTCTTACTGTTGCTTCTGTTGTGTACAAGTTGGATAAATGTTCTCACAGTGTTCCCCATAGGCCTAGTCATAGCTTGCAGTTGTAAAACTGCCTCTCAGCGTTTGCAACACCCTTTACCAACCAAACAAACTCAAACACAGTCACTTCACCCAACACAGGGATGGGTCAGGGCACTTCTTAAATACTTTATGAATTTTATAAGCAGCATTGCTGCAATCATCAGCATTTTTATCCACACAGTTTTCCTCTGTAAAGGTAGCCTGCTAGCCTAGTCTCATGTATATTAGCTTTGATCATAGAAAAACCCTTTCATGTCATCTAAAGCTAAAACCCATAAAGGTTTAAAGCCATCCCTGATGTTTTAGGGAACTTCCAGCATCTGTGTGTCACCTCTTTGCTGTCTGTTTGCCTGGCAGATGCCTAAAACAATCAGGGCAAAGCTTTTGCTGCTGCTGTGCCAAGGCAGTACATGTCTATCTGTGGGCCTAAGCAGGTGAGAGATAGTGCACGCTTATGTTCCATGAATTCTCTGTATATTCACACACAGACAGATTAGGAAGTACATGAAAGGTCACTGATTATTGAACTTCTGACAGAGAATTGCCTGTTGTCTGTTATGTATAATTTGCATCATGGTAGTTGGGGTACTCACCTGGCAGGCGTGAGAGATAATCTTCCCCTCCCAGATTTGCAGCAAACTTTCAAAACTGGATTTCTTGCTTCCCAACACAGTAGTTATAATGTAGGTCTGTAGTTCATTGTCACCCAGATTCTATYGCTGGAAACATGTATATTTTGCTTCTCTAATTAGAAATTCACTGAAGGCAATGGTCCGAAGATATTCATTCTATAATCTAGTGTGCGTGCACCGAGGAATTTAATGGAATTTTAGTTACTCTTGCAAAGTGGAAGGATTTATCAGGGAAGGTTGAAAARGTCTCACCTTCAATGTTGTTTAAGGTGTTCACTGGAGATACTTCAGATACCATTCTGTGTTCAAATCATGGAATGGTATCTGAAAACTTCATCTCTTCCACCACACTTGCTGACATGCTGCTGTAAGCTCTCCCAGTCTCACTTTCAGTGATACAGACTTGAGTGTAGAAATCAAACAGCAGGATATGTTCAAATTTGAAAATCCCAGTGATGCATAGGAACCAAACAACAACCACAGTACTCTTCAGACTTTTGAATGCCCAACCAGATTATGCAGGTATTGCCCCATTCAGAYACTGACTGCTGGAAATCCCATTCCATATTGGTCTTCTCCATTTTCTGTAGAGTATATCAATGTTTTACAACAAGTGGTGAGTCACCAAACTCAAAATGTTTCTATTRAAACAAATTTTGTCACATTATCATTGAGAGAATGTCCATCATAGAGCTCTTTTTAAATGTAACTGAATGCATTTGACCAACACTATGATGGACACAGCTCCTAATGTTTGAAGAAACCCATCTRTCAAACACCAAAACACTGGAAATATCACCAAAGGAGCACAGTATCAGAACTTGGTATGCCTGGATACGTATAACATGTGAAGTCTGTCATCTSTCTAAGGTTTTAATACCAAATTTGGTGAGATCATGATATGTCTTTCACAGGGATTTCTTGTAGTCTTTCTAAAGATACAGCTAGCAGTCGTTCATTCTTTCTCATCAAGTGATTGCAAATTTAAGTCTCTGTCCTTATGAAATCTATGGAGAACTGACCAGTGGTTTATCTGTACTTCCTATGTAATAATTTGGGGCCAGAAGAGATCTTGCATGGTCTCTCTAGCAGGGTCATTGGCAAGTGAAGTYTGCATGTTACCTTTCCACAGAAGGAGCCAGTTCTTTTCATTGCTGAGATACCTTGTGKTTTTCTATGATTTTTCAGTGCTTAGAATCTCTCCTAGATCCCTAAGGATGTAGGTTTGCYATTCAGTTCTTGATGGACATGTGATAATTAAAGGAGACTGTTGGAATATAGGCTGTCTAAGGACTCCAAAGGGTAATTGGTTTTTACTGTTTAGGCACAAGAAATATGCAAATATAGGAAAACTGATAAATGTGCTTGTATGTATTAATGCAGCTTTTTTGCTTCTCCTTTCTAAGTGTTTTCAGGTCTCCTTTAGTTTGCTGATGCAAGAGCTCCTTTTAGAGTTTAGATGGGAAAATGAACTAATTTATCAGGACAGTTGCCCTGCCAAAGACAAACGTTTACATTTCATAGTCATCAGTCACTATTCATCTGAAAGTGTGGTGGTTTGTCCTGTCACTTTCTGAAGGACTCTTGTACAGTTCAGAAATAAAAGGCAAATATCTTCCAAGCTCAAAAGGGAACCTGCACCCTGCCCTGTCTGTATGTACAGAGGAGATAGAGAGGCTATGTCTCCTAAGCCTGGCTTTGGGAGTCRGCACAGGCTATTGGCTATTTCCAACTATCCTATTTGGCTAACAAGTGAGTTAAATAGTGTAGATGTTGTCAAATTACATCTGGTTTAGTCTTGAGACCAGAGAATAAATCTGAGCCCACAGATGTGGATGCCATGGGGCAGAGAGAGAGAAACGGCAAGCGTTTCTCACAGTGGCTTGTGAGAAGTTTTAGGGAGTTGGAAAGATGTGATAACTTGTTGACTAGAAATAATTTGCAGGTMGTGTTTTTCTATTTTATTTTTCTGTTCCTCTCAAAGACAGTGTGTGAGAAAAATGTTTCTGTTACTTAGCCAATAGAATAGAACCTATTGTACCACTCTATAAAAAMYGCCTGGTTCTTTTGAATAAAACCTTCTKTACCTTTTCTACAATCCTGCCTCTTGCCTGTTCCTGCCTTGACCTTGGTGCAAGAGTGACACACAGATGCAATTCTGAATCCTCACTACAAATTTAATTAATTATCTGTTTGACCTTCTCTCGATATTCACCATGACATGCAGCAGTTCTGTGTATAGGCTAAATGTGAGTTTGACTGACTCTATTCCATAATTTTCAGCTTTGGTTTGGGAAGATGAGTAATTTTCTGTTACACTATGGAGTTGTGTTTTAACTAAGCTGGGCAACATCTGTGTTGCAAGTGGGTTCTCTGACACAGTTGTTTATGTGATGAAATCTAGCCTTGTCTTGCCTTTGCATTTCAGAGTCCTTCTAAATGCACCCCAGCATGACCTGAGCTCCACGCAACAACAGAAGAACATTCACAATACTCTTGTGATGACCTGACTACAAATTCTTGATGTACATGAATTTATCTTGAAAGTCAAAACAGATTTCTCCTAATCTGATTGACTCCAAAGATTAAATAACATCTTGGATAAAGAGAGTAAAAGAGCTTAGCTGTTCAGTATCATTACATCAATTCSAAAGCTATACAAAACAAATAAACATAAGCCCCAGTATTCAAGCTTCATTAGGTTTATGTTCCACAGCTACATTAAACAAAATTACAGATTCAGTAAGATCTTATCATGCTGATGCAGCAGCTGCTCTGGACAGGATCACACAGTTATTCTAATTTGCAGGTTTTTCTAGCAAACAGTAGTTCAGACCTCTTCCATGAACAGGTCCACCCCTGCCCTGCAACCTTTAAGTCAGGTGTTAGCAAGGTGCTAAATCCTGGCTGAAAAAGCAGATTCAATGAGCAGAAAAGGGCTGGAGATTTTAGTCATTCATCCCATATGACTATTCAGTGTCCATYCAGTAATTTACCCGTCAGAAAATGGTTTTCTACCAATTTCTTGTTATTTTCCTTTTTTACAAGTACAGCTGGTACAGACATCTAATTTATGGGACCCTCTCTATAAACTAACCTATATGTTTGAGTCKTTCCAAGACTACATTTAAAGACAAATATAAAAGAGGAGAAGCTTCCTGGATCTCTGAAGTAGATGCCAGGGCCATTTGGGCTTTACTAGAACCTGAGTTGTGARGTGGTGGACGAAACTAAGGGGTGGGTTGTGACCTGATCGGTGGGAGGAGTCAGGGAGGGAAGGTGGGCACTCATTTCCACACTGCCTTTGCTGTGGAGCCTCCAGTGACCCTTCTCCAGAACAAGCAAGTCCTCCAGGTGCTGCTCAGAGAGGTTYCACCCCCAGAGCCCCTCCAAAGGGGTACATGGAGACAGCTCCCCCAGGTCTGGTTCCTTCTGCGCTTGGGCTCCTTCACCCTGCACCCTCAGGCAACGAGACAAATAAGGCAAAACCACTAATAGTTGATCACATTATATTTTTGAGTGCCTATTTAATTTCCACTCTTACTGTGACCCATTCATTTAGTTTTTCCATATAGATTTCAGGATTCTGTTTTTTGTATTTAACTTTTCTGCAAATTGCCTACAGCATTGTTAAGCATAAAATAAAAGAATTCTAGCAATATTAAAATCAACTGATATACAAATAAATGTGATATGCTATTTACTTAAAGTCTAAAATACTTATTTATCCTCACTGAAAGTAAGACTTCACTGGAGAGGAAAACAACTTCAGTTTATAGTTCTTTGGCTTTGAAAAATGAGTCTATTATTTTAATACCAGCTGAACTTAGAGGGAGCCTGTAATGTAAGCCTAATAGAACTTATTTCTTGTTCTTAAAGAGTAACTGCAAATAGTATTTTAGATTCTTTTAGATTAGTATTTTAGATTTTGTAATTGAAGATAGTATTTTAAATTTCTCCTAGAAATTTGCTTCCATTACCCCATTTGCTAAATGCATCAAAAAAAGCCCTTTCCCCCCTAAAAAACCACCTTTAAAATATTTTAATGATTGTGGGKTTTTTTTCTCTTTCACATGAGATTAACTCAGTTGGTTAGAACATGGTGCTAATAACACCAAAGTCGTGGGTTCAATCCCTACATGAGTCATTCACTTAAGAGTTGGAATCAATGATTCTTCTGCATCCATTCCAATTGAGAATATTCTGTGATTCTGTGAAAGTATTTGATTTTTCTATTGTCCTGTTCAGGATCTGTGTCAAAAATTTTGTTGAAGGGAAGAAAATAAGGATTAACACACAAACTCAGGTCATGCAGTTTGTTGTAGAATAAAAGTTAGTTGAAATTCTTGTTCCTTTGGTTTAAGACTAAGTAATGAATGAACAGATAATCTGGTAATTCAGATTAGCATTCTGGATTACCAGGGAAAATATATTTCCAAAACACCATAATTATTAAGTTTTCTAATCTGGGGGTTTGCGCTCTGTGTGTGGTTCTCCCAGTAACCCCAAATATGGAACAAATCTGATCCATCCAATTTTGTAGTGTTTAGCATTCAGCCCAGACTGAACCAAAGCTGTTTTCCAGGGGGTGAGAGCTGTGTGCAGCCAGGCACTGGAACACAGGGTCACACAAGAGGAGTCTCCTCTTGGGCTGCCTGGTGCCCCTGTGCAGGGTGCTGGCCCTCAGCACCAGGCATGGTCAGCCCTGGCTCATGGTGAGGGAGGATGGAGCAGTGCTTGGATCAGCACATCTCTTGTCCTGAGCTAAACACATCTGAGGCCAGAAGAGCAAAGCCCAGCCTTTGCAGATATTTTGTGGAATGGGGGCAGCTCTCCAGGAGGAAGAGCAGGACCCTGCATTTCCCAGAGCCCCTGCAATCCTAGCACTGGCTCTGGCTTCATGTGTTCCATGTGGCGCCGGGAGCTGCCCCTTATCTGATTTCAGCAGAGACAACATTTGCTGAGCCGTTTGTGAATCACTTGACACTTGCACAGACTTGTTGAGAAACCAAAGTCATCTGCCCGACCACAGTGTTCCTGGCTTTTCTTTCCTTCCTTCGTGAGACTGCTGCTTCAGCCAACTGAAATTRTGTGAGCATGGCAGAGGTGAAGAGATAGGCTAAGATGGTGAAAAAGAATTGTGTTTTTGTAGGTTTCCATGCAAAAATGAAGGCTTTCTATGTATCAGTGAGGCTATAAACAGCTCCAGTTCCCACTGGCTTCAGTCAGAGATAAGGACACGAAGCATCAGGCAAGTTTGTTTGCTCAGAGATAGAATCACTTAAGAAATAAAAATAACTTGCATCCTGTCAAGATAGTCAAAGACATCAATGCTCAATGAACCTTTACAAAGGCTTTTGAAAGGACAAAAATAGTGTAAAGAGCTAAACTTATTACTTAACTAATTATATTTTATTTTTAAATAATTTAAAKTGAATGAATAAGTAAAATATAATTTAATATTTATTTAATCTTCTTAGGAGCTTAAAAGTACTGCAGACAAAATACGCACACACTAGTTTGCTGTTGTCTTATTTGAGAGATTTATATTTTGTTAATACTGTCTARGCATTCCTAACACTGAATATGTAAATGGATACAACATCAGAGTGTGAGGTTGCATCTCTGAGCTTCAGTGTCAGAGCTTTGCCTTTATGCTCCTATACAATTCTTTGAAAAGGCTGACATTATGCATTGGTCACTAAGTTGCCTCATTAGAGGTCAGAAAAAGATGAATAGCAAGGATATCAGCTATCAAAATCAACTTCCAACTCCATACTGCTTTACAGAGCAAGGAGATAGAAAAAGCACAAAATCTTTGAGATAATAGGCAATGTTTTTAATGAACACTCAAATCTTTACACATAATTTTAAATGGTGGCACTTCCAAATCCTTCTTCTACCAGAGCTGTTAGCTAGTGAGGGTTTTGCATTTCTAGGGCGAGTATAAATACAGCACATCTACAGCTTATCCCTTGGAAGGTGCCTTTAGGAAGGCTGTGGTCTACAACTGTCCCTCCCTCACTTTCCTATCAGGGCTCACCATCCTCCAAAGCCAGCACTGACCTCTCCAGGGAAGATTTCCCTCCATACGCTTATGAATTTTCCTTCTGTTGGAAACTGGAGTGCTATTTACATGAACAATATTTGTCCTGCTTCATGCTGATGGTTTAACTAGCAGCCCTAGTGTACACTGCACAGGTTTGAAGCCTGGCCCCACAGCATGGAGCTCTTTATGGCTCACCACAAGAGAGGATAGCAGAGCACATGGAAGTGGTTGGGGGCTGTGTTCTCTAGTACAGCAGCAACAAGGGTTTGCTTTCTTTGCCAGCAAGGCACAGCTGAGTTGCTCAGTGGAGCTTTGTGTGGCTGGAGGTAAGTATTAGATTACTGGTAAAGTCCTTGGACTCAAGCTTTGCTCTGGGAAAGGCTGAAATGCATTTACCTACATAATGTGGTTGGTATTTTATCTTAGTGCACACAAGGCCTGCTGTCCATCTTTTCCACTCCCTTCTCCTTCTGTTATCATTCTCCCTCTCTTCCCACTGTCTCTCCCTCACTGCTGTCTTTGGCCAAGCATTCAGCAGCCTGCAGGGGAGGTGGCCTCTCTAATCACATTTGTGCTAATTGGGGCCTGATGAGAGGCATTTGCTTTCCCCTCCGTGCTGATGGCTCCCCGGCTGGGCCCTGGCTGGCTCTGCTCTTTCCCTGTGTCTTGGCTGTTCCTGGAGGACAGCAGATGCTCCCTGCTCCGCCGCAGAGAACAGCTGGCTGCTGTCCCTGCCGTGTCACAAACCAGCTTGTGCACCGTGCCACAGAGCCAGGAGTGCTCCACCAGCATCCTGCTCCTCAGGAAGAGCCCCATGCTGCAAAATCATAATTTTCTCTCACAGAAAAAACCAAAACAATTGTGTCTTGGTCTCAGTGTTTAAAGCAGGAACCCTCCGAGGACAGATAGCATCTCTAGTGAAAAATGCACACATSTAAGTGCAAAGATTGCTGTTAAAATGTGTTGAATTTTAATTTTTTTTTTAATAGTAATTAACATAGCTTCTGAAGAGAGCCATATCTGATGGCTAAGGGCAAGGTGGGACCTCATGCACACAGAGCTCAGTCACAGGGCTAACCCACTAGAGTTTCTATATCAGTTTTTATTCAATTCAGTCATGGGATTTTCTACCCAACCTCCTGATCTCCTTTTACTGCACCTTGGTTTGCACTTCTGTTTGATGTCAGATTTCCTGGATGGGATCCTGTTTGATAGGAGTACCAGAGCACCCTACATCCCAGTTACTGACAGGCAGTCGATGGGACCTGGCCCAGCCTGTGTGCAGGTTGGTGGGTGTGCTTCCCTTGGGCTGTGCTTTCTGCTGACCTCACCCACATGTCCCCAGAGCAGCCAGCTCTGGCATGACTTTGCCAAAGATGGAAACAAGGACCTGACCTGCAGCCTCTTGCTCCTGATGGCCCGGCAGGGCTTGTGCCCCTTTTCCTGGCTGTGGACACATGTTTATGTGTGTGAACTGCAGAGGGAGAGCATCCTCAGGGCCTTTCCAGAGACAGCAGCAGCATTATTCTGCTGGAAGCACGATGCTGCCAGGGACTCCACGCTYCCTACAGCTGCAATCCAGTTCATCCTCCAGGTGGTTTCTTCATCCCGTTGATTAGATAATTCCTCCCTGGGGCCAGATCTAGTTTAAAAACAATCTSTGGGAAATTTTGACTTCATTGTAAGAAGTCACTGAAGTTTTATTTGCTTACAAGCAGAAGAATGCTAAGTTGGTGGTCTTTAGTTTGTAGAGCAGGTTATGGCCATTTGGTCTGTGGTCACTGAGGACACTCACACAGAGACCCTGACAGCTCAGACTTTAAATAGGGCCTGATGCCAGCTTTCTTAGAAGCCAGCAGAAACAATGAGTTTTTGTCAAGTACGAGTTCTCCTGAGATTGGGGGTGGGAAAAGAAAAATRGTAAAAGAGAGAAAACTGTTATTTGAATTTTTTAAATCTTAAACTATTGTAAGYGGCTTTAATCACTATATCACTTAACTGCATCAAAAAAACTGAGGTTAGTAGAAGGCACTGAACACTTTTGAACAAAGTTTCCTTTGAGGTGTTTATCCATGCAGTGCTCTGCTGGAATGCAACCAGCAGAAAYAGTATCTGACTCCTACAAAGCCCACTTAAGGTGTATTATGTTKTCAAGGCAGATCAGTAAACTAGCTCTTTCTGATCAGAAGCTGTGTGTTTCACCTTAAATCTTCAAAACCTGGCATGTTATCTGAGGGGAGAAACTGTCACTTAGTCCACTTTGTCCACTTCTCCATTGTGCCTTCAGTAAGCCTTCCACTCAGGAGAGTTTGAAATTCTGTGATCAATACATTTTTAATAACCTCCTTTGTATCCACATGCACTAACTCTGTGGCTGAATTCCTTTCACCTAACAGTACCAGTGGGGTTCAGAAAGGACAACATGTTGTGTCCCCATGTAGGTGCCATGAGCCTAAACTGTGCCCATGGCCAGTGGAGTCTGGTCAACACAATCACTGAACAGTCATGTGGGTCACCCTAAAGCCCACCTCAGTTCAGATGCTTAGATGCAGACTTCTGCATCATTTGAGCTGCCTGAGGGTCAACCCATGGGATGTCCAGMTGCTATCTGGAAGGAAATTGGTGCTCTCCAGGCTATGTGTCATGTTTGATGGCACCATGATGCCACTTTATACATCCTATTGTGACTCAAATGACACCAGATACTTATGCATAGGGAACTCAGTTTCCTTGTAACATCAGCATGACAGACTTCTATATTCTAACTGGTTCTTCTGTGTTCCCTCTCTGTTCCCCTGTTGCTTGCCAGTGACACCTCTTTTATTTCAGGATGAAGTGTCTTGTAATACTTCTGTTACTGCATCAGGACTGCCCAGGTCACGGGCTTCCATGCTAACTGCTGCAGCTTTTCCTGGGAMTATGTCTGCTCTAGGAGGGAGCAGCCTGCAGAGGATGATGGGTGGAGCTCAGGGGTTGTGTGGACAAGGCTCTTGAGTCACAGCTTGTTCCCRCACCACTGCTCCTGTCATATGACTACACTTTGCCCTTTGGCCAGGACTTTTGGCAGTTTTGTAACTTGTCCTTGGCTGGTACTGTGGCCAAGTTCACCCAGGGTGTGTCATGGGCAGGATTAGTGCGCCCCTGCCTCAATTTCTAGAGAAACAATGTTCAGAGAAGGTAAATTTCAGCAAACAACCATAATGACAGTATAATAGCCATTGTTTTGGTTTTTTGTTTTGTTTTATACTGGATTATCCTGAGTTTAAAACAGAAGCGCTGACAATTACACAGTCTTGCAGCCTGTGGACTGTGTCAATATTAAAATAATCAKCTACACTTTTCTCTGCCAGATGTTTTCAACTATGGCTGACCAGCTTGGAAATCCTTTAGAGTGTTTTTTGCTCTAAGGGTATGCCTGCACAGGAAAGGTATTCTATAGAAAATCAAGATGTAAATTTGCAGTGCCAATAGCAACATAAGGGTTTCTCCATTTGAGCAGCCTTGTTCCCTTTCCTGGTCACATCAGAACTGATGCTCAATGGTACCTTGTTCTCCTTGTCCATGCYTGGTTGGGGCAGACATGGAACTATTTCTGTTCTGGAAGTTAAGTGACTCTACTGCTGCAGCACTGAGCGTGAGCTGAGGTGCTGACCTGTGCTAACATGCCCTGGGAACTTCATGCACATTGACTCCATTAATTTCCAAAATTCACCAAACTAAATGAGACAAAGAACTTTTTGAACAAATTGTTGACCTAAGAGTCAGCACAATGCATCATTCKGTACCATATTCTCATAAAGAGAGGTCCTAGGAGGAAATCTCCAGACTCTGTGATTTTGGAAGACTCCTGTCAATCTGCTTAGCTGCCAGTGAGATAAAACACTACTTGMATTAAAAAAACTCCCTAACAACTGCAGTTTGGGAATTTTAAAAGATCACACTCTTCCTGGGAGCACCAAGAAGACACTTTGTTCAGTGGCTATATCATAAAAATGAAGGGGTTGAGGACTCCTATCTAAACTTTCTTCATAACCAATTCATCCATAGCCAACTGTTAGGAGATGAAAAAAATTACTTGAGATACTAGTTTTTCTTTGTAAGACCCTGATGGTGGATCTAAGGGAGCATTTTGTGCTCCTGTGCCTTGGCTTGTGGAAGGCTTAGAATCCGAATCTTGCTGTTTGTTCTGGTTATACATTTAGATAATGCCCTGGCAGTACATGTGGGACTCAGTCTTCTGGCTGTGTCCTCTGTCAAGACTTAAATTTCTGCCTTCTGGCTTTTTTTTCCAGCTGCTTACTCAGTTTGTTGATGAGACAGGTTGAAGAGGAGAAGCCACCCTGGATTCAGCAGGGCTGCTCATGCAGCAAGCAATCTTCTGCCCTTTTTTTTTTTGGTTTGGTCGTATGTCTAAYAGGGCTGGGCTCTAATGCAAGGATGGATTGCAGCTGCCTGCTTACACTAAGTGTGCATACAGTAAATGATTATTTTACATTTGGCCTTAAGCTCWGCCTTTTTTTTCCTCAAGCTAATGTGGTTCCTCATACTCCCAAAACTCTTTCAGAAGTCCACATCATACAGACTACAATATCTTATATGTTATGTAAAATACATTACATCTCGCTTCCTTGAGCTACTTGTTTCCTTGTTTCCACCTTCAYGATTTCTCTCTGTATTTTGTCCATCCTGAGAAATTGTATATTTTAACAACAAACAAATCAACAAAAATATAAAACCATAATAAAAAAATTGCTGATGCTTTATGTTTGGCTACTTGTTTAGCTGAGTTTCAAAATGGTCCCAAAAGTGCCATCAGAATAGTGTGGGGGAGTTTTTTTCCCCATACTGCTCCATTTTAAATTCTTCATAGTTCTTTGAATTTAGGTCTACTGGTTGAGATAATCTCATGGAAAACTGAGGATCTTTGGATAGTAAAAAGCACAGGTAATTAATGTCTGTAAGGACACCCTGAGTGAGTATACACAAGAAAGTAAAGAGTGCCAGGAGTGTCAGTTTGCTAATTGTGGCCAGAGTTATTAATGGCATTCTTTGGACAGTTAATTCTTTACTTTAGCTGAAGCCTAACTGGATGATAAGACCACTAGGACTCCATTTATTCTTTTTCCTACATATGAAAGCAAGATGTGCCTTTAAACAGTGTGCAGAGACATAAAATGAGATAATGATGTCAGATATTTAATGTTTCTCCTCGAATATGCTGAAAAATTGACRTATAATGTCACCCATAATTAAGTAGGATAGAAACTAGGGTGTTTTCTCTGCCAAATTCATAGGTGAGGTATGTAATGGTGGTATAAGGTTCACATAAGTGACCTGCTGTGTGAAAGCAGGAGGCTTAATTTAGTGAATACAGGAGAAGGGTGGGTTGTAGCAGCAGATGAAAATGGGTGTATTAAAATCATATGAAGGACAACACTTGGTGAGACCAAAATCCAAGTATCCCAATATTCTCCCACTGGTAGGGYCCCATAATGGATGCTTAACACACTCAAGAATGTGGCTCAGGAATTCTGCCATATGTCTGTGTCCCTCTGGTATAAGCACACTTGTTTTCATTAAGGTATAGGCTGTCTGTATTGTGCTTCTCCTTAACTGTCCCATCCTCTGCTCATCATGCATCTTTCTCTAAACTGTCTGGAGAAATATTTTTAAATGAAATTTTCAGAAATTCTCCTGAATTGCACTCATGAGCAAAATTAAAATAAAAGTGGGGGACATCCCAGTGTAAGAGCAGATGAAAAAACATGTGATAACAACAAAGACAGGTTTTAGGAAAAGTCTCAAAGAATGGGCATTAAAATTGCAGAAGGCGAAGTCTTCAAGCAGTGGAATACAGGACAGCAGGGGTTTGACATTAACATAGAATTGCACCAAAATCTGGCACTTATGATGAGATGTCTTAGCCTGGGGCTTTAGTGAAACATGTATTAGTGGAGCATGAAATCTCTATGGCAGAGGTAACATCTGTGTTTATTGGCTGTTCTCTATGACTAACATTTTTAAGTCTGTGCTACCTTTAACCCAGCACTGATTTTTGGGATGTGACTGAGTAATGGACAGTGGGGCTGTTCTAGAAATTTACAAACAATCATAAAGGAAAGGAGCAGCAGAAGCAAGACATTAAAATAGCTACCTAGCTGCTGTTTATTTCATACATCTACAAACAGTACATACTAGAAAATATCAATGTGTTGCTTCTGCAATGACATCAGGGTCATAAAAGTTGAAGGATTATATGAAACTAGAAATAACTTTGAGGATGGTAAATGGAACAATAACAGTGTCTAGCAGATACCGTAATCTTAATCTTTCAATTTTTAAATTGCCTGAAATCATCAGTTTCTACATCTCTTACATATAAAACTAGCTYAGATGACTCAAACTATATTTACATGACATAGAGCACATCTGGGAAAAGGTCTGTGACAACAGAAGGTACCACTGCATCTTGCTTCAATGTTTCTCAGACCCTATACAGAGTACCAAATTGTGCCAATACACAGYGATGCAAAGACAGAGGAGCCACTGTCTCCCTGCTACTGTCTTTTACTTGTCACCTGTAGCACTTCTTCACCCTCCAGAAGTGATACCATTACACAGGGAGAAAAAGGTGGTTTTACCCACTGAATCAAACTAACTAATTCTAAATTATATGGGATTTTTTTAGAGGCTACAGGAACGTTTATAATCTCTGCACTCATCTGAGTGTGGAAAATGTTTCCAGATACACCTCTCTGGTTGGTGGGGTCTCCAAAGTGAATTGTGCTAGGAGGAGTGTGGCTCTTCTCTGTTTTCTATCTAGTTTCTGGTTTTCTTCTGCCTAGTGGGGTATAACTTTCTGACACACATTTGGGGCTTGGTATTATATTGAAAAATCAGACTTCAAGGTCAGCTGAAAATTCTCACTGCTAAAAGGAGGGTTTTTTGCACATTGGCACACCAGATGCATTGCTCTCYCACACACAAAAAAGTACACTCTTGCTTAAATGAGCGTGCATGCTCCAGATGTAATAGCTGTCCCTGAAATAACAAATGCACTTAAATTATGTCTTGAACATKATTTCATTGACTTCAGCAGGGCAGTTCATGTGATTAAAATTAAACAGGTATAGGCACTTTCACAGGTTGCTGTCATCAGGACATCATTACATGCCCCCAGGAACTCTACAGCTCAGTGAGATCAGCTTTCTTTTGCATAAATAAATAAAAGTTTCAAGATTWAAAAATGTTTTTTAAGAAGGCGAAGGGAGAGTGACATGGCAGGAAACAGATTTTCCACCTTGACTGACAGATGCTGGCATGGGCCTGTTACAGGGGCTCAAGGTCTGCAGTCCTGGCACAGAGCTGCTGCTCTGGTTCTGTTTCAGAGGGTCCTGCAGAGCTCAGTGAGCACAGACAGCATTGCCTGGCCCAGGGTTGAGGCAGCCTGCACAACTTACTGGTAACCAGGGCTGCAGTGGTCCTGGGCCTGGCTTCTGTTTTGTTGGCACCTTCACTTTTGACTAGAGGTTTCAGAAGCCTGGGATTTAGCTCTGTCCTGACTTACAAGATGTAGCATCCTTTCCTTTGATGATTTCTCTACTCTGTATTGTGCATTTCCCAATGCACAGAGTTTTAAGAAAAATGAAAGGAAGAGTCCTCCTTCTTCTCAATTATTTTGTATGAATTGATAGCATATTCATTTAAATTTAGGGCCAAAATCATGGCCTGTGTCAGCAATTAATTTGGGTCAGCACAGAGTGATGTTATGGAGCTCTTGTATAGCTTCTATATAGTGGTGGACTTGGCAGTGCAGTGTTCATGGTTGGACTCAATCTCAAGGGTCTTTTCCAACCTAAATGTTGCTAGGATTCTACACAATCAGGTAAAATGCAGATAAGATACTCTGGCTTACAAAACTGTTATTATTATCTGCTGCAGGTCAGTTTGTTTGAAAATTTGTCCTGATTGTGGTACTGCATAAAAAAGAGTGCAAAGCTTTGTGGACATACAGGGACAAGGCCAAAACTTTGCTGTTAAACAAGGGCCAAGTAGACTTTCTCAATGATCTTTGCAATGAAAAGGAGACAGAGATCAGTGGAAGCTGATTGTTCTGCTGAGGATGATAAAGGATGTCCCACATGTCTGAAAGCCTTGTATTCAAATTTATGGATTCCTCTACCACTGCATTTTCTGTGTAGCCAAAACATTACAGGATAATTAGTTAAAATACCTAAATTCTACTTTTTGAAAGAGTAAACAAGATTCAAAACTGACATTTGAGCAGTGCATTGAATACAAACCTTGACGTGGTTTGAACAGACATGAGTATTATTGGATGTACCCCGTTCAATGCATTGTTTTGACAGCTTATCCCTTGGAGTCTGAATGAGCTGTAACTCTTTTATACTGAGGCTTCTTCCTCGGATGTTGCCTTAAGGGAATGAAAGATTGGTTTGTAAAAGTGGATGGGGAGCTGAAGGTCGGGAGTAAATTCTGTTTACTAAAACATATTCTGGTGCTTAATCTAATGCTGGGTGAGCTCACTCACACAGCAAAGTTTAGAGAAAGAAAGGAGAAAAACCTTGGCAACTTCATTAAAATGATTGGTGGTATGTGCAGAAAAAGAAGAGAAGGACAAAGAAAGGTCCTGCTAGTACAAGAAGGGTAAATACTGGAGAAGATGAATTTTACTTTCAAAATAATAACTGTGTTCTGGTCAAGTATGCCCATAAATCTGTAAAATAGCCTAGGGTTTCAGAACTRAACCTTTTTTACTTTCTGAAATAAATTTTTGAGAATATTTCAAGAGATCTTTTTAAGAATCCAACACAGGAAAAACAGGATTGGTATGTACAAATTTATTCAGCAAACTGAAATAGTTTTTTAAATCCCTCATTCAATTTATTTACTTRTAAAGATCTTTCTAACACCAGTGAATTGTTATTCAGTACCACATGTTACGTATTTTTCAGGATTGTCCACTGACCTGAAAAGAGTATGGTCTATCAAAGCACCTATTTGGAGACATGATGCAAGTTTGTTTCCATTGTTTAGCATAGGAGGCTTGGAGTTTAGTTGGTTGAGTCTTTAAAAATATGTTACAGGTTATTTCATACTTTTCTACTAACATGGTGGGTTTTTCAAATTTTGTGAACATAGTGATCACAAAAAGTTCAGTGTGGGAGGGACAGGGACACCATCCTTGGAAGTATGCTGTATAGAGAGTACCTGTGGAGAGGGTCTCTGCCTTCTCCCATCAGCACACAGGCACAGTGTTTGTCTTGCACTCTCAGAGCCCCATCCAGCACTGATGCCAGCCCCTGGCAGATTTGGTTCGTGGCTGCCCTGCCGAACCCGTGTGCAGCCTCCTGTCACTGTCCTGATGTCTGCTAATTGATAGAATCAGAGTTACACATTGCTGTGGGGAAGTTTTTCAACTACTTTTTGGTCAAATTGTAGGTGACACAGATCCTGACATATTTAGCAGGAGGGGAAATGACTGCCAGGCCTCTCGAGAGGCTGCTTTGTAATTGCTCTCACTGAAGCATTGTTATTATCACTAATAGGAGGACTGGAGCTGAGAAACAGCACTCATGTTTGGGAGYAAATGTGCAAGGGGAAATGGAGTAAGTAAGGAGATGTCAACGGTTGTCAGCACCCAAATTCTCCAGTGGTGAAAATACAGGAGATGGAATGTTAATTGCTTTCCTGGAAGATGCCTTCTAATATGGGAATTGCTCGTATGAGTATTCTGCAGTCCTACAAGCTTTATTTGAAATTCAAAACGAGCTTTTCTCATCAGTGCATACCAGCCAGAGTGACTTTTAATTTCATGTTACCCTACAGACTTCCACCAAATGTTAATAAGTGATTGTACACAGCACAGGTGTTTGAAGGAGCCACCTCAGAAAAGGTTGCAGAATCACTTGTGCTATAATTTGTATCGAGATAGTGTCCTGGGATCCAAAATTAATTTGTATTTTTGCAGTTTGTTTTCTGTGTGCTTTGCATTTTAAACTACTTTTATAAACAAATCCTTCACTGCTTCAGCAGGTCACAAATATTTAATCTCTGTGGTATGGAGGGAGAAGAGATAAAGAGTGGCTGCCCAGCCGTGTGTGCACCTGCAGGTCGGGTGCTGGTGACTGAGATGAAACAGGAGCATGTTTGGAGCCAGCTGTCTTAAGCTCTGTGTAGATATCCGATGGCAGACAGTAAGTGAGATAAGAAATTTATAGTTTGAGAGATGAGGTAAACAATGAAAAAAATGAAGAAATTCACTCCAGATGACACCAAGTGTTATGCAGTACCCACTGTACAGAGCTGTGCCTTTTCAGCATCGCACACACAAGCCACAGCTGRTACAAGGGGCTGCCCTTCTTTTTCTCTTTGGCTTTCTCCCTGATGGTACCAGCAGCAGAGATTCACCTGTGCCTTGGGGTTCAGAGCCCAGGGCTCACACCTGGGCCAGCAGGGCTGAAATGAGTGCAGCTAAAAGGAGTTTGAAAGGTACAAATGTCCCTTGTGCTCGGCTGCCACGGGGCTTGGGTGGGCAGGACCCCCCGGCAGCCCCCAGCTCTCCCTGCCTTGCTCACCTTGCCAGCTCCTGGAGGAGCTGGTGCTGCACTGAGGGCAGGACAAGACAGCCCCTGCCCTGCAACATCCCCACTCCTGCAGCCACCCCACGATGCTGCAGCTTTCAAACTCRTGCTGCTTTGATGGATTAAAACCCAGTAATAATTTACTGATCTGTGAAGCCTGAGATTTCATCCGGGAAATGAAAGAGACATTCACAGGATTATGCACTCCCACCATCTTATATCATCAGTGTGCCCTCTGGATTTTTTCAGGTAGGAGCTATATTGGGATTGTGTAGTACATAGAAAACAGGAACTTGAAACCAAGCAAGGCTTTCAAATGCTTAATTTGAAAACAGTAATGAGCATACAATAACATGCAATTTTTTCCTGATTTTCATATTCCAAAATAAGTAGCAGGGATGAAAACAAGATCATTTTCCTCTTCAGACACTTCAAATGATGTTTGCCAGCAGAAGTCACAATCATATCTTTGGCCTTTTTTTTAAATAATGATATTGCAAAGAACTATATTTTTTATCMTTTAGGCTAATGTTTAGTTTGCCTAATTCATACACAGAACTCTAAAGTCTCAGGAGAAAGAAATTAGAATAATGTAAAAATGCAGTGCACATCAAGACATCTTGAAAGAGATGGAAAGCCTTAAATGCTGTTTCAAAAATGGTTTCTATCTAGAAAATCAAGGAATTTTGAATTAAGTAGCCTTAGAAAATTTCAAAGTTCTACATATTCCTTTAAAAGCATATTTTTCATGTGAATTACTGCCCATAGTAGATTCTTATTTTTCAATTAAATTTACATCGGAAGCGTATTAACATCTAAATATGAGCACAAAAGAATTACTTATTTGTGGAAGTATTTTTTTACCAAAACTAAAATAGTAGACACACAGTTTACTAATTTTAATTCTACCAAAATTTGAATGTCCAAGCCTTGCTCAAACTGGAGCCTTTTACTGCTGCCAAGAATCCACAATCAGGAAAAGGAGTCTCTCAGCTACCTGAGCATTTTTGCAATGACCAAGTGTCATGTGTGACAAACATGTGGCAGTGAGCAGGGGAGCTGAAGACTGGAGAACAGTAGAACAGTCTGAGTCGAACTGGCTGCAAGACAGACCACAGAATAAATGCTGCCCACTCAATAATTTATGTAATGATGGTAAAACTACTTTGATTTTTGTAATGTGGTAAAATTACCTTGTTTTTATTTCATATCATTCTCAGTTTTTGTTGCATCTTCTTTTTAGGTATATTCTATATTGGCTTTAATATATATTCTAGTCTTTTTTTTTCCTGTCTGACAGCATGGTAATATCCTTTCACTTTCAAGAAAGGTCAAACYAGCTTTTTTGTCTGAAATCTTAAACAAGAATCTCCAGTCACTCTGCAACCTTGTACCTCCCCCATGCATTGCAGTGGGTTATTAACCCCAGAAACTAGTGGTAGGCATCTTAATTTCAATATTGTAAGCAGTTGCTGCACAGGTCATTTTGCCACATTCCTGCTACAGGCTGTTTGAACCAGAACTCACTCCTGGGTTAATTACTGAAGGAGAAGAATTGGGTGAAAATGCCTCTGCTCTGTGTCCACGGCAGCTGACAGAGGGCAAAAGCCTCAGGATCTTCTCTTCCTGCACACCCAGCTGGCACATGGAGGAGAGCTGRGGTGGAATCCTGGGCTGTACCAGTGCAGGAATTTCACCCCTTGGATGTCCAYAATTATCATCAGATATCACTGAACTGGCCAGCACATGCAAAACCCACACCAGGGCATGGCAGGAACTGTCTTTTGCCATGCTGGTGTTTGGGGAGATGAAATGAAGGATGGGTGTGTCACACTGAGAAAGAGACATTAAGGGAGGGACTGTTCAGGATAGATTATGCCTGAAGGAAGGGAGGGACAAGACCCTGCTCTWGGGGGCACATCAGGTAGTAGGAAACAAGGCTGTGGGAAATCACACTGGCAAAACTATTCATTTCAGTATATTTGAACTTTAACCAACTCCTGACCTTGAAAACTAGGAATAAGACTTTTGAAGTAGTTATTGGAAAGATGCAAGAGGCCATAGAGGTTTCCTAAAGAGGAAACAGGTGAATAGAGCCTTTCCTTTGGTGAGCTGCCTAGCCAGCCCCAGGACATGGGGAATGAAAGGCTGACAATGAACACAGAACTAAAGATACTTCTAATCTCTGGGGCTTTAATTTTACATGTACCACGCTGTTTAAGAAGTTATCACRGCCTCTGGAAGGAAGCAATAGGAAACTTTAAACTCCAACGAGGAGACCTTTCTTTTCTGTCAGAGAAAAGGGCAACATAATTACCCCGTTCTGCTTTGCTCAGCCATGGTGGTGTTCCTGCTGAATACAAAGTGCTGAGCAGGAGTGAGGGCTTAATAGAAGAACCAGYGCTGAGCTGATTCACTCTGTTTTGAGAAATGACTTATTATTTAGTTGCAGGTGTCAGTTTTTCCATTAGCTCTAAGGAGGGACGTAAACAATTATTTTCTGACRCACCCATCAGTCCTTTCTCAAAATGCACAGCTGCTCAGTTCTTAACTGGAGATGTTTTTATGGTGGGGTTGCAGGCATTTTAACTGCCCTGCTGCCCCTTTGCCCATGGCCAGTGTCTGATGCTGTTGAGACCTTACTGGGCCTAAAATTTGTATTTTAATGAACAAAGGCTTGGTGTTTATATTATCTTCTATGTACCTTCCACCCCATTTTCTTCCCTGTCAAAAGACTCTGTAATCTCTTGCAATGATTTAAAAATTGCAAAAATAGTAATTTTCAAATMATTGTTTCTGTACTTAATTTTCCAAAATGTACTTTTCAAAGCTTTGTAAATTTTTGGCTTTTTCTTGGTCCTTTTTTGTGTGTTTGAGGGGGAGGGATTGTTGTTTTGGTTTGGTTTTGGGTTTTGGTTAGTGGTTTTTTGTGGTTTATTTTTTGAAGGATTTTAGGTAGAATTTTCTATGTCATTAAGTCTTTTATGCAGCAAATATAAACCAGATTCTTGTTGCAGCACACCTCAAACAATGTGAATGACCGCTATAGAGATTGAGCCTTTTGAAGAGAAATTTACAATATTATCAATGGACATGTTGTCTGAAAAGCTAACTTTTAAATTTTTTAATTAAAAAAAAAGAAGAATCTTAGTCTGCTATGATTGTTTTTCACCTATTCAATAAATATGTTAATCTTTATAAGTTTATCTAATTCTACTATGAACATTTTGTTATCAAAGGGAAAAAAAACCCAGAAGGCTTTATGCATGTCAAAGAGCCATTTACAGAAGACCATTTTCTCAATCTCACTGAAATTTCAGACAGGGAAGTTGAGTCATTTGCAAAAGGAATTCTGATGTCAGTATTGTAAAAATATTCATTTTTCTAGTGATGAAGGCTCATAAACTTGGAAGTTCTTAAAACCTCTGAGGAACTCCTGGACTGAAGTACTTATTTATTATTCTTCACTTTTGACATTTTATGACCCCACACTGACTAGCTTGAGTAATTCTATCAGTGCTAATTCTAACCAGATAATCAAACAAAGTGTGAGTAAAAACATTGCCACTGTGGGACAACATCCCCTCAGAGACCTAACTTACACTTCCCTTCCTCTGAACCCTTCTGGCTCTCATCTCTGTCCTCCACATYCTGTTACCACAGAAAACATATGGCATGACAATTCTGGGGAATAACCTCTCATGAGAACAATTTCTGTATTAGAAAGAAGCAGATAAGCTTTCAGGAACCCAAGTCCTTCTTTGGACATAAAATTGAAGCCCTGAGCTCCAGAGGTAAATCCTAGCTACTTTGTTATTAATTAGATGAGTAAATCATTTAAGACAGCTGAGAGTGGCTGGGCAGCTTGAGCCTCAGGAATAGCATGGGGAATGCTCGATAAGATAAGAAGGTGATTATCACTTACTGGAGAAAAAAAAACAAAAAAACAGGTAATGTATTGCCTAAGGAGGAGGAGAAGGTTGATGGGGGAGGGAGGAGATATTCCACAATGTTCCATTAAAAATGTTTCATTAGAAAGACTATTGAGTCCCATTTTTATGGATTTGAGTTTTTGTGTAAGGAATACCACAGAAAAGGAAGCAGTGAAACAGAATAAGAAAGCACTTCTCTGTGGCCTCAGGGTTGGAACACCATGCTCCTCTAGGCCAGGACTCAAAAGGGATRTGCAACACCTAACACAGACAGAACAGCACTGGAGAAGAAAAAGGGAAATAAATTTTGGCTGCAGAATGAGTCATTGTTTGAGGTGGAATCAGCTCCACAGCTGGGCAGCTGAGGGATGAGGTACAATACATTGATTTTCAGTTATGAAAATGTCTCACAGAGCTCTTTTATATGACATTGGATGCATGTACCTAAAGGAGAATTGCCACAACAGCTAAACGGGAAAGAGGAACATTCTTTATAAGAARATAGATATAATAAAGATTATGAAGATGTATTTTACCAAGAAACCATTATTGCAGGGAGGCTCTAAGTGAGATAAACAGTAAGACAGCTTGTTCATTATAGCACACTGTGCATTGTATATCATAATATCTGCACTGTACTGATATTCCAAGAAGCTTTACATTGTTGTTTCTCTTATTTTCTCAGTAGGCTCCTGATTCAGGGACGAGATCATCCTGTGCTAATAGAGATTGGAGCATGTGATCCTTGAAATGATTTGGCTAGTTACAGTGCTGTGGAATGTCTTCTCACAATAATGTCTATTCTACAGTTTGTCTTCTGACTGTAAATAAAAGCCATTAACAAGCCTTATGAGTCAACACTTTGGCACAGCTCTGTTTACAACAYACCTCTCTATATGGAGATTGTCTGATTATGCTTTATATTCTGACATTTAAATAAGCATATTCTGAGTTTTATATTCTGAGCATTTAAAAAGCTCCTTAAGAGCTCAAAGCACAATAGAACATAATAATTTACTGTTGTTTGAAGAAGACTTTCAAACAGCTCTCCAGATGCCTCAGAAGCAAGTGTTGACTGCTGGTGTGAAAGCTGGAGGATGGTGATGCCCAGTGTCAGGAGACCTCCTCAGTGTGTGGGATCAGCCTGCTTCCATCAATCCTCATGAGCCACAGGCTTGGCTTTTTCCATGCTATGTGAGTTATTTGTAACTACAAAAAGTGTCATGTTCAATGACCAGTGTAAGAGGCAATAGATAAAATTTTAGAAACTTCATCTGTACCTCACTCAAGTGCAAAAAATGACCTAAAATAAACTTAGCTTTAGAAAAAGAGAGCTGTCCTGTGATATATCTGAAGGTATTTCTCCAGCTCCTCTGGAGTTTCCATATCCTTTATTGTCTCAGGAGTATTTCACAATAATAGGAATCTTCCAGCAACAGTCTGAGTAGTGCCAGAGATTCAACAGACAAGTGGACTGAAGTGGATTGAATATCAGATCCTGGGCTGTGCAGCTTTCTGCAGAATCAAAGAATTTTAAGTCGACAGAGAAAACCTCCTTTGCCATGCTAGCAGGCCTAGAACTGAGTTTCATGACTCCTGCAGCAGTATCACCCCATCCCCTCTAAAGCTTTGCCCCTTGCCTTAGCATCTCTACCCATCAGAAGGAGTAACCAAGCACTGCTCCTGCTTGGTTAAAACCCTTCCTTGCTCCCCATTCCAGACTGAAGGCTCTTCTCCAGAGAACAGACTGAACTACATCAACACAGACTCACTGGCAGCAATTGTCTCCACCCAATGTGGATTGGCTGGGGGACATGAATCTCACAGCCACTGTGGGTCATTCTGGCCCAGGGACTCTTGCTTTGGGAATTTAGCAAYGCCCAACAGGAGCTGTGCCTCTCTGCCACTCCTTCCTGTGAGAATTGCACACCAAAGGGTCATCAAGAACGTGAAACTTTTACAGCAAAAAGTAGAAAGGGAAAAGCAGAGTTTTCTTCAGCAGCATAGTCCTACACAAAGTCTTCTAGTGGTGTTTGAACTGATCCAAGCTGGTGTTTTACTCACAGGGTATTTGACAAGAGCTACAGCTCTTGAGCCAGTCCCAGCTGGAGTCACTTGGCACTCTGCTCTCAGCTGTGGCAGGTGTATGTGCCACCTTWGGCTGGCATTATTCCCAGAAATACCCAGGGAGTACAAGTGATACTGAAGAGACAAAATATTTGTGTTATATGTTTTTCCCAAAATGTTTTGGTTCTTAAACTGYGTCTGCTAGAGCCTCCAAAGCTGTCCTGGACCTTAAAGTTATTTCTCTATCACAGAAAACTTTACTGCTCGTAAACTACTGAGTTTTAGTGGAGTCATTAGTCATTTTCTGGAAGAACACAGTTCAGTAAAGTGCACCAGGACACAAAAAATATTTCTGGTAGAAGACACCAGCATGAAGGGTGATTCACCCACAGGAGGATTACAGTAAATTACAAAGCAACCTGGAAAGCTGACAGCAGGGATGAAYGCAGGAAAGCAAATGTGATTTTATATAGTAGGAACTTGATATATGAAGGGAAATTAAGATCAAGTTTAGAAAATGATGACTGAGCATAATCAAGCTACATCCATCTCATTAAAGCAAGTTTATTTTCAGCTTGTTACTTTGATATAACTTTCTTATGTTTTCATGCTATATCTTTAGTCTTTGATGAAGGAAGCTGAATAAAACTGTCCATCAAAGAAGTTTTATTTTACCCATCTTCTGAGATGTGTGAGCCATATTTACACTCCAACAGCAGGGGATCTTTCYCACAATACCATCACCTGGAGCATTTTCTAGCCTGCAGTAACTGCAGGTGCATGCCTGAGGCTTCTGCAGGGGCAGATCAGGGCATCCTGGCAGCTCCTCCAGATGCAGGAACACAAAATGCACCATGATTGGAAAGAAGGGCAGGAGCAAAGGCTGTGCCTGTGCACATTAGGAGCGCATCAAGGAGAGTGGCTTGGGATAAGAAAGTCTCTCTTCTCCTTCATGACATTATCTRCAGATACATTCACACTGTGGGTCACTCCATGAATCTTACCTACTTTCCCAGAAAASTACTATCAAAAAGGCTTTGCTCTTTGAAAGTTAAATAAAAGAACTGGGTGCATAGACTGAAAAGTCTTTGTTACAAAAGGTGTAAGAAGTGGGCTCAGGTCTCACCAGGGAGTTTGCTTACAGAGGAGACATTAAAAACTCTCTTCAGCTGAGTGACAATACAGTAAGATGAGAGAACACTGAAAACCTCACATTTTGTGGATACAAAGCAGGTATGTGTTTCCTTCAGTTGTGGGAAGTAAGTCTACACCTTTTACTAGGTACTGATGATGCTCTAAAAGAGGATTTTAATAGAGATTTACACATGGCTGAAAATCGGGTTTATTTGGCCAAATAGTTTTTAACTATTTCCTGCTATTACTGAGAATGCCATTACCAAGAATAAGCAAACTTGCTTTAGCCCAGAATCAGCCATCACTCAACTGCTTTTACACAGCTCCAGGTGAATGGAGGGGAATTGGATGTTCTCCAACGGCTCCTGTGAATCTGGAAATCTCTTTGGCTATTAGTGCACGGATATAGCAACATCCATCACAGTATTAAACCTATGCACAAGCRCTTGGAAAAAACACAGGCAGGATGTTTTTTTGTTCCTATGTATATTTAATAATAATACATTCCCTCCTGAGCTGCCTCCTTTACATGGGAGTATCTGCCTGCAGAGCAATGTGCTGTTGGATTAAAGCTACAAAACATGCAGACATCAGCAATATATTGGTTTCTGGCAGCAAGGGTTTGTCRCACCTTGTTAGTAAAGAATTTCATTTTCAGCCCAGTATATTGAGTGCAGGATGGGCTGGCCCCTSAGGCTTTAAATTAATGTTTTAAATGAGACAGAAGCCTTTACAGAAGCAAAGTCTTTTCCAGGGAAAAGACATTACCTGAAAATCACACATCTTCTGGCATATAATTCTACTCCATAATTTTGACACCTGAATTAAATCAAATTTGTATCTCTATTCCTATTTCAGAAGGATATTTTTCTAGGTTTCTGAYGTAGGAACAAAGGACCAAAGGAAAGAGATATGCAAAAAAGCCAGAGAGGACCTTCCATTTGCACATAACAAACACATTGTAAATACCAAAACAAAACCAAAGTTCAGTAATTATGCTAGAACAATCACCAGGAGTTAGAGACAAAACCGGAGCCTAAAACAYTGATCCAAATACTTAACAAGATGAAAGTTTCAAAATCGGGATTATTTTGCATTTCAGAAATTGTGTGCTGAGAAATTTGAAATTAAAATAGATGATTTCTTAAACCTACAAATTTACTGAAGATAAGGTGGAAAGTAATTGTTTAATAATCATTACTGCCCAGATTTTCTTGTTATTCTTTCCTTTAACAAAGGAAAGACACATAAATCAGTGCAACTGTAGAGATTTCATAATATTTGTATTCTTTATTCCTTCGGAGGACTCATGACACAATGATAAATTTTCCATTGCACAGACTATGTCCTTCCACATTAAAATAGCATGTCTGAACAAAACAAGTTCAATTACAGACAAGACTTTAATGACATTGTGCACAGGGCTTTAATGTCTTATCAACTCTGATTTTGGGGCCAAAAATGGCATCTGCCATTTTAGAAACACACAAATAACAGTGCACTTTAAAGGAAGACAGTCTCTTTTGTTAAATGAAAAGATAATGTCATTTTACTGGAATAAAGGGGGCATAAAAAGAAGTAGGATCTACAATCATCTAGGCCTCATGAAGTGTGAAACCCAAGATATMACCCAAACAGCTTCATATTGCTTAAATCTAGGTGAAAACAAACATTTCAAGGATTTTAGATTTTCATGCCATTTGAAAATACAGAAGGCTTGTGTCAGTTCTGTGTTCCACATTCACCCTTTGCTGTTTTCTCATGTCTTTTTGTAGCATGAATTCTGATGTGGTTGGAGTGATGCAATGCAGCTGATAAAACAGAGAATTCTGTCCCTGACTTTCAGCCTTCCTGACATCGAGTGCTGGAGCTACTGATGAACAGAAAAGGTRATTTATTTACATACTGAATTTTGGGATGAACAGTGAGCACAGTGCTTGTACACAGTACAAGGTGGGAGAGGATGTCGATTCTCGTATATGTTCACACAAAATAATTTKGCTCTGCAAAAATTATGAATCCAGGTTCCAACTTTATAACATGACATTACAGTATAAATATASTTTTTAATTCCACCTTGGTAAGAGCTTGCTAGTGGATTGCCTAGGACAGATCCACAGTTAGTGTGAATGAATGGCCAYGGGGAATCATATTATTTTCAAAAAAATTTTAGTCCCTATAATGATAAATATGGGGAAAAGTCAGCCTTTTTAAAACGCTACTGCACTACCAAAGTTCCTTTCTCTGCATATTCTGAATACTCARGAATTCAGACTAAGTAGGTGTTGAAATTACTTCTGCTCACTTGGGCATCACTTGGGAAAAATGAGGGTTCACTTGGGAAAGACAGCAGCACAGGGCAGGAGAGYGAGGCCAGGACCTCAATCCAGAAAACTTGCTTTTCAGACATTTTAGCTGCAGCTGCAGGTGAACTTAATTGAAATGGTGATTGTTCACTGCTTYTTGTGAATCTCCCCACAATTTCAGGGATGTATTTTGGAGGTTACTTAACACAAGTAAAACATGTGTGACAACGGATTGGTGTGTGCATTAGAAAATATGAGAAGCATTGCAAAGCCTGGTTTGATTTTATGCAGTGTAAGCATACATTTCTGTGACTGTCCCTTGAATCCTGGTCCAGTAATTCTTCACATAAGTTCGAATTTWTTTTCTTCTTTCTTCATGTGATTAATCTTTTAGTGAAAGAACTAAAAAAAAGGTTTCTTTCCACATTGATTATCATCCAAAATCTTAGCTTTATGACGCAGATGAATTACCACAAGCTTTATTTGTAGATGCACAGGCTTGGTGTGCACAGCAGGATCTGAGAAGCTCAAGGTCAAACAGTGAGGCAGCACTGAAGGAGAAAACATGCCCTGCWCATCCTGATTCCTGTTCCAGCACCTCTCTGCTGGTTCATCATCCRAATTAGTGTGGGCACAAAGAGAAGGCTTAAGAAATATGCCAAAAATCAGTGTACCTAGGCAGATGATAGAAAGCAGAGGAGAATGTATCATGTCTTTGACTGCCTCCCCCTGCCCAAAGGCAGGCTTATTTATCTCTGGCTCTGTCAGTTCTGTTGCTTTTTTGTGTAACCTGTTCTTAAAAACCAACACTGGCAATCCCCTCCCTTCCTTAGGCAATCTTTCCTGGGAACTGGGCTGCATTTCCCAGGTCTCCAGATTTGCCTTTCATTGCAACAGTTCTGGGGAACTGCCACTCACATGCTGACTTGTTGTGGCTGGTCTTGATAGAACCCCACAAGATAAGGCATTGTGTGGGCTGCTGCCATCCAGGGTGTTTTGTCCCTGGTAAGGCTGGGGCAATGAGGGAGCTTTTGCATTGGATGGCTGTAAATTGTCAGTGTGCACGTAGAGGTTTGCAGATGTACATAACATAGGTTTGGGCAGCCACAGCCCTTTGGCAAGAGTGAGAAGGTGCTCTGGCCCAGATAAAGAGCTGGGCTAATGGTGCTGTGGGCAGGCACAAGTCAGCAAAGAGTTTCAGATGGTCTTCTGAGAGAGCAAGAGCCCTGGCAGCTTTGGAAGGAGAGGAAGGGCAGTGTCAGGACTGAGTAGGGAATAGGAGGGAAACAAAATATTCAAAAGTATGTAAATTTTAAGATGCTACAATACAGAAATTACAGGGCTTTTTGGGAGAAAATCTAAGGGATGGTTTTCAGCCTTACAGCCCTAAGAGCAGAGAATAAAATATTAATACATACCATTTCTTTTTCTTTTTTTATTGAGTCTAAGTGGGTGCTTTCTTAATACCTCCCCCTATATACCCAGTACTTATTCTGTCTAAATATCAGTACATCAGTTCATATCTGTAAATCAAGACCAACATATGTCTCTGAGCCCATTAGCCATTCCTAGTGACTACATCCATTGTAATGAATATTGTATTTTAATAATTGATGTTTCACATGCCCTATTTTTCTCTTCTTTGCACTGGGACCTTCTCCAAATGCATCTGGAGCATTCCTGGTAAATGGAAGGTAATGATGAAGTGAAACTACATTGTGATCTTTTCCGTTTTGTTGATGRTCAGAATTTACATGTTAAATTAGAGTCAAATTTCAGCTCAGTCACTGGATTCCTCTTACAATGCTAAGGAATTGAGGCTTTGTGATACCTTCTCCAAATTCACTGGAAAGGAAATAATGAAACATTCATGTAAGTAAATTACAGCTCCACACCCTATTAGTCATAGAACTTGAAAGTAATTTGAAATCTTGAGTATATATGAATTATTGAACAATGAGTGAAAATGAAAGAAAATGGAGACTGTAACTTGCACTTCCACCATTTGTGTAAATTGCTACTGTGGTACCTCTCTTCACTAATTTCAGGGCAGTGTTGAAAGAAACCTGTAATATTTAAAAACAGTCGGAGCCTTATTACATAGCAAAGCCAGAAGGCAGCAACAGATCAAAGATGAGAAAGGACATGAAAGGGAATGTGGATGGTTCCAGTTGGTCCCACCTGAGCTCATGGATAGGTTGAGCTCTACACCTCTTCTGGCTGCCCTCCTTCCATTTGGCTGGTGGAGAAGGACACATTAACACATTTAATAAAGACAGCTGGGGCAAGCTGAGAACAAAGGTGTGCGCCAGCATCATCTCTGGAAGTGGCCGTGAACTCTGTCCAATAGTTACTGTCTGTGGGATGAAAGGGTGAAAGATTTTTTAACAATACAGGAATAGGCACTGCAGAATAGCTATATAGAGATAYAGATTCAGCTTTTAGAATAGGTGTATGTGTAATCTTGAATTTTGTAAAAGGTCTTTTTTCCCAGGATTTAGGTTTTTACATATTCCCAATTTTTATTGGAGAATTTTAGGCCCCTCTTTAAAATTTTCTCCCTTTCTTGGTATGAAGATTTGAGTAGCACTTTTTTATGTCCAACACCCAAGTCTCATTCAATTTTCTCAACTCCTCAGCACCTGTGCTTTCACTCATTAGCTCTTCCTGTATCCTACAGATTTCTCTTCTTGAACAATCTTTAATATGGGCTCTTTTTGTTGATCCTTCTAGTTGATTTAACCCTACATGAGGCAAGACTAACTTCTGCAGACACCACTTTCATGGTAGCATTATGTTTTAACAAGACCAGATACAAAACCTTTCTTTGCTGAGGAATGTGTTTCTCAATTGCAAACAAATTTTATTTCCTATCTATCAAACTAGATACCTGATTTTCATGTCTAATTGATGTCTGGGAACAAAAAACCTTCCATTGTCATTTGTAATATTTATATTGCTAATATCTTAGATATTGTTAATATTGTTAATATCTTTTCTATAATTAAAGTACTTAAGTACTTTTCTTCAATAACCTTAAGGAATTTTTTTCTATGCCATCACCACTACTGACAAGATTACAGCAGACTGCTATTTATTTCTCTTTTTTATTTCTCTTTTTTCTCTATTACTCAGAGATCAAATCTTGATTGCTTTTTGATTGTGGTTTAGTTTTCTCTGCAGTATTTATTCTTACATTCTGCACAGTAGTTCCAATTCCCAGATTTTATTTTCTGGACTTCACAAACTTCTTGTCTATTAATTTTTCTGTTTTTTCTCACTGGTATCTCTCAGTTTCCTACAGGGAAACTCATTAACCATACCTTCTATCTGATGACTTTGGCAAGAATCATTCTTTCTCCCAATTCTGCTTCCTCTCTGCTCTCCCTTCCTTCTGGGTTTTTTTCCTTTCTGATCAATAGCTGGGGTCTCCAAGATCCTCTACCAATCTTCTTTAGTCCATAAATTAAATTCATAGTCATGCACAGACCTCACACACAGACTTTGATAGAGTTCAAGAGGAGTCCTTTCTCTACGAAAGCTTTCTGATATTTTCTAATGAAAAACTTTCTTCTACTATCAAACTTTGTGCTCTTTTAATATTTATTGTTTTGACACATCGCTTCATTAAATCCAGCCAAGCTTCAAATGTCTGTTCGTAAATGAGTTTTCTAACCCCGTCTGTACCATACCAGAGCTGTCTCTTGGCTGTTTTATCTGAGAGGATATGATCTTTCAGTTTAAAGAAAAACTTACACTGGCAAAAGGCAAAGCTGGAAAAGGCAGACAAATTTTACATTTGTAGTTAATTTTAGAATGAGCTGAAGAACCTTTCTGGCAAGTACAAGCTGTACTTTCATAATGGCCACACTGGCACAGCCTGTGTAGCACTGGAAGGGCCAAGTGGCAAGTTCTCTCTGCAGTCATGAAATGAGATACTGGCCCTTGTCTGCAAGGAGGCACATGAGCCTCGGGGTGCTGTTTGCTCTGTGTCACAGGAGACCTGTGTGAGAGGGCTCCAGGCAGCACTTTGGAGACAGGCCAGGCAGCTCCCTCTGCCAGTCCAAATCAACCCTTCACAAATAGGTTAGCTTGTGCAAGTTATCTGGCACCTAGACAGAAGTCAGGCTGAGAGGAAACAGGAGTCCTTTGTGAATGTCTCACAAATAAGAAAGGAAACTAATTTAATCAAGCACACTAGAAAACAGACAGTATGAGCAGTTTCAGTTTTAAGCCAGAGCAGTCTTAGTGAACCAGCTGTAAGAATATGATTACAGATTTACACAGTGACAACTTGCTAGATATCTTTTGCAGAATCATTGTACCATTTTTTGATAGTTAATRAAGTCCTTTAGGTATCAGGGCTCCAGGAAGKGATAGACAGCTTGTGAAAAGGCAGMTTGGGCAGTTCAGGTGCTTGCTGCTTGGTAAAGTATTTACAGGATGCYTTTGGTTATTCCAGGTGAGATGGACTGCACATTGCCATGCATACAGTGTCTAGGTAGGACTGGCAATTCCTTGAAGAAAGGTAGGGCTCTAAGAGTCAAGGAGAAAAGGGGGAATCTTACTTCTYCTCGTACCTGTGTGAATATAATGCATGACTTCTTGATTTGTAACATGAAATTTCTCTGCATGCACTTCCAGTGTGACTGAAAAAATAGATATAATGCTACTGATTAAAAGTATAACCTTAAATATAAAAGTGCACCAGAGGTTTTACTCTCCAACTCACGAAGAACATTAATCAATGCTCAGCAAAGCCTCCTCGTCTCACCTCTCCCCTCACCTCTCACTGTCACCTCTGGAGAAATCACAGARTAACAGAGTAAGAATCTGGCTTCCTCCTTGTTTAGGCTTTTAACCTCATTGTGCAAGCCCAGGAAAGAAGCAGCAATGATGTAAGTAGGTAAATTAAAGACTGAGAACACTTCTGGTCTCTGTCCCTCGTCCTTTTTATTTCCACTGCCAAATTAAGAAAACATATACCAGGACTTTAATGAGGATCAAGGGGTTAAACCGGAACATGACTTTTAGACCTGAAATGGGACTTACCTTGCTGTTTTCTGTTCACCAGACTCTATGACCTGAAAGGAGGCTGTGGGAATTCAGTTTGCTTGCATGGGGCACGATGTGTACAGGATGAATTTTTCTGTTGTTATTTAATTTAGCACTGCAAAGCACCCACCAATTCTATTTGAGGCTCCATCAATGCTCTTAATGTTGCCACTGTGGATAGGCTGTTTATTTCAAAAGATAGTCCTCAGAAGCTGATAAATTTAAAATGTTGATGCAAGTGTTTGAGAATACACCACCAGTGCCAAGCCAAAATAAGACTGAGATAAGTGGAGCCATTAAAAACATARGGCATTACTGCTGGAAAAATTTCAGCTTTTATTTTAATGACAGCACATGCAGTTTACTGAAACTAGTAGATGGAGATGTTTTCCTTTTCTTTTTTTTTTTTCTTTATTATTTGTTTTTTATTATCAACATTTCACAGAGTGAAAATGGTAGCAAAGGCCTTTTTCATTCCTTATTTTTAATTTGCTGACACTGGACATGCTAGCAGCTGTGTGTGAAGCAGTGCTCACCTCCCACCACACAATCCCCGAGGGCTGTCCAAGCTTCTACCTGCTCTCACTTGGTGCATGTGCTACCCAGACACTGGACACTGCTGATGGTGTGGAGTAGGGCAGGGCATTCAGTGGTGGCACRTGACTCACTGCTGAACCATCACATCATCTGTATTCGTGCTGGCCCCTAATTCTATATAAATCCTATTTAATATATGCCTATTCAAGAATATGAAAGAAGATGGGCATAGTGAARATAATATGAAGAAAAAGAAGTATTATGCTCACAGCAATGCTATGGGCCCTTGCTGTGACAGACACAGTGCATAGTTGGTGCTGTAAGGACACCCTTATTTTACCTGTGATATGCCAGGAAATTTTCCCAGCTTTGTTCTGCAACTCCCYACTGCAATTTTTGGCAGCATCTTGCTTTTATTGTGATGAAATATCTCTTTACACAAAGTGCCCAGGGACACAATGGAACATTAGTCTCTACCAGGAGGCAAGTATTAAATACCATGCATGAAATAATAGTCAACAGTACCCAAATGGATTCCCATGGGAGAGGGAAGTGTTTCCCTGTTTCTCTAGTGCAGGTGTATGCACAGCAGTACCACCTTTCTGATTCTTCCTCCATAAAAATCCCCAAAATCCAACCAGTTCCCTATTTTCTGGGCGAAGAACAGCCTTTTCCCCCTCTAAAAGGCATCTGACGCTTGCTGATGGTGGAATATCCAACTCAGTCAGTGACTGAAGCTTTGAAAGCAGCCCTTTTTGCCCTGGAAGYTAATTTAAAATGAGCTGCATTTTTGATGCTGTCAGAAAGCTTGGCTGGTTAGTCCTCAAAGGTTACGAACAACAGGAGAGAAGGGAGGGTTCCTGTTGTGCTATGGCAACTGTCACAAACTCGTGTACACATTAGCAAGATCAAACGTTTGCTCAGCCTGGGAAAGAGCAGGTAAACACCACACTAATCCCTCTGGAGCTCTGAGACACACGGGCTGCCAGCGTGCAYGGCTTTCGTCAGAGATGCAAGAAGTCAGGCAGGATTTGTTTCTCTCCTTGCAGTTTATTTATTCAAGGTTTGTGCTTTGCAAGACTGCCCCACTTGTTCCTTGTCATGCAGCTGTGCTGACTGAAGYACAAGGGAGTGCGGCACAAAGGGAGAAGGAAGCTTCAAGAGGTCAGCTTTGCACTAGAAAAGCAGAGAGCAAGCTGTTAGCAAGTACCAGGGACCTGTAAGTCCTGGCTGCAAGCTCTGCGCTTCCTTAACCAKCAGACCTATCTGGCTCCAGCAATATGTTCCCAATGAGCTGAACTGGGGGCTGAGGATGCATTTATAGTAAGGGTAAAATGCCTTTGAGCTGATGTAGAAAGCACATCCATCATCATAAGTGATTTGGTGCCTGAATCAGGGTTTCCCCATGGACACTCTCTTTCCTTTGGGATCCAGGCTCCAAAAGCTGGGTTTTGGTATGATCCCAGAAAAGCTTAAAAGGATACTGGTTCACTTGAGTGAGAAATGGCTGAGGTTAATTTTATATCCTCCTAACAGTACTGAAAAAGCCTGTGAATCTGTACTAAAATCTGAGACAGTACTACAGGCTGTGCAGAACACAAGCACAAAATTGCGATTAGCCTTGCATGCATAATTATTTTCAGGCCATGTGAATTAAAGGAAAAAAAGACTCTGAAACATTACTAAGTATTGAGGTGGACATCTCAGAGGTGCCTTCACTTTGAATCAAGCCAGGTGTGTACTATGGAGGAAAAAAAACTCCTGAAGAACTGAAAAGGCAATATGAGATTCTAATGACACTGGAAAGCCACTTCCTTGTTTGTCCAGATCCATCAGCATCTAAGGAGCAGTGGTTTGGCTTAGCTACCTTGGAATGTTAAGAAAGACTCATCTCTGTGTACAATGTTTAGGTTTTCTTCTAAATGTCTTTCCAAATTAGTTTTCCTAAAGGCTTAATCAAAATTTTATAAGTAAGGAAAGATACATTTAGCAGAGTCTACTGGGTGTTAGTGGTCGGTAAGGCCTGGAGGAAATGCTGCTTCCAGAAAATGAAGATGTTGACATGAAAAAGTGTGTGCAGGGGGAAACCTGCCCCCTCCATCTATCCTGCTAAGCCAGACAGACACACAGCCAGGGATGCAGGACAGGCAGTGGCAGTGGAGCTGCTGTCAAAGCTTAGTGGCCAGGACATTTTGCTAAGGTACAGAAGAAAACCAGGCTGCATTCCTGTGTCCTGCAATATTTACAAGTGCTTCCTGAGACAACAGAGAGAAAAACTAATTTGGTTTTCTTAATCTGAAGRAGATGATACAGACACTGCTTCACCCACACAACCCAGGTGAAGATGCAAAATTACACATGCCCAGAGCTATGGGGAGCTCGGTCATTCTGCACCTTCTGCATTGAAAATGTGTCCTCAGCTGAGGGGCAATGAATAGAGGGGACAGTGAGGAAAACTCTTCCCTGTCTGAAACTAAGGGAGTTTTGGACTGGAAGTGGAGCAATGTGTCTCAATCTGTGAAATTTCTTAAACTGCATCAAAGGCATTGATCAAAGTCCAAAATTKACTTTTCTTTCCTTGAATCCCATGGTCTGTTGCTTGTGTGGAAAAAATTGTCRGTTTTGTGCTCTTAAGGGGAGGAGATAATGAAAAATTCAGAGGGCTCACAGCCTGTGGTAAGGTTGATAAACTGGCTTCTAATTAACTGCCAGTTCTGAGAGCAGGGAGTGAGTCTTCATGCTGCAACCTGTGACTGCAGTGAGTCTTGCTCTGCGGTGCTACAGCCACCTCACATGGTAAAAGGATGGTAGATGATTCAAAACAAAGCAAAAAAGCTTCAAAATTATTTTGGCTTATTTTTTACTTTAAAATGTGAAAGTTGCAACTGCAACTGGCAAATTTTTTATGTTTGTAAGAGTCCTTTTCCTWAATTTTTCTAGCATGTAGGAAGTAAAAGGGACCTTAGGCTACAACTCTTTACCATTACTTCTTCTACAACTTGAATCCAGAGAAACTGGTGAAGGTTTTCTGGAATAAAATGTCTGAACACCCTCAAAAATCAGTGATATAGTCCTGATATGACAGGTAATCCAGTTTATATTTCACTGCTTACTTTGTAAGCAGGGAAAGCTTTGCTCTTACAAGATTTTTTTTCTTACAGTTTTAACAGCAAGATGAAAGTACAGCACTTTGTGAACGTGACAGCTGAGTTCTGTTTCACTGCTCTTTAAAATAKTCTCTGCTTTCTCTCTGTTTAAGAAAAATCAAGGAATTATCAGGGATTTGCTTTTTCACTACAAATGCAAATGCACAGGATGACAGCTAGCCTCACTGATTTAAGGCTTCACAGACCTGTCTAGTAAACATTAATGGCATTTGAGTCATCTTGTCTGCCTCMTCACAGCCACACAGAAAGCATTAAATGTTGGGGCAGTGAGGGAGGAAGGGAAACCCTTTGGTTTAAGATGCTGTCCACAGCTGCCATGAAAGTTCAGTCTAACTTGTAAGATTTATCTAGTTTGGAGACCTTTTTTATCTGTTTCCTACCTATATATAATTAATTAAAAAACAGACAAGAAAGCTTCCTAATAAGGCAGTCTAGATCTGAAGAGCAAATTAAGGTCAATTCCTGAACAAAATTGAAGCGTGAGCTGCTTTTCTTTTTCAAGTAGTTTTACTTATGTTAATACCCACAGTTCCTTAATTTATGAATAATTCATGTGTAAGAGTCTCCACAAGACTTGAGCCTGCAGGTTACAAACTTGTATTAAGCACTGAGTAGCTTAAAAATACATCGGCAAAGAAGTAGAGAACAACTTTTATTTGGTGCTAAAGACAACTGTAATGCAACAATTAATTATTGTGAATAAAGATGGTTAAACAAACACCACATAAKCAGAATGTAGTAAATATCTTCATAATCCACATAAGCAGAATGTAGTAAATATCTTCAATATGTCTTCAGCCTGCTGTATTGCATATTGTGCCTTCATTTTATGCAGGAAAATTTTAAGAAGGATATGGCTACATTCCTCTGAAGGAAAAAGCACACACATTAAGCAGTACATATCAGACAAAGGTTTTGGCACAAAGGTTTTGGCAGAAGAATGATGATTCCAATTTAAAATCTTATTTATTTTCTCTTTATATCCACCTGTATGTTCTCTGCACTTTGAAGCAAGGTGAGCCACAATTCTGGAGGCTTTGTTCTGGTGATGGTTTTTCAGTGGTGGACATTCCTGGTGATTCCCACCATCTCAGTGACAAATGGAGAGCAATATCAGGCTCTGTTGGGGAGGATGAAACAAGAAAGCCTTATAAATATGATTGCCTGGCAAAAGATTWTGAGAATATGGAAACTATAAGCGAGMTTGAAATGAAAGCAACCTTTGAGATCCCTTAGTTACTGAACAATAGGAAAACAATGGYGTGGCCAGCTGAAGGTAATCCCCTTTTGATGAAACAATACCCTCTGCTTGCAGGCAGGTCCAAGGGTCAGAGCAGACCCTGCCAGCTTGGCAGAAGGGGTCTAAAGAGTAGGTTTTAGGGTTTAAAATGTAACACAGTATGGTAATGTAGKGATTCTTATAGGTTGTATGGAAATGCTATAGGATTTGTATRTTGTATTAGATTGATTAGTGAGAATCAGAATATTCAACATAGAAGATGATTTATTGTATTGTAACRGGAACTTCGGGCACTTCTGCACTTCTCTTCACTTCRCTTCTCTTCCCCTTACTTTCCATACTCTTAGTCTTGCCTCTTAGCTCTTGCCTTCTGCTCTCTTACACTTTCCCCCTCTCTTCTCTCGAGCCTGCTCTGAGCTGCGGCTGGSAGCTCCCAGCAGGGCCCTGCACCCACACCCTTTGCAATAAACTGCAAGTTCCACGACCTGGCTCCAGAGATCTCTYGCCTCCGACCGTGCGGACCCCATCGCTCCTACAAGCCTCCCTGGTTCCCACTTCCTGCCACTGATGTCTGTTGGCATCATTCAGGATATTGTACAGCTTGACAAAACAGGGTCTTCAACATGCATGAGCAGTCTCACCTGGAAACAGAATCCTAGGAGGTCCTGTCTTTATTTGATCCAAAGTTCTCCTGAAAGTGAAAGAGGCAGCTTGCAAGACCTGGTGATCTCTTCCATTTTCCTTAGCAGTCAGTCCACAGTCACTCYTCTCTGCTTGTAGGGTTTTCCCACCCATTGTTCTTCCGTCTGCTACACACAGATCATGGAAGCAGGGGCTCAGCAGGAGAGCGCAGCATGGAGGCAGAGGTCAGGCAGGGAAGAGAAAAAATAATGGAGAGTGAAGAATAATGAGGAGGGTTATGTGTCAGGGAAGAAGAAGAAGCAGAGACTGTCAAAAGGTGGGAAGGGAATGTCCCAGTGCTTGTGGGAAGCCTGTGAAGTTCCATCTGTCTGTACATGGACATGCGGAAAAGGAGGCTGAACTGGCATCTCCTCCATACCGTGACTGCTACAGATTTCAGTCATGACTCRGTGAGGGCCCTGCATCAAGTAATTTTGTTCCACCTTAGCACACATTCGTTGAGTTCATTTTGAATAACTGACATGTGACAGACTCATCACATGCTGAACCTCTCCAGGAAGAGCTGAATGAGTGTTTGTTTGGTTTTTTTTTTAATCTATATACCATATCTGTTACATACTCTGAGCCAAAAAATTATTTAGTACTGCACAACAGGATGTGTGTTTGGAATTAGAGTGAGTGAAAGAGGTCATCTGCACTTAGCAATGACAGGTTGCAGTGGATAAAATCCAGCCCTTTGCACTCAAGAGTTTGTACTTTTGAAAGGCAGCTGCACTCAGAACAGCACTGCGACATTTCCAACAAAGAAAAAACCTTCAGCCCAAAGAGAGGTTGTTCCTGTCAGCCTATTGAACTTGGGAGTATGAATACACATTCAAATAGCACTGCATGAAGCAATGCAGCTCCTTGGGTGAGAAGCCATGGCATGGTGGAGGAGAAAGCAAGGTGGAAATTGTTTGCAGTCTCACCTCCACAAGCTTTTTCTTAACCCTGGGTCCTTGCCATGAGTCAGGGGCTGGAGAACACTGTACCCATCAGCTCCAAAACTCCTACCCTGTTGGCCCCAGCCTCTGGTCTTTTGCTCCATAATTTCTGCTGAAACCATTAGTTTTATCTCTGTTTTTGTCCTCTTTGTCTCAGTAGCCCAATAACTACATCCCATSTGTGCATCTTACGCCACAAGTTGAAATTTGTCTCCTGCCAGTTGGTGCTGTTTCAGTTGTTCACCTGGCAATGTCTAAAAGCTCCCTTTGCCCTTGTGACCTGCTCTATTAAACAGTTGTCCCTGGACAGTAAGGGCAGGCTTTAATGACATTTGGATGCTTTCTGCTCTGAGTAAAGGATAAGACATAGATAAATCTGACAAMTGATCAGGAGGGGGAGGAGGGATCTGTATGTGCTTGATCTCATTAACAACATAAAGCTCTCCTGCCTGATTACCATCAGGTTTAAAAGGTCAGGCTAGGGATGATGGCTGTGAAGGCATTCACAGACTTGAGGAGATTGTCACCAAATTGTTTTCCRGTACCTGTTGTTTAATTTGCAGTGCAGGTATTAATGTATTCTTCCCCTTTGCTGGGYGCTTTGCTGACCCCTCTCCTCCCTCTGCATGTTACACACACACAGGGGAGATGGGAGATGTGAGTGCATGGCTCATTGGGATGATGCTGGGAAACTGTCTCCATCACATGTATTTTTCTKACTTCAAGTAAACTGTATAGCATTCTTCATCCAATCCTTCCCCTTTTAAACAGACTTTATATCTGCCCAGCATATTGCAGCAGTGTATCAAGATACCTAAACTGCCTTTTAACCCCTGTGAGACAGAGGTTATATTAATCCAAGTGAAGTGTGGCATTTATATACCTTAGGACTTCTTGGCTAGGTCTTTGATACATGACACTGCACTGAGCCATACAAATGCTCCTTGTTACCAGTGTTTTAACATTTTTCACTTTGGAACCCCTGAAATATTTCAGAAAAGGTACAGACAGCTTCACAAATGTCCCAAATGTAGGTTGCGTGTATGTGAATGTCCTTTCCTTGGCCAGCACTCCCTTCAGTTCATATACAGGTCATATCCTCCTTCAGTAAGTGCATTACAATAGACAATCTTTCTTTTTGCTTGTGTTTTTCTCCAGTGAGCAATACATTATATTGAGGCAGTAAACAGCTTAGCACAGGCAGAGAGAGGAAAAAAACCCAGCAGAGGGGGGTCTAGGTAATGTTAGTCATTTGAGGGGTCCATGGTGGGCCTGCCCAGCCCCCTGCCTGGGGCTGTGTGCCCACTCTGAGGGCTGTGTACTCACAGTGCTGCCACACAGCCACAGATGTGGGCACAGTGCTTGTGTGCTTCTCCTCATACAATTTAGTGTCCTCGAGACAAAAAATTGGATCACTGTGTGAATCTTGGATTATACTATCCATCTTTCCTTTCTGGAAGCATGTTTTCACTCAAACGTCATGAAAAAACTTTTTTTCCTTTTTATCATCTGCTTGATCTCTCTGTTGATGGGTCTGTTGCTTCTAACTCCGATGACATTCAGAGTTGGGCAAGTGCTTTGCAAACATGGGAGAAGATGAGTCTCTGCTTGAATGAGATTACAATCTTCGAAGGCAACAGCAAACACTGAGCATGTGCATAGCTCCTGAAAGCACATCWGAGAAAAGCTGGCTGAAAAAAAACATTGTTGTTAGGAGCAAAGTCTTAAAATTCCAAACATTTAAAAACAAATTAAATTCTCTGATTTGTCTTAAATTAGCTTTATTKTGTATTATTCTTTGTGCTTTCTTGTGAAGTATTGTCATAGTGTCGCAATGTCTTTTCCATTGATTTATCAGAGTCTGAGATGTTAGCAGGTAAACATTTTAGTAGCTATTGTGGTAACTACATCAAAATATTGGATGAAAAACAATTAAGTCACTCAACCCTTTCACAAAATAAGAAAAATATTATTATTATCTTGTTGCAAGGAATTTTATTTTGGGAAAAAGTACCTCTTGCCAAAGTAATGTATTGAGAAAAAGCCAACTGTCCTTTGTGGCTCATGTGTYCCAGAGAGCCTTCAGCCTGTGCAAGACAGAGCCTGGCCGTGAGGTATGAGGGCCAGGTTCCATACTTTGACTGAGCTGCTGTACATTGCTCAGTGTTAGTGAGGCAGCTCCAGCCCAACCAACACCAGAGACACCTTTCTTATTATATCCAAATCCTGGCTTTTTTTCCCTGCAAGGTAGTCTGTGACAYAGAACACAATTTTTTCATGTGCATCACTTTATTTCCAGCAGGGAATTTACAGAGCAACTGTATACTTCCACATTGGGATTTAAGGCTCTGCCCAGCAAATTAAAACAGGTTAGGAAACTGGTTGTTGKCTTGGAGGTTGGGAAGCAGCTCAAGCCCTTTACACAGCACTTGACTTGCACCTTCTCAGCACCTCATCTTGGGTTCCTCTGCAATCATTATTACACTCTGGGGTTTTTCCAGCTCAAAGTGCCTGAAAAAAATGTGATGGTTTTGTCAGCTACATTTTTTCCTGTGGTAGGAGGGTGGTGGTTAGTTTGCAACACCTGTAGGGTAGTGCTGGCATGTGGAGGCATTCCTGGATGCAAATCCCAGCCTAAACTGGACGACAGAGCAAAAGGAGCCAGTCTGAYGCAATCACATCCGGTCTGCAGGAACTGGGCCTCACCTGTGGCCTCTCCCAAACCTTTCTCAAGAAGGATTTGGGAAAATTTTATCTGGCATATACCRAAACCCCACCTGGAAGCATGTTAACCATTCACCAGACACATCCAAACACTGGAAAATTGGAAGGCCGCTGCTCAAACCTGCCTCCTGGCCTTGTGAGCTGTTGGTGGGGATATTGTGATGCCTGTGTTGAGGATCAGGATGGGACKGCCCTTGGCACCAGATGTAGGCATGGATAAGGAAAACTCAAAATTGTTGTCTTTCAGTTGTTATTTATCTAATTATTTTAAAATGTCTTTTTTTTTTTTTTGTTGATGTGTTTTTTATCAATTGCATCTGATGTTTGTCTTTGAAAATGACCAATTTTCTTCATTTTGAGCCTTCCTGAGTGCTCAATTCTTGGCAAGCACCATTAGCCTGCAGGCAGCTGTTCCTCTTTGCTACTGTCTTATCTATAAGATTATCAGTTGGCTAATGATTTTATTTTCTTATTCCTCTCCAGACATTTTTTTTCTACTACTCTTCGACACTGGGAAAGTGCTGCAGGGTAAACTTGCTCTCCTAACTTTGTATCACATTGGAAAATTAATGGAGAATATGAACAATGTCTATCTTTCTGACAGAGACAGTGAACCTGTCTCTAACAAGCCCTTGGCAGGAGACTTCCATTCCTTTTACCTGTCCCACTGCAATCAGGATATTCTTTCTACAGGGAGTTTTCCTCGACCATGTGAGCCCCAGGAATGGTCCAGCACTGCTGTGCCTTACTGTGATGGATTTACATTAGCTGATGCTCTGCACTATTGCCCAGGATAGAAGATAACTAGGCAATGTTTCTCATGCACCATTTAGATGATTTAAACATTTAGAAATTTACATTAGCCTTCTTTTGATGAATTCCTCATCTGCATTCCAAAAAAGAGCCTCATTAGCTTAGGACCAAAGCATTACTTACCTACCATTTATTTCTCAATATTTTGCTATTCCTCAAGAGTACATTAATGCTTCCCACAGCATGAGCTGCCACCAGCGCTGCCCTGGTGAGCTGACAAATCTCATGGACCCTGCTGCAAAGGGGACAGGGGCTTTGGAGGGTAAATGAGGGCAGTCTCAAGAGGATAATGTGGTGTTTGGTGATGCTTAGCCATAATGCAACAGAGCGAAGGAGGCTTTTTCAAAAGAACAGATTGAATAAATAAGACATTATTAGAAGATCCTTAGCCAACACACTTCCTGTTAGTATGAAACCTAAGATGAGCGTAATACTTAAAAGGTTTTTAGCTTCTGTTTAGAAGCACCTGCCCCCTCTCATGGCACTGAAAGGTAATTTTCCCTAGAAGAYAGATTCCAGTTTTCCTGTATCAGTGGCAGTCTAACGCTGTATCTACATCTAGTGGATCTCCCACAACATTGCCACTGGCTTCAGTGTGGGTGCTGGGAGCATGCAGCTTTGCCCAGGAGAGTGAGATGCCCTGGCTATGCCTGCCTAGGAATGCCCTGGCCACACCAGCCTTTTTCCAGCCCATCAGTCAGCAGCCAAGTCTGATAAATCTGCAGCTATTCATGTTTACAAACTCTAACTCAAATAAACAGGTGTGGGTGTCTCTGTGCAGAATAGCACCACAGGAGCTCACCTGAGCCCGCGCAGTTATGCTGGTGACTTACCTCTGGTTTTCTTACACGTATCAGTGTTGGTACAGTTATTGGCTCAGTATCACCTCTGTGGTGCAGTTAATATTCTCAGTGCCTTAACATGTGCACAGCAGAAAAGAGAAGAAGACAGGAGGAGACAGAGGCAGTGCAGCTCAGCTTAATTCTTCTATTTTATTTTTCAGAGACCATTACCATTAAGCACCATTAGAAGATCTGTGTCCCACTCCTCATCTCTACCCTACCTTTAGGTACATCACTCTGGACATTTCTTGTTCCCCTTCTCACTTCTGTTTTCCACCCTACCCCAGTGTAGYTTAACTACTTATTCCATGGCTCTTTGGGGCTGGTGCATCACAATGCATAGCTGGGGGGCTTCAAACATGGACAGACAATTGTTGTTTGGAGAACTGTTCCTCAATGTGAATGCACTACACAGCCACTACATGGAGTAGGTGCCACTCTGACTGTACCACACACCTATGGGAGGGGGCACAAACTCCCTTGTGCCAGCAAAGGCCAGCTCTGTCACTGCAGTACAATGACTTTCTTCTGTGTCCCCCTCCTTGCTGCCTGTGCTCCCTGCTTGACCCTCCTGCTTCACATGTCAGCCAGATGCATGTGACTGGCTTCACTCCATCTGTCTCCATGGTTCAGGAGAGCACCTCACCCCCGTCCCCCCACTGCTGAGTAGGGATGGTGCTGCAGCCCTGGAGGAGCTCATCTCCCAAACACCTGCACTGCTGTTCCAGAGCCAGGGATGAGCTGCAGCTCCTGCAGCACTCTACCTGCCCTATCCAAGATGTCCATCAGCATGGCCCAGCTGCTTGCTAGAGCTGCAGTAGCTGTCTTTGCCTGTTTGGATGGTGGCACAGGCTCTGCAGGGTGTGAAGAAGCTCCTCTTTCTTGAGGGTCCTGCAGCCGTCAGGGCAGGCTTTACTAGAAGCAAAGCTGGAAGGAAAAGATCTCAGGCAGACAAAATCACCTGGCTGAGCAGTTCTTGTATTATTGTCAAATCCAGATGTTCAAACAGCAGGAGACAGACTCTCAAAATCATGAGGCTGGCACAACCTTGGGATTTTTTTAAAAGCCCTTAGTGCCTTTCTTTTTGTTCCTGCGTGTGCTCAGAAGAGGTTTTCAAGGTTTTTAACTTGGCAGCCACCAGACAAGACTTGGCTGTTAAATTCAGATTGCATTTAAACTGTACTTCTTTAATGAGGTAATTCTCCTCCAAAGTTAAAAGCCAAGCTCCCTGTATAGGTGATCAGAAAGGAGCCAGGGCTTCTGAATGCTGCTGCAGTTGGTCCCATTAAAAATATTACCCCTCTCCAAAATCTTCTTTTTCTTCATGTGAGGCACTAAACAAAGGCACACAAGAACTCCCAGCGGGGGTCTAAGTAACTCCTTCTGTGCATTGACTATATGGAAAATCCAAGTGCTGCCTTTAGGAGAAATGAGTTATTTAATGTTCATTTGCTGGAATTAGGCTAGTGAGAAAATACTTAAAGATTCAGCATAAGCCTGCTGAGTAAAAGAAACTAGTAGATTCAGGAGCTGCAGATAATTGCTAAAGAATCTAATATTAAAAATAGCCAAAAAATGTAAATTGCATTCTATGTTTACTTATAATTKGTGTTAGAATTATGTGGCAGAAGTACAGTGTACAAGACACCTAAATATGATACTAAATTAAAAACTAAATCTGAATAATGAAGTTTTAAAAATGTAAAAATCTTGTATTTGAAATGAGAGAAGGAATGTATTTCTTAGGCCTTCTTTACCTGAGAATAAATTCCTTAAATTAACTGGGACCCAAAAAACTTTCTCTTTGGACATGTGGCCATTTTGTGATAGAAAATTCTTTTATTAAAAAAGACTACCAAGTGTAATTTTTACCAATAAATAAAAAATCCTACAGCTGTTATGAGGCACAAGCAGAAGAGACTCATTAAATACAAAATAGCTTCAATAAAAGGAACACTGAAGCAACTGCACTAATCTCCACCAAGGTCTCATTTTCCGTCTCACAATTTCTGTAAAGATAGATGTGGAGTGGATGCATTCAGGCAACAGGGAAAATTATTAAGATGGTCCTTAACAAAATTCAAGAAGAACTATAACCTTGCTYATTCACTATGGACAAGATAATGTGTTTATCATAAGCCCATTTGAGTGCAAAGAATTGTGCAAGCTCTCCAAAAAAGGAGTCCCTTTCCAGTTCATCCTCTAAGAGATCAAAAGAACCCTCAGCAACCAATGAAACAAGTAAGCAACTATTCAAACAAATGAGTCAGCCTCAAACACTGATCATAGGGGGCAAAAAATCAGGTGTTGTTTTTCATGCACTCCTCCCCCTTTGCCTACCCACCGCTGCTCCAAACTCATGTGTTTGGCTGTAAATCTATAATTGTATGCTTTTGTTGATAAATCATGTTTGTCTGGAGTTGAAAGAGCTTTGAGGAAGTTCTTTGTCAATCAGTGTTATTAATGACATAGTTGTAAATCTCACTGTCATAGTATTGACTGAGTAAATAAGTACTTTATGACCTAAAGGAATATTTTCCCGGTGAGAAAACTGGTTTGAAGAAAATTGCCTAATCTTTTTTCCGTTATACCTCAATGTCATGCATGCAGCTGGGCACCCATTCAAAGATGAACTCAGACTGTCTGTATCTCACAGGATCAGCAATGTGCCGATTTTCTAGATGTATCACTTCGCCTGAAGTCCAACAAATTGTTAAAAATGTATATGTTTTTTGATTGGAGTGGAAATAAAAGAAATCTTTGTATTCTTCCTATAATCCTTCTCTTTATAATTTTTATTTTGCACATCTGCGCTTCCAAGTAATTCTAGGGCTTGCTTGTAAAGAGATCAGATTCAGCCATTAACTTCTTCGTAAATCAGTATTATCAGTAACCTGCCTCAGCTTCCTTTTCGGTACAGTCACCTTCCACACCACTGCAGGTGTGACGATTTGCTCATTTAAAGGCAGCTACAAGCCAGGCTCATGGGAAGGCRTCCCTGCTGTGGCAGGACGGGCAGAGGCAGCAGCAGGGATTTGTACCAGCCAGGTCCGGCATGCCGCAGCTTGTGCCTCRGGTCTGAGAGCCAGGCTGCTCCTCGGCACGGCAGGCCAGGACCCAGCACATGGGAGCCTTTGCCCTCCGCCCTGGGGAGATGTTTCCCCTTTGGCCTTAGCCCTCCGCCCCRGTGGGATGGCTCCCTTTTGCCTTTGCTCTCCACCTCGGTGGGATGGTTCCCCTTTGCTTTCTGCCCCGGCGGAATGATTCCCCTTCCTCTTTGCTCTCTGCCCCGGTGCGATGATTCCCCTTGGCCTTTGATCTCTGCCCCTGTGGGATGATTCCCCTTTGCTCTCTGCCCCAGTGGGATGATTCCCCTTGGCCTTTCCTCTCCACCCCAATGGGATGATTTCCCTTCCTCTTTGCTCTCTGCCCCGGTGGGATGGCTCCCTTTTGCCTTTGCTCTCCACSTCGGTGGGATGGTTCGCCTTTGCTTTCTGCCCCGGTGGAATGATTCCCCTTGGCCTTTCCTCTCTACCCCGATGATTTCCCTTTGCCTTTGCTCTCTCCCCCGGTGGCATGATTCCCCTTCCTCTTTGCTCTCTGCCCCGGTGGGATGATTCCCCTTGGCCATTCCTCTCCACCTCTATGGGATGATTCCCCTTGGCCTTTGCTCTCCGCCCCAGTGGGATGATTCCCCTTGGCCTTTGCTCTCTGCCCCTGTGGGATGATTCCCATCTCCCTGCTGCTGTGGTGCCCCTGAGGTCCCTGCGTGCCCCCCTCGAGCCCCGGCCGCCGCTCCGTGCCCGGGGCGGGCCCTGCCCCTCGGAACCCCCGCACGCCAAGGCCGGGGGTGGAGGGAGCCGCACTGAGAGTAGAGACACCCCTGTGCTGCCACTGGCTGGGCCCTCGGAGAAGCTTTTTGGTGGAACCTAGGTCACTGGTTTAAAGCCGTGGAGTCTTAAACAATTGCTGATCCAGTCCTTGACTGAGCCGGGAGCAGCAGAGCTGTTCAGTCTGTGCTTTGTCGGCTCAGAGCAGAGGAAAGCTGTCCCTGGGGCGATGCCTGCAATGAATCTCAKCTGAGTGGCTTTCCCCTGCTCTCCTGCATCACTTCTCCCTCACCAGCAAGCTCCACAAGCTGGAATGCTGCTGGCATCTCTGCACCTGTGCCATCGTGGCTGCTCAGGGGGGTGAGCAGAGTGCGCCCACCTTTGCAGGCCTGCAACAGGGAATGGAGTCCGGGCACTGAACAGGGGCCTGGAGACCTTGTGTTGAGATCAGCTGAATAAATAAGGCCATCTTACCTCTTTTACAGAATCACACAATAATTTAAGATGCAAAGGTATCACTTCAGTTCATCTGTCCAATCGTTGCGGTACTCAAGGTCAGATCCACCTTTGATATTAGATCATGCCGCTCAGGGCTACATGTAGTCAAGTACTGATTATTTCCAAGGACAGAGATCCTACTAGAGATTTCAACAGGTTTTATGGATTTTACGCCTGATGAGAAATCATTCACAAGTTAATTTATGCCCTTGGATCTCATGTAAGCAACTCTGACTCTTCTTGGGTAATGTCTTGCAGTACATGTGAGAGCATGCTTTTCCTTCCTGGAAATCAGCTGGACCCACACGATACAGGTTTGCTCAGCTCTGTTTCTCAGTTAGGCTTTCTCTCGTTCCCTCTCCTGCCCTTGGCTCTGCCCTATTTCAGTGAACTTGCAAGAAGCTGTCCAGCAACAGAAGTTATTCCTTTCTGGTTTTGGAAAGCAGCTGGTACATTTGAAGTGCCACCAGAAATATGGTGAATATCAGCTGTACCTCTGAGAAGAGATTATTTTACCCACACTTGTTTTACACAAGCAACACCATGGCCCTGCTATTGCCTTAACAATGACAAATATATTCCTGAGGGCCAGATTCAATAAATCTGTCTGAGTTATCCTGAAATCAATTTTTTAGGTCTTTTATGACCTTGCATAAGGCCAAAATGATTTTTGTTTATTGAATTGAAATGTACCATGTTCTCTGGAAAGTAATTAAGGTATTATGCAATGTTAGTTGGCATTCCAAAACTTGCACAGGATGTGTTATAATTCAGTGTAATGAAATGACATAATAGAGTAAATGATTTTGCTACTTTTTTTTATCCTACATATGAATAAGTGACAGATACTAACAAATTTATTGCATTTATTAAAAAAAAAGCCTAATCTCTTTTGCATACATGTACTGTGTATGTAATTTATTTATTTCTTCTTTAATTGTAGGAGTGTATGTTAGAGAAATCTTCATATTAAAGGTAGACTTTGTCCTGGATAAGATTTCTCTGTGTCCATGGTGGCCTGTCCTCACTTCAGAGAGAATCACGCACAACTTTAAAACAGACTGTGGAATAAGTTTTAATACAGAAAAATATCTTATAAAATAATCTATTTTGACAAAGGGTAAAAAAGTGTATTCTGCTACATTTTTTGAAATATAAAATTATTATTCACATTAAGATTTACCTGGTTTTCTTAAACTAGAACAATATTAATATCAAATTCTACTTATTTCAGTTTCTTGGAAAGCTGTAAGACTGGATTGTGATGTTGACAGTGACAGAAGGCAAGATCTGAAAGCATTGTGGTATAAGAAGTCCCAGAGTGGGGGGAAGAGAGGGGCATGACTTCAAAACAACAGCTTACCAATAAGATAATAACATTTTGATTTTTAAAAAGTGTGCAGCGCTTGCCAAACAAAATCTCTGGTTTTAAATTCTTACAGTGGAACTTTTCTCAATCAGAAGAAAAAGAGTTCACCGTCTCCATAGGCATAGACCTCAGAACTTGTTTCCTGGTTACTTGGATCATCCATAGATTTGAGATAATTAACCACAGCTTTCTTCCAGAAGAAGAAATAAGGGGAAGTTTATTGCCTATTAACAATGTAGTTTCCTCCTTCTATCTCCCACATGTTAGGCTGGCAGAGACTTCCCAACCTCAAATTCCTAAAAGTGTATAGGGAGCTGGTCTGTTGCATGCTGTTTATGAAATAAATCCAGATTTTATTTTTTTTTTTACGAAAAAAATTATGATTTTTTATCCAAAGAGAGACATTGCCAGAATTATTGTTCTGTCTGATGACTACCTTATCCTAAAACCCTTGCCAGAATTATTGTGCTGTCTGATGACTACCTTATCCTAAAAACCTGCCTTAAAGGCCAAGTTCACAATTCTTCATCTCAATGCAGCTGAGGTCAAAAAGAGGTTTTGTGGTTTAGGGGTACATGATGGGTAGATCTCGGGAGCAAAGCAGTAAATGTTTGTATTAATTACATTGATAGTGTACAAAAGAAAATAATTTTTGTTAAAAAAAAACCCTCACAAACTCTAGCAATTAATCAGGACTATTTTGGACGTGAAGTTGTATGCAGTTAAAGCAGTTTGTTGACAAAGTAAACAGTAGTAACCTCAGGCATTTATTTTTATTTCACAGCTCCCTAACTCAGTAAATCTAAAAATTATAAGGCAACAAAACTCTGGAAAGAATATATTTGTATTTCAGTGGACAAAGGCATCAATATTACTTTACTTTAACAAATACTATAAAAATTCAAATTATACTTTCATTGCTAAGCTCCAAAAATCCATGTGATTGATCATTGCACTGTTTAAGGTTTTCTATGGGCATCATGACTTGATTTAAACATTTGAGAATTAAACTATGAACTGTCAAAGGCAAAGCTAAAAATAAATGTTGCATATGTTTTGTCTCACAAGGGTGAGCAACTAATAGAAGAACAAAAGGTTATTGAGTAAATATAGATTTTTGGATGGAGGGAGTGGGTATAAAGGTTCAAGATATTTTAGTGCTTTTATGACAGACTGACACAAACATTAAGAAAGTTTGACCTATTGTGTATCCAAACTGCAACAAAAAGTGATTTATGGCTTATTTAAACTTGTGGTACTGAGGTGGAAGACATTCATCTCATTCTATGCATGCTTAGAATAAATCAAAGCTGATTTGTGGATAGGACATTAAACTTGTTTTGTATAAAATTGAAGTTAAAAAAATATACCTGTGTTTTCTCAGACTACTCTCCCTAGTAAAAAAYAACCAGTAGACTGGTTGAAGAAAGTGAAGGTCTTCCTTTTCCTACACAGCAAACATGAACAGCTGCTTGGCTTGAAATGTTTCCCTAAATATGAATAATGGCTCTGGATGAAGGGGTCAAAGTATGAAATAATCATCAGCATAGCACAGCCAAACTTTTGGCACAGAATTATCCAAATCCCATTTAAACACATTTTCAGATCTATCTTCCTTTTGTAGCAACAGTAAGCAGGGTGAAGCCAAGGGGAAAGAGAGCAGGATTTAAGAGAAAAATCATGTAACTGTGCTTACAAGAACTCAGCTCAGAATATAATTTACTATAATATACTTTGATGCTGAAGAGGCATCTTATGAAAAACAATGGAACTAGCTGAAGGTGCTTCATGCACATAACAAATAACGATTTGTAACAATCAAAATAATGAAAAAAAGAACTTTTGTATTGAAATTTGATCTGCTTTTCTCAAGGTTTCTAAAGTGAGCAGGACTTCGCTGATATCAGAACTTCACCTGCAGTAACTCTTACCTTCATGCATTGCTGTTATATGGTTTGGAGTTTAACATAGTAAGAAGTTGAAGCCAACCCTGAAGTTACTTGTTACCAGATTTAGGTGTGAAAAACCACAGGCTTTTAGATGTTTGACAGTTGAAGCACTTCCTCAGATCAGGTCGTTAGACCACAAATTTTGTGGAATTCACTAATCTTTGCTATGTCCATTTTGCAGTGCCCATCCAAAAGCATTCAAGGTTTCATTTCTTTTACTTTCATGCCTATATATGTATTTTAGGACACAGTAAGACTTAAAATAGCCAATCCAGTGTTTTTATTTGGACATTCACAATTAGCACACACTTGAAGGCACAGGATTTGGTCTTTAATTGGACCTGTTTGAAAATGATGCAAAATTAAATGTCAGCATTGGCTTTAGTTCCCCAAGATTGGATTCTGAAAGTTTCCATTCTCCTTCTTTCAGAATTTTTTTCACCTTGGTAATAGATAATGTTCAATTAGGAAGTATTTACTGGGAAAAAGGAGAGCTTTTTCATTTTAATTTTATTCTCTTTGGGGACATGAAAATTACACTGTGGTCAAGAAAAGGAATCCTAAGGCTTCTAATCTCTCTCAGTAAATGCAATCCTGCTGAATTTCTACCTCTCATATAACTTCTACATTTGCCTAGCATGCACAGATTTACAGGTATTGTCCTCTGCCCAATTCCAATGCTCAGTAAAGCAAAGAGAAGGGATCTTGGTTTTAATCCAGCATAAATCCTTGGTTAGTTTTATGGGGCTATCTCAGGCAGGACACAAGGGGCAAATATAACTCCAGCATGTATCAGGACTGTGGAATGAACAGACCCTCAGAGGGCCCAGAGCTATTTTGGAGACTTTGGGATTGCTTTTTCTATCACTGTAGCATTGGCAAGCTCTCGGTTTTGCTTTGACTCTTGGGCTAAAACGTTTGATTTGTACTTGGCTTTGAATTAATAAATATTTGGGATCTGACTCTTGAAGTAAAAGAAAAGGTAAAACTGTCGACAAAGAGGATGGATGCTTCTCAGGAAAACACATGGGGGTTGTTTCAGCTGAATTATTATCAAATCTCTCTATCAGACTTTACCTCTCTTTACTTTGCTACAGCACCAGGGCTTTGCCTTTCTGCAGGGAGGCCAGTGGGTGCAAAGGGGGCCCTGCTTTAGTGCCAGGGCCTTCCAAAGCACAGGAAGTGATTTGAGAGGAATGGGGGAGAAGGAGGGGTTATGAGGAGTACTGTAATTACAGCATCCTGGTTGTCTCTTACAGAAAAGCTGGAGGCAGAAAGGACAGAGGGACACACTTTGCTCTCTAGCAAGCACAGGCTGTCTTTGATGTCTGGATACATTGATAGCTGGTTTGAGTTGGTTTTTTTTTTAATTTAAAAAAAGCTTTTTCTACAATGTCAAATCTGTATCCKATTTGGCAGTGGGGTGTGAGGAGTGAGCCACTACTCTTTAACAGTAGAGGGTGTCAAACTGCTACAGTCAGAGTAGTCTTCACACTGATGCACACAAGGAGAATACTCCGTGGAGGGCCAAAAAATTGTGCTGAATCCAAAATTACAATGTTGAGAAAATGTCCCATCCTCCTGCAGGGATAGGGAAGTAACATGTGTAAGGTGACACAACCTTTTAGCCTTTGTTTTCATGCAGCTTAAACCCAGAACAGACTATTCAATGTGAGAATTTATTATGACTCATTGAATATATAAATAAACATAAATATATATGTAGAGAGAGAGAGAGAGGGGYGGGGGGAGAGAGCTCTATGAATAAGAAAGCATATTTCCATTCTTACATGCTCTGAGGAACAGGAAATGAAATAAGAAACAAATAGGAAAAGGAAAGGTAGCCCCTGCAGATTTCTGCAGTCCCTGATCACAATGCTCGGATGTTGAGAGGCTTCATATTGAAAGAATTTACTCAAATTATCTCAAATCTATAATCCATTAATTTTTGAATTATTAACCTGGCGTCTTGAGAATTTTTGTGTATTTTTTGTACAAGTTGTTTCTTTACTGTTCTGAGTGAGTAATGAGAATTAACATGCTGGTATGGAAGATTTGAAAGGGAGAAGAAAATCACACAATGCTGATATTAGTAAGACCTTTCATTGTTTCATCAGTAAAGATGTTTCTAAGAACCTTTTGCTCAAAATTAGTTCTGTAATTGTATGTCATGACACTTGACAGGGATGCAGTGGACTTAACACCTCTTCTTTGTCAGAAAGAGAAAGTGTAATAAACACAGGGCAGCTTGAATAGCTAAGTTCCTTTCAGTTGGAGGAATACACATGTACACAAAATCCATCATCCACAAAACACAGCACAGCTTGTTGCAGAACATCAGTGCTACAGGAATGCCATCACCTTGGAGTACTGAAGTAGAGAGGCGGTGATCCTGCCTTAGCTGCTTAGCTACGTTTTCCCTCAGGAATTAATTCAGAATTTCAATTTTATATTAACTGCAATGAATCAGTTTCTCTGCAGCTGTATCTGAAAGAAGTACAGTGCCTTTTATTTTTAGATGCATTAAAATCAATTTCTTGTGATTAGTGCTTCTCATTTTCTGAACTTCCTGCTTTCTGAGCAAATGGCAATTAGTTTGCTAAGAATACCCAAGTATTAGAGAGTAAAGTTCAAAAAGCTCTGATATAAAGTTCTGCTTCCATTCATCTACAGCCATTTTTTTTTAAATCCTGATTTCAAGGCTGACTTTCATGCACCTGTTTGACTCAAGCTGGAGGATCTGACACAGCATTAACCTTTGAAACACTGTTTTTTAAACGAAAAGGGGCTGACTGGGATTTTGTATGCTCTGTAGGAACCTTCCAGCCACCAGTGACTCCTGCAGCAGAAACCCCTTCTATACCACTGAAATCTGCCCCAAGGAGCTGTAAGGGGGAGCAATTTCATTTGGTGCATATTAAAATGCCTGGTTTACTTTTCTAAGCTAATCCATGTATGAATTTTTAGCACAACTCTATTTAAAGGAATCACAGAATCCTATGTACTGGGTTGGAAGAAACCTAAGGAATCATCAAAGGCCTACTCCTGGCTAGTGACTGATCAGTTTAATCTTTCCTGCACTTGTTTACATGTGATCCATAAAATGGTGTACCAGAGGTGCTTCAAGTCACTATTGATGGCACTGAATGGACCCCTTGGGCTCCAGAAGCTGATGGTGCGCTGGTGGCTGTGTGGATACCAGCCCAATCAATGGGCTCCAAGATGCAAGGGAATTCATTGCAAAGTTGGTAATAGTGCAGTGAGTTGTCAGAATAGGGCTTCTGTGCTTAAAAATATGTTGAGGGCAGAAGGTAATCCTAATAGGTCTGAGTTTATCCTAATCACAGAGCCCCTCACTGCTCCCTTGACCACTTTGTCTCATTAGCCAGGGATTTATCTGAGTCATCCTGTTGTTTTCAAGGCAAGATCAGCTTGCAAGGCAGAACCTTTCCCTTCCACCAAGGAGGATGTCTGCATGCATATCCATTTTAATGTTAGTCATCACCTTACTTTTTTAATCTAATCAAATTCATTCTTCATTTTTTTGCCTGACTAGGTTTTTAATGGCTCTTGCAAAATGATGTCTGGATTTGCCATCTATGTTCTCTCCAAACATCTGTGTTAACAATGGACAGATTGTAGCAGGTAACAATAATGTTACTACAGTTACAAGCCATTTTTACCTCCTCTTCCCTACCAGAGCAAAAACTTCACAAAATATTGTTCCTGTTTCGCCAGTCTCATTGAAAACATTCAAAAGTGTGTTTCTTCCTAGCTGTCTTTGTAGCCAAAATGAATTCTCAGCTTGAAAACCACWGCCTCAACAGTGCTGCCTCTCCCATATTCTTTGTGCCTGCTGATCTGAGTACCATCAAAGCCTTCATCACTGTGCCCCTAATACTGTCTTCTGCCCTGAAATGCTGGTCTGGCTTCCAGACTCCACAGACCTCGTTTCTTGTCATCCCATGTCCTGCTCTATAGTGTAAGCTTTCAGAACATGATTGCTATTCAGRGCAGAGCTTGGGTTGGGAGCCAAACTAGCACTTAGGCAGCTTTCAGCTACCTAAATTGCAAGATGTGAATCACAAATCTTCCTTCCTTTCTCATCCTTCCTCTCTACTCAAAAGCCCCTATTCTTGAAGACACCCAAGATGACCCTGCAGTCTCCAGAGGACTTGTTACACTTCAGCTCTGCAAATGCCCTGAACTACCCCATCTCTGCAGCTCTGAATCTATCTTTGGATCATCTCAAATTGCAGATATTCTCCTATATAATTTCTTTGGCAGGCCCCACACCAAGAGAGTTAGGAACCTAGGCAGATACTTGGATGAAGAGGAGAGGTGATGTGTCCTCTTATTATTATCATTTGGTGGCTCACAAATTTTTCTGTCATAACTTCACTTTCAGTTGCACTTTATGACTTGGGTGCTTCCCTCAAAGAGGAGACCATTAATGTTTTCCAGCCCTTGAAATGGCTCACATCAGCACCCAAAACTTCCCAAGCTGTGTCCTAACCACAGCCTTAGGTTAGGGATACTTCTGCTAGCTCTCTCCTGTGGAATTTATGCTCCTCACTGGAAAGAGAAAAAAGCATCTTCAGCTCTGTTTTTCACTCCATAACCAGACACTTAGGAACTCCCTCTGGAGGTCAGAGATGTGGGTTTGACCCTGCTTATTTGCCCTCCACTCCAAGCAAAAAAGGGAGGCCAGAGGTTGAAACTTTTATTCATTGGCCATGGTTAAAACTATTAAACTACTAAATAAATATGGGGACCAATACTTTCCAGACTGCTGAACAGTCCCCATACTCTACGTCAGTGAGAGAATCAATCCATATTCCCTTCAGGGATAAGATATCACACCACCCAACTTGCTGTCACCTACCTACTTCCCCAAATCTACTCCTTCACCCCAATTTCAGCATTGACAATTTCTGCTTTGCTTCAACTGATGTGATTTAGGGAGTAGAAAGGATGAATGGCTTTTATTTCACATTAAACTGCCATTTCACAAAGGGATATGGCTGGATTCCATTTCCATTATCTAGTTTGACCATTATCTGACATTTCAGATGGAACTGATTCATTGAAATTATATTACCTCAGCACTCAGTGGTTACTCACTGCCCTCAATAGGAAATTGTTCAGATAATCCATTCGGGCATCATTTAAAAAGGACATGTAGAGTACTCCTGCAAGTAAGGCAAGCAGCACTGGATCAGCATGGCTAATGGCACAAAATGGGAGGCAAAGTCTGGTTGAAAAGGGTTGAAAAAGTAACAATTTCTTTGAGAGGATTATCAGAAACAAGCTGCAGTGTTCTTGAAACTAATCCTATTGACTCCCCTTTCTTTTGATCTGTAGTGTTTTTTCTATATCAGRCAAGCTGGAGTGTGCTTCAGGTTCATTTCATTCTTATTACTTCATTTATCTGTATTCTACAGAGTCCCACACAGAGAAGTAAATCTTTTATTTATTTGGAGAATATTTTACATGTATTATCCCATAACAGCCTTTTTTACCACTGCAGCCTTTTCACTGCAACAGTGAAAGTTCTATCAGCAGTACCATTATGAGCAGATGAGTCTCATTTTTAAAAATGTAGTTGCAAAAATATGGTTTCAGTTCAGACTTTATACTGAACTTAGCCATCAGAGGGCAATTGTTTTTTCTTAACAGTACTTTTATGAAGATATTTGAGAAAGGACGAAACTAAAGTCTGGGGAGTTACAGAAGTAGTGTTGCAAAAGAGGCTTTTCTACAGTAAGATAAAAACAGAGCAGAGGCATCTATGAATACCAAAATTGGGAACTAGCAGAAATGGGTCAGAGCATCTTCATGCCTAGTCAGTGAAGAATGCTATTGAGCTAACTGAGAGCATCTAAATGCAACTTTGCACTTAGGAGATCCTTAAAATCACATTTTAGTCTTTTTCTACTTTCAAACTCTGTAATGAAGGTGTAATCTGCACATCCTAAAAGCTTAGTATTAATGGACATACTTGCACAGGGAGTGTCTAAGCTGTGAAAGCCTTGCTAAAACACATGGGCTTGCATAAACATTTCTTGATCTTTTCAGATTAAGCTTTAGAGTGTTTGCGGGAGTTTTATTGTTTGGCTATTCAAATTTAAAACAGACCTAATCTTCTTAAGTTCATTATAGAAATTAAAAATTTGGTCACTGATGCTAATCACAAGACTATAAAATCAACATGTAGTTTGGGTGAGATTTTTGTTAATATTCTCTCTTTGGTATTGGTAACATTAGGTTTTTCAAATACAATTTGAAATCCTTTATGCAATCCCTCACTTATCTTCTGTGGGCCTTTTTGAATCAGATCTTACCAAGTGAGAAATATTACCGTGGGCTAACCAAAACTATTAGCGCTGGAAAAAATGGTCCATGGTATGCAGGGGCATCATAATGGTTCCTTTTTGGGCTTAAAATCTAAAGAAAAGTACAGTCAAAGAGTGTTTAGGGAAATATAAGTAGTAAAACTCTGTCTTGATCTGCAGTAAGAAAAGAGGAGAAGACAAAACCTTTATTTTTCAAAATTGCAAATTGGTGAATTTTGCCAATTACTGCTAACTTGCCAATTAATTCATCTGAAAGTGGATCTCAGAAGAAAAATCATGGTTTTACAAGGAATAATTATAGAGGTTTATGATTATAAATATTAAACCTGAATATTTATGAAGCAGAATCAATTATTTGCTATAATTTAGTAAAAATAAAGTACTAAAAGTACTAAAATTAAGGCTCTTATTGGAAATGGAAAAGCTGCTCCTGGTTTCATTGTTTTTGCCAGCTTCTCATTGAAACTGCTGTGATAACACGTCTCAAGACATGTGCACTATGACTGCTGCAACTACAACAGCACTGAAGAGTAAATGTTCTCCAGAGAATTGTTCAGCTGCCAGCGGAGGCACTGAAAACTGTTCAGACCCACTCAAGGTCAGCTACACTGAAGTGGAGAGTGCAGGGGGAGGACTGCAGTTCACTTGTGCTGACTGCACCTGGAGGGGCTGCAAGTGGCCAAGGGCTGTGGGGCTTTCCTTTTCGGCACAAAGTGATCTTGACTATCTTTCAAGTGGTTRCCTGTCTCACTTGAAATGGGAGGAAAAATTTTTGCAGTGGTAGAGTCTTTGGGGAGCAAAAGGTAGAGAAAATCTGCCAGGCAGGACATCTAGGGCAGGTGGGAGGCAGGGGCCTGGGAAGGACAGATGTGAGCAGTGCCTGAGAAGCTGTGGTTTGAGAGAATTCAGGTGTTGGGTGTTGTTGGGCTAGGAGCTTGGGATTTGGCATGAAGTTGGAGGTTTCTAGCACAATAGTGGAGGAAGCAAGGATAAAAGGCTTTAAGGGGTCACTATGAGAAAAGGTATCCTAACAAGGAATACTAGTTGCAAGCAAAGGTTTAAACCACTGAAGCATTTCTCTCCCTTGCCCCTTGTCCCCATCCTCTTTTTTTCTGCTCTCTGCCATATAGAAATCACATTTTGAAAGCTTAAATACACTTGGAATAAGGGATGAACTGATCCTTAACTTTTAAAATATTTTGATGATATTTGTCTTAATTGACTCTGACATAACAGGTTCATATTGTCCTAGAAGAAGGATCAGGTTTTGGACTAAAGAAGAAATGCTTTTTGCAACTTTTTGGAGAAGTGTCTGAAAAGCAGTGAATTTTGTACTGTTCAATATGTTCTGAATCATCCTAGAATAACAGTGTTGTTAGAAAGGTGAAGTTTTGCAGTGGATAAGAAATTATCCAGTTGGTTCAAAATTAAAGTTGAATGCAGAATGCTACTGAAGGGGTTCAGAATACCAAATGGCAAAATCACAGATTAACTTCAATGTCATTTAATGCAAAGGAATTCACATGGGAAGAAGTATTCACAACTGTACATGCATAGTGATGGATGCTAAATGAGCTGCTGCTCAGAAAATGAAGTTTTGGAGCTGTTCTGGCTTGTTCTCCTGAGACATCAGCCCAGTCCTTAGCTTTGGTTGCGAAGACACAACTGCTTATTTGGCTCTATTAGAAAAGAATGAAACAGAACTTAATTATGTCACTCCCCAAATTGTAACTCTTTATGCATGTCTTGTCGTGCCTTCTCAGGAAGAATATTGCAGAACTAGGCTCATCTACCTCCTAGATGACCTTCACCATTCGTTTGTTCTGGATATAATAAATGTTCAAATACTTGGGAGGCCATTGCTTCCCTTTTGCAAAAAGAAATTATCTCCTYCATCACTGTCTGTTGGAGAAGAGGAAGCCACCCCACTTTGCCTCTCCCCTGCAAGGCTCAGGAATGTTCATGTTAAGTTGAACTCACAGTCTGAAGTAGGTTAATCTATAGAGGTGAAAAGTACAGTTTGTTTAGATGTGCTGGTAGGTAAAGCAGCAATGACCTTCAGCTTAGTTCTTCCACAACTTGTTTTTTGCTCTGGTTAAAGGTGGTATTTGTTATACTCCCTTTTTTACCTTTGGGGTCATCAAACTTTTAGCAATGAGAGAGTTTTATTATCATGAAAGCATGAATCTCTTTTTCTGAGCCTGGCAGATGACTTGAAGCTGGCCACCATGATAACAGCATCTGAATTCCTTTTGAGTGATTACAAGACTATGCAGGTCTGAGGTCTTGGTAGCCCAGTACTATCAGGGAAGAAGGATCTCTTCTCTTCACACTCCCCCAGACCCAGCACATTCTCCCTCCTCTGAATGTAAGATAGGCACCCCTTCCCCATAAAACTCATCAAAACCAAGGAGCAGAACAGTTTCTGATGGATCCAGGAGTTGTCTTAAAGAAAATAATCAACATAGGAACATCTGCATTGGAAGCAATCTACATGAAAGTGACAGTATATTTTTCTATCTTTCAGCCTTAATTTTAGGTTTAGTAGTCACCTATAAAATGTGATTCCTATTCAAATAAATTCCTGCCTATGTGAAAGAGTATCAATAAAACTCACAAAATCTTTTTAAAGAACTTCAAAAACTAAAACCAGAAAGTGTGAAGTATATTTAAGGTTCAGAATTTTAGTGTCAGTGTGAACTGTGCAGGGAGAACAGGACAGTCTAAAATGAAAAATTTAGACTGACATGTTCATAGCTGGCTAGCTCAAACCCAGAAACCCATACAAAAATGTCAGACTGTGTTCTGTGGGTGAAAAACCATAGGAGTGAAGAAAAAATTTTGATCTACTTTTTCTTCTGTTCACTCCCAGGAATACAAGGATGGGCTGCAAATTACCCCCATAATGAATATGGCTTTTACAGGTGATTTACCATACTAAATAATTCACTTGGAAATAAGGTATTTTGACAAGTTGGACTATGGTTATAGAAGGATTGTGAAGTCAATATCAATGGCAAGCCTATCCCCCCATTTGTACATACAGTTAAAGAGGTAACAACTCTTGTAATTTTATCTTAGTCTTTTTGATACATGATAGCTTTCTTAAACCTCAGCTATGGAAGTCATAGGGTTATGGGGGGAAAAAAAACAAACCAAACCAACACTTATTAAAACCCAGAAAGCAAACAAACAAACTTCCATGACTTCCTGATTAATAAAAGTCCACTAGTGAATTGAATATGTTATTTCTGATCAATGGCTTGACTTGAAACTTTAGGGCTGAGAGAAATCAAAAAAGAAAACTCTTGGACGGAACCCAAGCTTACCTGACTGACTGAGTAGTAGAAACTTCCACCAGATCAGAACTAACTTATATAAAACTTATTTCTTATCTTATACTGGATACATGAATTGTATGGCAGAAAATGAATTGCACATGTCAGAACAATGGTTAGGAAAAAGCTACTGACTGAACATCAGATTTGCTAAGTACAGTTAGGCCAAAAGCAATTCAGTATCACCAGATCATGTCTGGATTATCAGAGATCCCTCCTCACTACTAGAACACATAACCTACTGGCTGCAATATATAAAATCAGGTGAATGAGGACAAATCATCCTTGGTCAAAATTCTTGGAGTACTATATAATTACAGTAGAGGAGTAGAGTTCAGCAGGAACATAAAATGACATAAAATGTAATTAGTATGCTCAGGGTATATAGTATGCAGCACATGCTTCCTATTTGATATGTGTTAAAGAAAATTTGCCTCCAAAGTGCCAGCTTTGAATGTAAACAAGACATGGTGATTTCACTGTGGAAAGCTCTTGCAGTGGCTGGTGCAGGATGAAAAATATCTGAAGAAGTTCTGCAACAAGATGTGTCTCTAACTCCTCTCTTGGGCCTAGATTTTTAACTCTTCTCTTGTATCTACTGACCAGATATTTTACAGCTACTTTCTGGGTGACAGGAAAGCTCCCTGTTAGGATTTTTGGTGTTGAGACTTCTGAATACTAAAACCAGACATGTCTTGAATAGTATATATTCAGGGTGGGGAAACTAGTTCTTGCTGACTAGGCTTACCAAAAGCATTTTTAAAACAAGCAGTAAGAACAAGTGTTTTTCCAATAATAACATGAAAAAATAATCATGTACTCACATGCCTTGCAAGATGAAATCATGGATTGAAATCAGGCCCCAAGGCCACAGGGTTTTCCACCTTTGTTACACTTGAAATTTAGATGTGATTTTGTAACACATATACTTTTAGCAGAGGGAGATTAGAAGTCTAAATGCCACTTTTGGTGTCATTTCAATAGTTATGAACCTTAGATGGGTACTCCCTGAATTTCCTATACATTCAGGCAATAAAATTCTAGTGTGTAAATGTAAAAACCCCTTTGTTTCCATATTTATATATCTGTCTTATTTGAAACTGCAGAATTATGAAACATTTAAATGGAAGATAATATTTCCCTTGAAGCCAGTTCAGATGAGAAAGACGGAATTTAGGTTACTGTATGGTGCTATATTCACTAGCTGGTACTCATTTTTAGAGGACGCTTTGGAAAAATATTTCCTGTATTTTATTTTCTTCTAACCTTGTTTTTTGTCTTAGTTTGGTTTTCTTCTTTCCTTTTATAGTTTGCAAGGCAGACTCTCTGCTGTTTTACAGGCATTAAATGGTATGGAACAAAGATACCACTAATTATGGAGAAGAACAATCTATTCCATTTGCTTGCAAAGCAAAAAAAAAAAAAAAAATACACCCCGTTAAAAAAAGAAAAAGGCAAAGTTTTTAAGCTGGCATTTATTTTACATGTTACTGATCATGGGTAAGTCAGTGGGAATTGTCTGCCTGGCACAAGTTAAAAARAAGTAAAAAAGTAAAATCTGTATGGCACAATATATGTCATATAGCCATTCTAGCTGAAGCACAGTGTGGAATAAAAAGGTTTGCAGGTTCTGAGCAACTTGTAAATTTTTTGTCATCTAATTATTTGCTGCAATCAGTCTTCCATCACATGAATTCAGGGGATTGCACGTGATCAGTGTGGTGTTCTACCTAAAAGGTCATAAAGACTTGAGCTGTTTTCCTCTGGAGATTTTGATGGGAACTGAGCAATTCTTAGGATGCCTCACCCCATGAAATGCGCTAATGGGAAACTAAAAGGTGTTAGCAGCTCCACAAAGCCAAAAAGCAAAATTCAGTCATTCTTGGCAATGCTCCAAGGCAATTCCTTTTSAATTAATCTGTGCCATCTTCAATCTCATTAGGAATTAGGGACTCACAGATTCTTGTCAACATTAATATCACAAAGGGAGAAGTAGTGTCTCCACAAAAAGCAGAAGAAATTACTTAAAAAGAAATATTTGAGGCCAAACTCTGCACCTAGTTACTCTTTGGTAAGTTTATTACAGATTCATGCTGATGAATGGTATGTGGAAAATGGCTCATCTTGGTTAAATAAGAGTGGCCTGATTTTCAAGGCTGTGCAGTGGGTTTCAGCTGCAGGCATTTAATACATCTGCAAAGCAATGCCCCTGTTCTCCATAGTATCCTTTTATTTGGAGCTGTATTTCTTTTCTTATATCATGCATTTTCCCCCCAAATTCTCTTTTCCTTTGAAGTTCGTTATATGGAAAAATAAAGCTGCTTAATGAAATTTTTTTGATGATGTTGCCCTTCGCCTGGTGAATTTGGGACAGAAAGACAAATCTAATCTGTCAGTGTAGCAGCCAGGTGTAAAGGCACTACACTGCTGTGTCTTTGATCCCAGATCATCTGCAGTCTCACAGTGGCGTGGCTGACTTTGCCTACAGAAAGGCACTTTAGATTTGAGGATTTGCAGTCCAGCCTTAGGTGCAGTGCCTCATGTGCAGTGAAGCTGCAGCACTGGCAAGGCCACATGGTGAAAAAGACAGTTGTAAGGGATAAGGTGTGGGGGCTTAGTCGGGTTTTGATAATTTTTTTGAATTATGGACTATATATAACACTCTAATTTTTCCACAGTGTTTTAAAGTGAGGATTTAGTAAGGCCTTAGTAGTATGGATGTAAAATTGAAAAGAAAAGCAGCTTCTATCTATAGATAGAAGCAAACTATAGTTAAGATCAATTTCCTTTGGATTGAAATATTTTTCTGTTTAAATATAGAGGTGATGTCAAGTTATTAGGAGATTTGTAGTGAAAAGTGAAAACATTTTAAATTTAAATTTATTTGACATCATTAAATTGCAGAATCTTAATTACTAGACTTGCAAGAGACTGGAAGAGGTCGTCTAGTCTATCCACCTCTCTCCATGGATATTTCTGTCAAGCCATCTCGAATCCTGCAGGCTTCACAAACCTCCACACAATCAGTCCTTCTGTGATGATTAAGAAAAGAAGTTCCTAATGGTAAATGTAATTTTTTTCTTGCTACCTCTTCAGGACATTATGGAGTTGTACACTCATATAATGGTTTGTGTTGAAGGTCCTTAAAGACCATCCAGCTGTAACCCCTCTGCCACGGGCAGGGACACCTTCCAGCAGGTCAGGTTGCTCAAAGCCCCATCCAGCCTGGCCTGGTGCACATCTAGAGATGGGACATCCATAACTACTCTGGGCAACATATTCAAGTGTCTCACCACCCTTACAGTAAAAAATTCTCTCCAATATCTAGTTTAAACCTGCCTTCATTCACTTTGAAGCCATTCATTACATGCCCTTGTGAAAAGTCCCTCTCCAGCTCTCTTGTACCCTCTCTCCAGTACCCTTTGATACTTGAAGGTTCTTTAAGGTCTTCCCAGAGTCTTCTCTTTTCCAGGATGAACAACCCCAAGTGTCTCAGCCTGTCTGCACAGGAGACATGCTCCAGCCCTGTGATCAACTTTGAGAACCTCCTCTGGTCTTTCTCTAACAGGTCTATATTCTGTCATCTGTATTGGGGACCCCAGAGCTGGATTGCAGTGCTCCTGGTGGGGTCTCACAAGAGCAGAGTAGAGGGACAGAATCACCTCCTTTGACCTAATGATGACACTTCTTCTTTACAATAACTATTTGCATCTTCTTATCTCCAGTAGTCTATTTTTCACAGGGCGGAATTTTCCATAATTTTCATCATTCGCTTTGCTTTTCTCTCAACCATCTCCRTGAAAGGCATATCTCCAAGTGCAACAGTCAAATTCTAGATGGGGCCTTAATGTACATTGGATTCTTTTGTTCAAACAGGAGTTTGCTTCTCCTGCAACAGCAAGACACCAGTGTCTCAGCCGTGAGCTGCTGAAGACCCTGTTCTGCTTTTTCTGGACTGCTGCACATTACCCCATTTGTAGAGCTGGTTATTTCTGTCTCAGTTGAGGACCTGAAATTTGTCTTCAGGATTTATGCAAACACTGTTCAGCAGATGATACAGGTCCCCAGGGTTGAATGCTTAGTTCACAGGTAGCACTATTCCCAAAGCCACAGAAATTTGGAAATTACTTTTTAAAAAATGCTCATTTAATCTGTTGGTGAAGGGCAGAAGGGAGACAATGCCAAAATGTGTAACAACACAGAGTTGTGCTTCTTCCTTTATTCAGCTGAAATGTCAAAATTCCTCCCTGAAATGCTACTCGTGTCCAGCAGAACCTCTTCATCCTTGGTGGCTTTTCACACACACCACAGCACAAGGTATGTGGTATTTTACCTCACTCTGAGCATGCTTAAGTGAAGTGTTTACTTTGAGGTAAGGTAGGGAACGTTTGTGCTGAAATAAGGCAACAGGAGCAGTACTTTGGCTTGTATGGGCAACCACTGCAAGCACCCTCTGCCATCGCTGCCTTTGTTAGCATGGTGGGAAATGAGATGCCACAGGAACTCCAAAAGTCAGAGGCAGAAATGACGCAGGGCTTTCTGTGAGCAAGCAGCCAGAAAGCCAGTCTGTTTGCTCTATAGGTAAGAGCTATAATTTCCCCCATTTTGTGCTCATTTACCTTATCATTTTCACTTAAATTACATAAACTATGATAATTTTACATTGGTGTTCAAGATAATGAAAAGTAGCTGACTTCATAGCTGTGCTCATGTGATTATTCTTATTTGTAGGTACTAAAAAAACCATAAAATTGCCTAAGTGAGACAAGGTTTTCTGCTCTAATAACACCCTATTAAAATAGCCCTTAATTTTGTAGATTTCTTGTCTTCCTTTTATGGTTCCTTTCATTAAATAACTATACAATAACTGACTGCATACATTTTTAATCGGTATATTATGTATGTTTTTTAATGCCTCAACACTGCTGCATTGCTCTCTATTTTTTCATTGTACTGCCTATTTAAAATATGAAATACATTTTTTTTAATGTATGACCAGGAAAACTTTTGGGACAAAATACTTGAAACATTTCATCCTGAATTATGTGCAGGAGATAACAATATAAGACAGAATGAAGGAGCAAGGTGTGAACTTGTTCAGTGTTTCAAAATAAGCACAGGGTTTTTTAGTAAGTAGAGGACTGAGGAGTTCTGGGAAGGAGAAGAAACCCTCCAGCTGTGTTCAGGTGTCTGTGACTCCCTGTTGCCAGAGTGACAACTGCAAATACCTGGTGATCTTCTCAAACCACTCTCCAGGAGCTGGCAACAATCACCAGTTGGTGAGTGCATCTCAGGCTTCTCACAGAATCCCGTTTTTAAACTGTGTACACACAAATAATTTCCAGTAATCTCCCTCATTAACATAAATGTGTGTGTTGTTTGTTGGACACATGTAAGTGTGTTGGAGGTTGAGAATTTCACTTCTCTGCTCTGGAGCCTTTCATGCCTGCCCAAGCTCAGAACTCAGGTCTTTTCATGTCTCCTGGGAATACATAGACGTTGAAATCAGTGCAGCCCAACCCACCCACTCCCCTGCATGTGCATTCCACCATCTTCTCCCTTAGTGATTGGGAACTCAGCTTCCCTGTCCATCAGGCCCATAACACCGGTTTTCTTTGACTACTTTGGATCCATATATTCATACTGAGCTTGTCCCTGAATTCTTGTGAGTCTATCTGCATCTGTTAAAGTAGATCTTTTCTGCCCATCCAGCCAGACCAGTTTTTCATTCAGGTTCCCACTCTCTCTCAGTAACTAAAACATTGTCATCTCTAATGCATTAGTGACATGTTTCCATAGCCTTCCTCACTCAACCAGTCTTAATTATCTGCTCTTTGTATTTTAAACACTTTCTTCGTCGTGTGATGTCAGGAGAGCTCACCATACCAGGATTCCCTAGAAATACCTCAAACTTTCCCTGTTGCTCATTAGACACCTCCTGAGTGTTGCCTCAGGGCCAAGTGGGTGACCTGTGGGGCTGACACCTTGAGGCCTTCAAAGGTTATTGGGTGAAACTGGCATTTTGTCCTCTGTTTATAGAGTACTTAAAGCAGCTGGGTCCAGTTTTGTGGTTGAGTTCTTAGGTCTATTACAGCACAAAAAATCACTACTATTATTAATTGCAATGTCTGAAGGTAATGATGGCACAAGAGCTGTAGACCAGAGTCGTGCTTTGTGTACACTCTTGCACTATTGATGTTTACAGTGAGTCCACACCTATGGAAGTGAGTAGCTTTGATTTCCTATGATTCACCCCATGTCTGCTTCTTCCCAGTCTTCTACTATATTGTTTTATTTCCATTTGATACATAAATAATAAAGAACTATATTAAATTGCTCGAATTTTGTCTACCTGGACTTAAACTTGGCAGAGAAGAAGTAAAAGTTTTGCTTCAGAAATGCTAAATAAGCACAAGCAATAATAAATAAATAAATAAGCAATCGCTGAATTACCAGTGAGGGATAAGGAAGACAAGTTAAAAGGGAGCCAAACTTGTGCCATTGCAGTAGACTGAACAGATCACTGAAATAGTCAAGACAGTAACAGTTCAGGTATGATTTAATGTATTCTGCAGAAAGTTCCCAGATTTCCTAACCTTTAAAATAAATCTTGAGATGCAGGTGTTTTTCTGGCAGAGAAGGAAGTGCTGGTGTAGCAGCAACAGCAACACCTACCTGGATTTACTGGTGGAGCATGTTTCTGATTTACAGTCTGTCTTCTGTAAGCACAAACCCTGTGAGACCTTTTTTGTTGTTGTTGCTTTTCTTTCTTACTTTAAACGTAGTTTGTTCTCACTTTCGTTTTTATGTTGAACCTTTTTTCCATTTGGGAGGGTTTAAAAGTTTGCAAGTATTTTTCATTTTTATAAGGAAAAAGCAAGTTGACTAACACAGTCCATGCCAAAAAAAGATCACTGCTTTTAGGGCTGTTTAGGGAGTCCAAGGAAATACTAGACACCAATGTGTAGATTATTCCAGTTTTTATATAGCACAATTTATAGTATTGCGCTATAAAGGCTGATGATCAAAATGATGACCTGTCACATCTACCTTTGAAAATCTTCCCCACAGGCCCCCTGTCTGGCAAAGGCAGTGTCTTAGCTAAAGTTCTTGCTGTGAGGGGCAGTGCTCTGCTCTCTTGTAGGCCCTCTTTGGGTACTGGTAGGTGCTCTAAGGTCTCCCTGGAGCCTTCCCTTCTCCAGGCAAACAACCCCAGCTGTCGCAGCCAGTGTTCATAGGGATGCTGTGTTATAGTGGTGACATCCTCAGGCAGCCATGGCACTGGAGAGGCTGTGTTCATCTCACCTGGACTGCTTTCAGAAGCTAAGAACAGACCAGCTCCCACAGTCACCACCCCAAGAAACTTAGAGAAAACTCAGACTAGATTTGAAACTGGGCACATCTGCTGGGCTGGTGGTCCTGGCTGCTGCTGCACCCTGTGCCCAGCCCTAGGGACTCTTACAGGACCAAGTGCCTTCAAGAAAGTAGAGAAGGGCATGAGGTAGGCAAATTTCCATGGTAAAGTAATTTCATACAAGAAAGGGAAACAGAGAAATTTTCAGAAGAACTAAAGGAACAGGAGTTTCCCCTGTTAGTGAAGAAGCTGCTGGATGGGCCCTAAGTCACCTCCAAGGGGACACCAACCACCTGGTAGGTCTGATGGAGCTCAGGAGCAAACCCAGCACTGGCGCCTGAGCAGCTCATTATGCTCCAAGTTTCCTAATTTTCAATATGGAATAATTTCACCGCTGAAACTGAAGGACTGAATGTATAAAGATATTTTTGAAAGCCATAATTTTCTAGTTAGCAGAAGTACATCATGTCTCTAGCATGACCACTTGCCTGCTGTAAAATGCTTTGGTTTATATTTAAACCAGCCATGGTGTTCAGTGACATCTAGGGACTGCCTTCGAGAATTGCATTGCCTGGGAACGACATCATGTGTCTCCTTCAGACTGCAGCCGGGAGTCTGAACCCTAAACCATCACTTCCAGCTGCTGTGGTCATTGCTGAACTCTGCAGAYGGACATTTCATCTTCACAGTGACTGAGAAATGCAATAATCATGACCTATGGAAATAGATAAATATGTCTGCTCTAGACATGCTGAGGCACAACTTTCTATTTTCAGTGAAACATTCTGAGCTACTTAAATATTGCAGGTTTTCATCTGAACATGAAGTTTGTGCTCACCCCTCCGCAAGGCCCCATGACCAGGGGAGATTTGTTTACTCAATACATAGTAAATATAGGGGCGTGCAGGCAGTGTGTTCTGGGTCACATTTTAATGTATTTAAGTTATGAACTGTTACAGTGTTATTGGTTAAGAAACAAGATTCCTGATGGKTTTTTTTTCCTATTTAACAACTGTAAGTAAATAAACATCAGTTACTTCATAAGCAGCATTCCTCTTCTTTCAATGCCACTTTTGAGAGCCAGGAAAGCTACATTTAATTCAATTTACTTTTCAAGTTCCTGCTGTTGGTATTTCTAGGCATTAGACATGTGGGAAGCAACTGCTGACATGGAGGAACAGGGTGCCATCTGTGCTTGGCATGGGAGTGCAGGAGCATCAGGGCATGGGCACCACAGGTTCTGGGAGCTGTCAGTGCCTTCCTGAAACAGGCTGCTGAGGGGGACAGCAGGAACAGGGCACAGTATGTTCCAAACTAAAGCAACTCTACTAAAAATTCCTCTCTTTCTTCCACCAAACCTGTTTGGGATTACAGAAATGAATACAAAACTGGACAGATACCAAGGGAGTCACACTGTTCTGGAGATTTAGTTCTCATGACAGGATTCATTCAAACCAAAGATCACTTTGTTAAGAAGCCAGCAGGGCTTTAAAGGCAAACAAGTCCATGCTTGGTGGACTGAACAGCATCATGAGCCATAGTGGAAGCATGGGACTCCACACTGTCACTGTAACTGTGTTGCCAGCACMTGCAAACCCTGGTGACTGTACCCAAGGCTGTTCCAGCTAGGAAGTCTGCTAGTTAAATAGAGAGAAGGGCCCAATAGGACCTTGCAGTCTAGGGTCACAGAGCAGGCTCTATATAAGAGCAAAAGAGCTGTTCTGGCTATTCCCCTTAAATTATTGAGGAATGCCACAGTATTCCAGTGATTCTCAGGTATCTCACGTGTGGAAGAGTCTCCTCCAGAATGTGACTTGGATGTGTTGTGGATGGCCTTTCCTCTGATTGTCAAAGGAGCTCAGCTGAGGTGACGTGTAAGCTGGTCCCTTGGTCTCCGAAAAAATGGTGGGGAACTTTGACCTGCATTTCTGGTGTGGCAAGCTCAATCAGCTCTGCTGAAAGTTCATTTCTCAGTAAGAGATTATGTACTGAGGAGTGGTGGAGTGTGACATGCTTACTTGTTTATTTGCTTTATTTTTAAACTCAGATGTGTTTTTTTAATATTGTCTGTAACATTATGCTGCTGGGAGGGATACCAGTGCCTTTCATTCCTTGAGGGTTTTGGATCTGTGATTACTCTGCTGGAAAGCATTTACTGCACATGCTTATGACAAGGAACCATTTGGGCTATTACAAACATACTGCTAATGAAATAACCCGGTTGTATTTTGAATTTCGTGCCATGTTCTTCACAGGGGTACCCCTGGTTTGAGTGCCCACCAGGCAAACCTGGCAGTGCTGCCCTGCCCTGAGCTGTGCTTACACCACAGGTCCATGTGTTGTCACCCCTTTGTTGTCCTCCTGCTCCACTGACAGCCTCACTGAGAGAGTGGCTCTCACACCAGCCCACGTTCCACACATTTATGGCTCCTGCACCTTCCTGAGTGAAGCGGCTTTTTCCTGAATGACCTTGGACGGGGGAGGAAGGGCATGAGGCTGCAGACATCAGTCCATGTGCCCTTGTCCTGCTGTTTGGTGGTCACTCGAGGTTCCAGCTCTTCACCTTTCTGCCATCTGTTTCAGATAGGCTTTTCTCATATTAATTACTAACCTACTTATTTGCTTATGGATAGGATAAATTATGTTTCTCCCGGGAGAAATCAAATTCTCTCAATCTGTGATTCCTTCAGAGAGAAACCTGTGCCCAGGCTCAACAGAAATAATTGCCTTTGCCCCAGTGTAATGACAAAGAGATAAGCAATCTCTGTGGCCCAGCAGTTTAGTGAATCCATCTTCCCTTCCTAACAGCTGGATTAGAGGCTTTGTGCTCCCAGGCTCTGCAATAGTTTCCATCTCTCAGAGAATACAAATAGTTGCTAAGAACAAACCGTGCTATCACAGTTGTCATATATTTCTTGGTTGAGTTATCAGCAATAACTTATCTATTATCCAGGGTTTATTGTTTTGGCACCTTTGGGAGACATACATGAAACACAATGAATATAAATCACATTGCATTTTGACAGTATCTTAAGATTTATGGAGAAGCTAAAGAGAAAACAGAATCATTTTGTATTGTGGAAAAGATGGAAAAATTGTTGATTCACAATGCAGTTATAATGGTCTCAGTCTGGTAAGACAATGAGAGATAAGTTTACCTTCAGATCCATGGAATAATAACAGCTGAAAATAGCAAAGGATTTTTAAGCATTTTCACTGAAGTCAATGGGGGGCAGGGATGGAAGCATTTTTTTACCTCCAAAGTCATGGGTAGACTCACAGAGAATGCTTTTGAAAATCCTGCCCATAATTTGTATGCTTCATAACAAGTTAACAGTCACAAGGATGTCTTTTCTGTTTGATTTTTGAGAAAAAAAATGTTTGCCACCATAACAGCAGGAACAGATAAAATACAGGGAAGCGTTATTACAAGCACAGACCTCTGTTCAACCCAGGGAACCTGAACCATAACACCACTGACATTTTCCATGAAAAATACTTGATCTCTAGTCTCCCTTGCACAGATTCTTTATTCCCACCTAGGTTCTGTAGTGTGCTACTAACCATTAAGGGGATTCCCAGAGCATGGAAGKGAGTGACCTAAGCTTTTAGCTTTATTCAGCCCATCTGAGTCCTAGGCAAATCTTTCACCTTCAAATCAGATGGGAAATGCTTTGTGGCAGAAGGTTCTACTTCTGTTGTCCCAACAGAAAAAGAACTAGTTGGCTGTCTGTCTTGCTCCTGGCTGCTCTCTCAGCTCCAGATGTTGGTCTCAGGAAAACCATCTCTGATGGCAGCAAGCACAAATCTGCACCCTCAGGAAGACACATCTTGTTCTTATGTTGTTGCTCCAGTAAGATGTCACTTAGAATACCGGGCTGATGCATTCAGATGAATTAAAATTTGATTCCCACTGAAAAAATGCCACTGTGATAAAACCTAGTTTGAAACAAATTGAATTGCCATGAGTTGGATTAATGCCTGGTTTGATCAAAAGTGCTCTTAAAAAAAATGAAAATATTTCCAACTCAAAATTGGTAATTTTATTAGACCAGCCATAAACTTTCATTAACCTGTATTTTAGAGGTCAGCCACTAAACCAAGTTATTAATTATACATGTAGAAATAATTCCTACTTTCTAAAATAGTGGCAAAATAGTGGCAAAATAGAGTTCAATGTGAAAAGCAGAATGAAGAGAGATTGATTAGGAAATTACTAGAAAAACAAAATCAGTAGAAACAAATGACTTAAAGAGGTGATTATCACAGAAAAACACAGTGAAAAATGACAGGTCCCAAAGAGAGAAATGATACTGATAAAGTTTTAAACATATACACTTTTATTTTCTGTCTTTAAGAATACTGATGATCAGCAATAGAAAAAGTAGCATTAGGGATTTCTGACTGAGCACACATGGAAGCACAGGCTGTGCCAAGTACAGGACATCAAGCCCCAGTACAGCAACCTGCTCAGAGGATGTTGTGCTGTGTGAAACAAGTAGTTTAGAAACACAAGACAAATGTTCCTTCAAGAAGAGATGGTGACTGATGGTTCATTTGGTGTGCTATGCAACCAGATCTTTGATCATCATTAAGAGAAGGCCTCTAAAGGACAGATTTGAACATCAAATATCACTTTGCCTTCTCAATGGCAGTTCTACTTACAAGATTATTCCCATAATTTTCACTATTTTATAATCTTAAGGTGTTATAGGAACTAAGATCTAGGCTTTCTTTTTCATGAAAGATGGGGCCAGATGAACTTTCAAGGTCTTTTCCAGCCTGGGCTGTTCTGTGATTCTAYGATTCTGTGAAAATATTTCTCTCTTTTTTTTTCTATATTTTAAGAGGTTCAGTATATAGGTACTATTAAAATAATGAAATTCTTCCAAAAAGATGTAAAGATCCTGGCTCTGTGTCTGCACAGGTGAAACAAACTTAGCATAAGGGATAAACAACCCTTCTTTGTGTCTGAGGTAGAGGAAGCAAATGTGAAGTTAAGGACGGTCAAGAACAGACTCAGAAAGGCTGAGAACAGAACAACAGCTTAATTTAATTTCTTAATGAATGAGACTATTTGAAAAAAGGAGTAGAGTGGTAAAGGATTTAGAAGAGGACAGAGATCATTAGTCATAGTGGAATAAAGAGAAAGACATTTGTGGAAAAGAAAGCTTAAAATGAAGTTTTTCTATTGTTTGTAAGGCAAGTGGAATTCTGAATTTTAAAGTTCAGTTTTTAAAGGGGAACAGGGTTCAAAGCTCAAACTTTATGAAAAATATTTGCCCAATGCTAACCTAATCTTTATGTATATTAGTGAGGATATGTGCACCTTGTTGAGTGCAGCTTGGTTAGTTGTGTCCTGATGGGACTATTCTCCACTTGATGCCTGGGTGAAGCACAGTACATTTACACAGGACCACCAGTGAACTCTTTATCTTTCCCTTAGCTCTGTTGGCAAGGGACACTTACTGTGATGGCTGCAGAATGGCGTTGACTGATTTCAGCACTTAACAGGCACAATTTTGCATCTCAAAATGCAGCATATTTTCCTACAGGTTTTGTCCTTTGTATGTCTCCAGTCTGCTACAGCTGTAGCAATACACAAAAAACCACTGAAAACAAACAAACAAACAAAAAATCTCTAATCAACAAACTAAAAAACCCAATTTATAAGAAGATATTTAATGTTTTATCTTAAAGACAGTAAATGCAAATATTTTCAGATACAGCCACCAACTTCKGGTCCTTCTCAGGCACAATGAAATGTGATTTCTCCTAGGTATGAGATTCTTTAGCTTCTGGCACAGTTACATGAAACTGTGAGAGTTTTCTGGCTTGCTTTACAGCTTGAAATGTGGGTACATGACCTTCTCCTCATAAATAACTTACATTTTTAGCAGCAGCAGCAGAAGCCCAAGTGAGAAACTTGCTCTCAGAGGCTGCCACACTGTGCTGGTGGTCACTAAAGCTCTGCGGGATGTGGTACAGTGGGGTAAAAACTGCTTCTTGCCTTATGCTGACCTTCTGAAAAAAACTTCTGCTGTTTAGATCCATCTGATAGTCTTGTCTGGTGGAATCCATTGTGCACCATCTCTACTAAAGCCAAAGACAGGCGTCAGTGTCTGAAGAGTGTCTGTGTTAAATACCTCTTGTAGTCAGCCCTAACATCTTAAACTGAGGTCATTACATATTTCACCCCACACAGATGGAGCTCCAGCTTTATGTGCTCCCTTTTCCTCTGCCCCTCACTGCACAAAGAGCTCAGGCACATGTGGGGAAGTTGTCCTGGCTGGCAGCCGCTGCTGCTACCCTGCATTGTCTCTGCAGCCCCAGTGCTGGAGGGTTGGCTACAAGTGAGCATCTCCAGCCATTCAATCCCCCCTGTTCTTCACCCAGGTCAGTGTAGCCTTAGGCACCTTGGGAAAAGGAAATGGATGTCAGCCTTTGGCAGGTGTTGTCAGGATCATCAGCATCTCACTACATCATTGAGGCATTGCACAGAAGACACAGTAGGAACTTGGTTCTATCCTGACATATTTGGCTTGTGGTTAGAGAATAAAATAATTAAAGCCATTAAAAACAAACCTTAATCTAAGACACTGCTATGCATTTTTTTTTCTTTTTTTTTTTCAGGAAAAGCATATTTGTAATCCTTTTTATCAACAGTGTTAGCTACAATGACTTCATGGTCATTTATTAAACTCAGTGCAACCTGTGCATCCCATAGAGGCTGGACACCTGTTTAAATGACCAATTCTTTATTTTCCATGACACAGCCATAAACAGGACCTGTGCAAAAATTGAGAGAAATAGAAACCACGATATATAAGAAAATTAAAAACTTTTCTTGTATTTTAAAAAGAAGAATTTCTCAGAAGGCAAAAAAAATCAACCAAAGTTAAGTAGCATGTTTTCAGGATGAGTTATGCATTTCTGACACAAACCCATGCCTGCACTGAAGAGACTTTTCAGTCTTTTTCACACATTTACTTACATTAAACTGTGGTCTCAACTAATTCTTCTTAATTTTAGGGTATCAACTAAGTTAAGAACCTAATGCCTTGAGGTGCTGTGAGACCACTAAAACTATTCTCTAGAGATGTTAATTTCCTTGTGAGGCCATGGTGGGGTCTTGGATGCCTCAGACACAAGCACAAGCAAAGCTGGAGAACTTCGGTTCGGTGTTGTTGTTGTTCCTTGGAGGAGCGGACAGGAGTTGAATGTTTTTGSTCTTCTACAATAAAGTTTTCCTTTGAGACTCCTGATTAACTCAGTCATTGGTAACAGAGAGTGTTTTCCTTCTTCTGCTGATTGGAGCAGTCAATTTCATGCGGCCCTGGAGGAACAACTGATACATAAATATTTGTTTTCCTTCACTACTTCTCTAAAAACTGGAGTTCTCATAACTGCTGGAAAGGAACATGGAATGGGGAGAAAGGGGGGGAATTCAAGTGTGTGCAGTATTCTAAAGATTTGTTATGTTCCTTGTAACTTGACTCTCTTCAGATTAAATAAAAGGCTACAATCTTATATTGAATGTGGTGCATACCAGCCTGAAAACTTGTAACCTTTATTCAGGCTGTGAATCAATTGCGAAAGCTGATGTGCACATAACTAAACGTTTTCCAAGACAAATGCCATCCGTGGCTGCTGCCTGCCTCAGCTTGCTGTGCTGGAGGTGATATCCATAGCACTGAGCCCGGGAGTGGCTTGGAGGAAAGATACTCCCCAGCAGCTGAGCAATAGCAATTAGAGTATTTCATGGCATGAAATGTAGTGTTGGAGCCTTAGCCCTCTAAAAGGAGGGAACTGTGGGGAATTTATGCAATATTGGGTGGCCTGCATTTCCTTCCAGTTATAAAGAATGGAATAGCAGTGGAGCATTACCATAGCTTTCCATCTGGTATGGGGAGGTTGTGGTCTCCTTGCCCATAGTCTCGTGGTCTGGGAGCAGTGTAAGCTGTGCCTCTGGAGCTGTCAGCAAAGCCTCACCAGAAATATCTGGGATTCAGGCATGTGATACAAGATTGCAAATGCAGTCCTGATGCTTTGGTGCTTCTTTGTGTTCTTTGTTCCTGCCCATTCCCAGATGCTGGGACACTTGTGTTCACATTCCTTATTCTTGTTGCGGGGGCAAGATGCAAGTACTTGGAGTGCAGTTGTCTGCCTGAACTATGCTTTAAACAGAGTTCATTTGAGTTAGAGCTAGGTAAATAAACTGGCTGAGGCTGCTAAAATGTCCTTTAAATATTTGTTTACTTACTGCATTCCAGCGGTGTGGCTTACACACTATCACATCTACTTTTGTCAGTGCAGGAAGAAAAGAAAACCATTCTTCTCTGCACTTAGAGTCTGGAAGCCAAGTATCTGTCTGGAACCATCCTGAGTGGCCGATTTATAGACATCCAGAAATACACATTCATAAAGAAGAGGCAGAAAGCTCCAACACCACACTTTAAAGTGCGGATTGCTGCAGCACATTAAAAAGCAGAAACACAACGCAAAACAAAATAATCTAGAAGATGTTAATAGTAAGTTTTTTATCTGTTGTCTTAGAAGTAATTGTTTTCCTTAACTAAAAAAGGGTAAGGAAGATCCAGTATCTTACTAGGTATCAAGTTTACCTGTTTGAACACTATTTTCATTATATTTATGTTAGGGTTTACGTATCCTTCCAACTACAACTATTTTTCTCCCAAAATTGCAGTCTTTTGGCAACCATCTTACACAACTTGTATGGTGTATGTGAACATAAATTCTACTCTTAAAATGAAGGGGCTCATCATCTTTCAATGATAGAAAACAGTAAGAACTGACCTATGGATATGAATGTTACTGACTGCAAGATGGCAGACAGTCTTAAATAGTTCACCACAGTTCAGCCAGAGGCATCAGATGATCCCACAACACTGAGAGAACTGGCACACAGAGCTAGAAGTCTGGTAGGAACCATTATRAATACACCCATCACATTGACTGTGGTAGCTTTTGACTAGAGAATAATAAACTTCCAAGCTATATTTAATGAAAGAAAAACATAAGTCAGGCATCTACAGATCCATTTGTCAGTGTTCATGATTTCTGAACAATTTTGAAGAAAAACATAAGTAGAGTTGTGGAAGAAATGCAACAATACTTACCAAATATGGGTTCTGCAAGGCTTATCTGGCAACTTTTGTGCTAAGCTATTCCTGGGTACGGGGGATGAACCAGAGCCAAACCATTYGGACTTGTCTAAAGCATGCCTCTGGTCATAGCCTCAATGAGAACTGAACTGGGATGGAGAATATGGGGAAAATGGAAAGCAATCATCAGGAAATACTTCATCAGGAAAAAATGAGGTGGTGCTTCAAGTAGGTATCCATGGAGCAGAAAAGCACTTTTTTGTTTTATAGAGGTTGTTGTGAGATGGGGCTGCTTTAATATTTTAGTCGATAAGTCTTCCCTCATAAGATGGGTACTCACAAAAGTTGCTGAAGACAGCAGGAAGTAGAGGTAGAACTGTTTTCAGAAGTAACATGCTGTAAGGATTAGGCACTGGGGGGTCCCCAGGGTTCTGATGGTAAATTATATGACTTTGAAAAGTCCAAATGCATGTTTTCTTTCTTGACAAACTGTGCTTAAAAATGTAGTTTTGCTGAATGAGCTTGAGTTCCATTATACATTTACCTGCTGTTCTGCTTTCCTTCTTCAGCACTGAATTTTTATCTTTCTCAGTTTCTGACTGTTTTGAAGTGATTCTCATGACAATCATTGGAAAGGAAGACAAAAAAAAAACCCAAAAAAACCCCCAAAACCATAAAGAAATAAGAGGAAAAGCTCTTGTGTTTCAAGATAGCAGCAAAACCAGGTAACTGGCTCACTGACTCTTCCTTTGCATTTTGGCAGGGTTATGCAAACTGTTTTTAAGATTTAAGGCAGATTCATTCTGGAAAAGGTAGCTCCTACACAGGGTTTCAGACAGCTTGACGGGATAATGGATTTTCACTGATGCATTGCAAAAAACCCCTCACCATGTATCATTAGCAGAGTTTTTGCAGGGTAAGGCGCCAGTGAGCTCTGCTGCACACTTTCAGCTTGCTCATGGGCTTAGCAGCAGCTGGTGCTTAATGGGAGCTGGGTGGGGGGGTGTTGCCACATCGTCCAGCTCTCATGTAACACAGTTCCTGGACCTCACTTGTGGGAAAACCAGTTTTTGGGGGTACCCACAGGCAGTCAGGAGGATTACAGTAATCAGTGCCAGTGCAGGGGACGAGATGTGAGTCTCTTATTGAAGAACGTGCCCGGGAAGAATCAAGGGGGTGTGTTTCCTGACGGGGATTTTTTTAAGGGCAGCTCGCCAAGCATTTCAGCAGCTAATTATATTGGGAGTTTATTTTTTGAAGTGTTTATAAGTGATCCAAAAAGAGGGAGGTTTGATTCTTCCACTTGACATGTGCCAAATATAATTGGAATGATCACACACTGGTCAGTCTGTGAACAAATTGGATTTGCAATTTTGGCAATCACCCGGCTTTTGAAAAGCACTCTGGAAATCAAGATGGTTTGTTTCATGCAATGCTGACAGTTTGTGGACAAAAAAAAAGTATAGAAAAATAAGCACTTTCTTGCTAAACAAATAAGATAGATCTAGGGTGAAATTTGAATCTTTTGAAGTTGATGGCAAAATTCCCATTGGCCACAATTTCACCCCAAATCTTTCAGCAGTGAACCTAGTAGTTCCTAGATCTGCAAAAAAAAAAAAAGCTATGAAAAGTAATCTGGTAAGTTACCTTCTCTCCTTGCAATGATTACCAACTCTGTATGATCAAACTGACATTGTTCTTCTATAAAACTCCCCATTTCAGAAATTAGGAATTGAGGGAAGTCATATATGCTTTAGGTCAATAACATAGTGTCAAGGGAAATGTCTAAAAGTGCTTAAAACAAAGGCTGAGGACTTTTTTGTTCTATTTTCAATATTCTTGCCCATCTGGTCCCTTAACTTTATCAACCTGTTATTCTGGAAATCTGGTTTAAGGTAATTTTTTTGGTAGCAATTTCCTTACTTTTACTCCTTGTACACTCTCCTAAATCATCTTTGTCATTCCTTTTAAAAGTCTGTGGAGATTGCATTTAAAAAACTAAGGGGAGAAATGAGGAAATAAGAAATAATTTCTTGTTTTGAATATTGATATTTCATCTCTTGCACTTATTTATAATTGCAGTTAATAAATTTTATTTTTTTATTTTTTAATTTTTTATGATTCTTAAACTATATTAATTAGCAATTAAAAACTACAAGACTAAAAACTGAGGGGGGGAATTAAACTAATTTCTTTGGCCCCTAATTCAGCAAAGAAACCTAATTCCCCATCAAGTGCAAACTTTTATTGAAGCCCAATGTGACTTTAACTTCTTATATATATTTCTCAATAAAAATTGAATATATCTATAGATCTTTCACCTGTAGAGCATCAGACTGTGAATTTTAGATTGCCACTGTCCCTATCAAGTAACATTTACTCTAAGTTTTTCTACTATCAGCTCAGCTCTTTTGATTTTAGTGGCAGCAAAATAAATTGCTTTAGTTACTTCTCTCTGTGTTGGATTATTTTCTAATTCAAGCTTTCAGTTTCAATGATTATAGGTTTTTTTTTTCAATGTGAAAGTGGATTAAAATTGCTTTCAAAACAGTTTATTAATCCAACTGGCTAAGCAGAACCTCCATCTATCAAAAGCCAAGTTAGTGAATGCTTGGTTGCTGCCACTGACAAAGTTTAGCCCATCTGAGAGCAAGAATCCCACTGAAATGGACTGAGCCATCAGAGCTCTGCATTTTTGAATGTCAGCCAAACTATATCCAAAATGTACTTCTTTCATGAATACTCTTCCTACTGTATATTATTTCCTCAGTACATTTTATTCCATAGTATGAAGTACAGATGCTTACTTAATGATCAGATAAACATAAACATGTAGAAGCAGATTAAAATCTGTGGAACTCAAACTAGTGTTAGCATTTGAACATTACGTGGATTTGCAGAAACRACTGCCAGGTCATGTAAATAAATGACTTATGTTGAATTTCTGTAGTTATAGAATCACCTGAGATGTCACGACACTCGGTGCTTCTTTGCAAAAAAAAATCTGGGGTAGCTTGGTGCAGCCCCTGTATCACAGTAGTGATGTGCACAATATCTAAGAACAAAAGTATCGATGACCATCTCTGTGCCTTTCTTGCCTGTATGCTGGATTTTGTATTGAGCTAAAAAATTTATTTTTCTTTGATTCTTCTAAGTTGATGCCCAAAAACAAGGGGGAAAACAAATATTCCAGGACAGCGAATGAAAARAAATAGGTGTTTTTACTTGCTTCTGGTGCATTTCAGAAATCACACGCATTGGGGATAGCTGTGCAGAGGCCAAAAGAAGAACTGCTCCATTGAGTTCTGCACAGTCCATTGCTTCTCACTGCTGAATGCTTCTGACTGCTGCTGCTGCTGCCATTCCTGCTGCAGACTCACCCTGCCCAGCACTCGGGGTGGCTCTTAACAATCCACAGGAGGGAAAGTTCTGCGATCAARAATTACAAACAGCTTTGCCTATGACAGCATTTTTCTTGAGAGGGCTTTCAAGTTGTAACCATATTTCTGGCTTCACAGAACACCACAGGTTTTGGTGTAACCCTTGTGTGRGGGGCCTTGCCAATATTTGTGCGGYGCCAATTCTCRGCTTTTGGCATTATGGGAAGAACATAAGGAGAAATAAAAGGATGTTTAATATAATTTGGAACTCAAAAGAACAACAGACATCTATTCCATTAATCCTTAGTTTATGGGAGCAAATGGATTATTCAGTTCTTCTGCCATCTTCCTCCAAAGTTGCTAAAGCTGACTCCCAAAATAAAATAAGGCTGACGCATGAACCACAAAACATTTCAATTAATTAATTGGTGGTACCAGTCTTCTGACATAAACATATTTCACCCTTTATTCTACAGCTTCCTCCCAAGGTCATGCCTTGCCTTAACTTGTCTAACCTCTCATTTTCTCACACATTTTCTCATTTTCTCTTCATTTTCCAGTGTTGTCTGGCAGTGCCATTGAAGCAGACTGACGGGACCATGTTAACTTGTTAGATATCATTAACCCTCTTTATTTATCTGGAATCACAAGATCTTCTTCCAAGAGTGACCTATCCCTTACTCCTTTCTCTGTGTCTTGCAAAACTTGGGCTTTGACTCTTCCTACTCTATGTGCATGAGAAACTTTCTGGGCAGTGATGTCTTTCATGTCTCACAGACACTTACGAAGAAGCCTTGCTCAGCTTCTCATACTGTCCCAAGGACATTCATTTCACTTGGAACATACAAAGTTTTAGGAAAAAAAACCCCAGACAGAAGGGGATGGTAAACACAGATACCCTTGAGCTAGTACAGAGTCCATTGATATTCTTCCTGATATTAATGGTTTCTTTTAATCTCTGATTTTCTTGGGGTTGTGGCTGCTGTAACCCTATGGCTGTTGACACATTAGCCAGTAGCCCTGTAATTCAAATGCCCTTTACTTTATCCTAAACTCTTCAAATACATGGAATGAGGCAGCTAATTTCTTAAAAGAAGAATGTCCCTAGGCATTCAGTATAAAGCTCTCTAAAGTTAATTCCTATTGATTTCAAGAGCAATTGGATCAAACCTCTTTAGAATATAAGGTATTTTAATATTGGTTCCTTTTTGAGTTGTTTTCATTTTAGTGTTTACCAAAGGACAGCAATGGAAAAGCAGGAAAAATGAGACCTTTTTTTATTGCCTTTTCTTTCTCTTGCCTTTTTTTTTTCTGTTGGCAACAAGAACCTTCGATTCTGTATTTATCGTTCATGTGACACTTCTTTCCACAGATGTTTCAAATTAGATAGGAGAGGATATCTGTGTGCTCTCATCAGCAAACAGGCAGCACCCAAACTTGCCAAACAAGWAAGTGCATTTGCTTGGCCTGGTCTCCTGTTGGCTTTGGACCTAGTAAGCACAAAYTGTGGCCATTTTTAATGCCTCTAAGAGAGACCCATTTGCTGCCTGTTTGCTTTAGTGTAAGTCAGGCAGGTGCTTAGGCAACAGTGCCTTTCTGAAAATAAATGGCACGAAGGCAACAGAACCTTGCACAGAGTTCAGCTCTGATGCGAGGGAGAGCTGCTGCCTTTACCACTCTTCCCCACCATGTTCCCACAGCAAGGATACTTTTTTTTAACCTTTTTTTTCCCCTTTCCCACGTTCTTACTGCTTTTTGATAACATACATATAATTGTGAAAATATAAAGGGGTCAAAGGTTTGCTTTTGCAGTGGTAGATGCCCAGGACAGCTGGGGCTCATCCAAGACAGCAAGTCTTTAGGATACAGCTTCAATTTTTGTGTGGGCACATACCAACATAACAAATAATTTGCTTTGACTTTCTTTAACACCATGGAGACCACAGGGTGCTGAGCTTGTCACCGTGCTGTCCCTTTAAGTGAGGCACCAGCCCAAACCCACTGCTCATAAGCAGTAAGCTGAGCAGGCTGCCAAGATACCAACACAGAGAATCTAACAGGAGTGGCTTAGAAATAGGTTTCCTTTTCTCAAGCATACCCATGTGGAATTCCTTCCATTTTTTAGTCCTTGCAGTGTTTTGAACACAGGGTGTTCCTCGCCTTGCGCATGGGGAAGGGTAAGTGGCAAGGCTGGCTCAACCAAGAWATTGCACTCAGCAAGTGGCAGAGTGGGGAGCTGGATGGATACAAATTCCCAGCTTCTTTTCTCTCTGTCTGTTGCTTTGCCATTTTCCCAGCCTGGCAGCATGGTCCTTGATAACTTCTGTTTGCAAAAATGTGAGAYCTAAACTTCATCTTCCTTTTTAATGAGATAGTCCTTGATTCCATGCCACATCTCTAATGTGAAAGCTGCATAAAACATTAGAATTTGGGAGCACAAAAGACAAGGTTTTCAGACTTTGAGAACAAACTTACCTCTGCCTAGAGAAGGCATAATTTTAGTAGGGGTTACTTACATTTCTGCATTGACCTTAGAAAATCACTTTATTCTTACTCATAGGGAGAATTTTTCTCTGCTCGTTCAATCCTTGGCCTCCTTCTGAGTACACAAGTTTGGAAGTTTGTTAYGGAACAAAATTTACTTTTACAATAGAAAGCAACATTATTTGGTTTGGTTTAGTTTTGGTCTTATGGGGTAACTCTGGTGAAGGAATTATACCCAGGCACCCAAGTTAAATCAGGCMTACATCATATCTGTACCCTGAGTTATATTTGGCAATGTGCAAATATGTTAAAAGTCATGGGAAGTGAACAGACCTTGAAAAAATATGGACCCTCCAAATGTTGATATCATTGCTGTAAACTTTTTCATTGCTCTGGTATTTGGAGTACTCTACACTGTTTAATTTGAGCTATTAACATTCCAAATGAAAGTAGCAAGAACTCCACCATAAGTTTATCTTTCTTTGACTAATCCTAACATGCACCCAAGTCTCTGTCTYGCTTTCCAAGAACCACATGGCATGGTTATATTTCAGAAGCATGTTATCTGTGCTGTCTGCTTTAGCCATTTTACTGACACTGCCTGAGTGKCTCCCCTGGAAGCACTTACCTCTCTCTTACCAGTGACTATGTAGGGAGTTTGCTCTTCTAATTTTTCTCTTCTGAATCAGAGCAAAATTAGATCTTACAGTAGACTAAACCAAACTATGCCTATAAGTCCACCAGTGTCAAGTTATAGTTTTGATCCTTTAAATCTTATTCATGCAAGTAAATCAGCAGTGCTGTTTGTGGAGTGGAAGAGTAGCAAAGCTATGTTATTAAAGGTCACAAGACCAGGGCTTCAGAACTTCTACGGCTTTTGCTCCACTCAGCCTTCAAATTCCCATGCTCAGCCCCCCCCCCTCCATTGCTGTATTTAGCCAACTTTTAAGTAATATTCCCAGCACAATATAATCCTGAACTTCAAAGAAGGCTTTTTTTTTTTTTTTTACAGCTGTAGTAGAAGCACAGTTATGAAAATAAACGCCAGCTAATAATATAATGATGATGGAAAGGGCAAGACACAATATAATCCAATCAAAGAGGTTCACTCTGGCATTACTTCTTCACCAAAGCCCACATAAGGATGCACAGACGTGCAGAGGCACTCACTGAACCTCTACACAGAATCTACCCCCAGCTTACCCAGTCCCTCCACTTTATTACTGCCTGATACAGTAAAGCCTTTTGGCATTAATCTAAAAAACTGCAACATGTATTTATAAAAGGATACTAAAGAACAGGATTTGAAAGAATCTTCTTTCTCTGCAGCCACAGTTCCAGGTGGCTTCCATGTGTTTTCCTTTAACATTCAAATCTGACATGTCAGTGCATTTCCTTTACTACAGATTATTACTAGGCTGATGTAYTGTTAGTGTTAGAAAAAATAATGCCAGGTGAAGAAAAAAGGGAAGTACTGTGATTATAGAGCACCCATTTACAGCTTACAGTATCTCTGATGTACAATTATTCTTCAGGGATTTCTATCCCTTTTTATTTCAGTAGCTTGAAATAAGTTTGTTTTGTATGAAAGGCCATGAAGTGCACAAACACAAACCTAAGGGARATATGTACAAAAATTACAGATACACTGCAGGGTGAAAAACTATGGGGAACAGTAGAAGAAAAGTCTCAGGGGGATGGAACACCTGAAAAATACTTGAAGAAAAAAATTTTTGTCAATCTAAACAGTTCCTATTTCAAAGGCTTTTAAAAATGGGAAATTCTTGTGGAAGGGAGTGTTTTGTGGAAAATTCCATTCTGTTGAAAAAATTACTTTTGGCAAAAACAAAATCCACAGCTGTGATTTAAAGAAGCAGAGGATACCACATGTCAAGAAGAACATTCCCCTTTCAGCACCCCAAAACTGGGCCATTGGCCTCCATACACTTCTCAATATTATGCAAGGACAGTCCCTTGCAGTCATCATTTCATTTATGTAGGTCTGCACATGGTGTGTGAGAGCTGATTGTCTGGGGTACTGCTCAGTAAAATGTCATATGGGGAAAGTTTTGCACCTCCTGAAGCATGCGTGGCATGAAGACACATCTAGCTCATGTGCTGGCCTCACCTGCTGAATTAAAATACTGTTTAAAATATACCATCATTTCAAATAAAATTAATTCTGACCCAAAAGAAAAATACGTAATATTCCCATAATATTTTATGTTTATATAATTCACTGATCTCAGAGGGAGTTGGTCATCAAATTCCTCTTAGCAGTAGAAAGTAGTGGGATGGTCACAGTATTTTACAGTTAGGAAAATTGAAAGTTTTGTAGTGCGAAAAACATAAAGACAACTATAGACAACTTTACAGAGTTAAGTACAAGTATTTGTTTTAAAGGGAAGATGCCTTTTTCAGGATGCCAGCCATGCAATACAGGTGTTTCCCCAAAACAAGAACACAAGGCTCAAGAGGACTGTACAAAATGCCCTCGGAAGGCTGAAGTGAATACTTGGTGGCTGCTYGAGGGGACATGGGGAGTGCACTGAAAGAAAGGAGAAAGGAGAAAGAAAAATTGTAGCTGGGCACTCTGACAAGCACACAGACAACACTACAGACAGACTTTGCAGGACATACAAACAGAGAATAAAGATTTAGGTAGGAGAGAGGAATAAATATTTCTTGACTTTTTAACCATTCACTGCATGTCTCTCTGATAATGGACTTGAAGAAAGTCACTCTTGCATGACTGGTCATAGACTCTTAGATGAAGATTTTTTTTTGTAAAATACATCTGAGTTTATCTTGCCAAGTCATCTGGAAGAACCCATGGGAATCAGTTCACTAATTCATATGTGATGATATTCTTTGCTAGAAAAGGATGAGAATTCAGATTCACCATGGAACCCTGGTTGCTTTTAAAAGCTTTCATTTATCATGCATTGTTTCCTTAGATTTTTAGGTTTCAAGTAACACTCCAGAGGAAGAATTATCTTTTCTTTCCTCTTCCAAAAATTACTAAGGGATGTAATATATATTGAGAAGCCAAGGCATCAGGAGAGATTAACCACGTTGTTCATGCTTTCTGTTGATTCTACTTACTGCACCATGTAAACAACTATAAATAAGGGTCTCAAAGAATGTGTAAAAATGATCTTCAGAAGGATCCAGAAATTTTACTGACTTCCAGGAAATCAGTTGGAAAAATCTTCAACGATTTTGGAAATAAATTCTGATGTGTTGCACAGTTCAAAATCATCTTTTCATTGAAGCCAATGGCAATGCTCCTGTGGATGTCAGTGGCCATCAGAYAAAGGTGTGACTGTTGATACAGAAGATAGCACTACATGATTAATTTTGTGCTGAGACATGTCAGACCAGATTTGTTAAGATGTTTTAATTGCTCAGCTGCCATTGAACTAAGTAGGGGCAGACAGTGCAGTAACACTCTTCTGAAATATCTGCATCAGATTAGTTGACTTAAAGCTATTATACATATCCTGGTGATCAACTAATACTTGGTCACTTAAACTGATCATGTTTCTATGTTCAATTGAAGCAGTAGCCTCTAACATACAATGATTTTTTCATCCAAGGCTACATGTTTGTCATCTATTAACATCTGTGATTTTTGGTTTAGCTTTTGCTACCTGCAGAAAACTTTGAAAAGCAAACATGCAGAATCTATGGAAATTATGCATTTATTTAGACATTTCAGAAATTCAAGGCTTATTACTCTGCTGACTCCATTAACCTTTACTTACCTCACAGACTGCACAGTTCAGACACCTATTCTGGTTTTCAAGGCAGCTTATAAGATACTTTCACTAAAATTCAGAAAGGAACTCTCCATCTATCTTGGAGGTGCCTGACTTGCTTTAAAAGCAGCCTGGGATTTGCAAGGGAAGAATGACTTTTTTATCTCTGTGACACAAATCCCAGCTGACAGCCCTGTTTACGCTACAGAAAATAATGACTGCTGACAGTCTCAAGGACCACCCGGTGGGTTATTTACATTTGAAACATTTGAAATCAACTCTGTTTAGATAATGTTTCAGTTTTGAATCTGGCTTGCCTGCACATGTTGCTCGTAGGCTTTATTAAAGCTAGTACATCTCATTGGAACTGTAATCAATAATGTCCCAGTTTCATACTGCCAGCCAGGATCTATTAATGGGGAACTGCTGAGTTACATGTTAAACAATTTGCTCATTTGGATTTCGGAGCCCAGTTGTTAAGAGCAAACTCTTCATGTTTAAGAAAACTGACATTTTTAAAATGTAAAAGAATTAGTTTTTTTATTCTAACATCATCCTCAGGAGAAGTATATAAATATATATATTTTTTTATATTATAACATGTAAAAATAAAGATATTCCAGATTACCTGAGTTTCTTAGGCTTGGACTGTACACTCTTTTTAGATATCATCAGCAAATAATATTATTATATTAAGATATCCCATTTAAAAATATATTATTTAAACAGGTTTAATAAATAACTTTTCTTGAGAAGTGTATTTTCTTCATTTCAGGAAGTTCTCTTTCCAGCTCTTTGTTTTGCCAAGAAAATTTCAAAACTGATCAAAGAAGAATAACTTGAAGGGTGTTAAATTATTCCAGTTCTCTGAATACAAAGTTAGATAGATACATATTTTTAACCAGCATTTGTCTTAGTACCTAAAAAGGCAATGATGAAATAAGCAGATAGCTTGAGTGTGCCAAAATTATCAAACAAGATTAATAACCCATATTAATTCTATTAACAAAGTAGATATGAATTTATATTGCTGTTAATTATATTTTTCCCTTTCTTAGATTTTTCATTCCTCATTCCCAGTAGCAGTGATCCATAGCTTCAGTTCACACTCCAGTTTGCAAACATTGGTTAATAGGATATGAAATTGTGTCTCCTCCCTTAATTTAGCAGGTCACGGAGAAAAAAATTGTACTTATTTTTAAAATGCAAGTATAAAGGATTTATAAACAGAGTTCRTCCTGAGGGATTCACTACAAAATGACATTAGGATGGCAGTCTCACGAAACAAGTTAATCTTCTGTGCTGCAGACTGCAGAAAGCACTCTAGAAGGCACTTGATGCAACCTACCTCTTTTAACTGACTGCTTTGGAAGAACACATATCCAACCTGGGAGGGCTCCTAAACGTTTATGAACAGGTACCTGGAAGCCAATGGCACAAACTAGGTGTATGTTCCAAAAAAAACAAAAACAAATTGCTCTTTGAATGATGTGTTGGTTGGTGCTGAATATGCTTTCCTCCTACTTCAAGGCAAGTGCAAGATCCTGCACCTGGGTCAGGGGAATTCCAAGCACAAATAYAGGGTGGGCAAAGAATGGCTTGAGAGCAGCCATGGGGAAGAGGATTGGGGGGTTTTGGATAAAAAGCTTAATGTGACCAAGCAACATCACTTGCAGCCCAGGGAGACAAAGGCATCCTGAGGTGCATCAAAAGCAGCATGGCCAGCAATTTTTGATATGTGATTCTATCCCTTTACTCTGCTCTTGTGAGATCCCAGCTGGAGCCTGTGCCCAGCTCTGGGGCCCCAACATACGAAAGACATGGACCTGCTGGAGTGAGTCCAAAGGAGGGACAATAAAATGATCAGGGCTGGAGAATCTCTCCTAGAAAGACAGGCTTTTACAGAGTTTGGGTTGTTCAGCCTGGAGAAGGCTCCAGAGAGATCTCAGAGCACCTTCCAGTACCTCAAGGGAGCCTGCAAGAGAGCTGCAAATGAGCTTTTTACAAGGGCATGCAATGATAGAAAATAGGAGAATGGCCTTAAGCTGAAGGAGAGTAGGTTTAAATTAGGTATTAGCAATACATTCTTCACTGTGAGGGTGGTGAGGCACTGGAACAGGTTGCCCAGAGGAGTTTGGCTGCCCCACCCCTGGAAGTGTTCAAAGACAGACTGGATGGAGCTTTGAGCAACCTGGTCTAGTGGACAGTATCCCTGCCTATGGCAAGGGTTTGGAACTAGATGATCTTTAAGGTCTCTTCCAACCCAAGCCATTCTGTGATTCTATGATTCCACTTCTGTTTTATAGCTTTTATAGCATGCAATGAATGCAATGCTACAGAAGGGCACCTCTGTCCATCAGAAGGTGAAGCCCTGCTACAAGAGGAAATTCTTCCTGTMACGAACTATGCCAATTTAAGCTAAGGTAATGTTCCAAACCTTAAGAAGGTAAAACAAGAAGTTAGCTGTAGAATTTTACTTTTTATATAGTAAATTCTTTTTTAGTGCAATCAAAAGAGCAACTGTGACTAGAAATCTTGCAAATGAAACACTGTTTCCTTTGGCTGCCATGATTATGACCAGACTCTAAGGGATCTATAGGAAAAGATGCTGCCCCTCCAAACAGGAAACTGCCAAGCTCAGGGCTGCTTCAGAGCTTAGGTTGTAACCGGCTTTAAATATGTGAGATGACTTTTTAAAGGACAGAAGTAACTGACCAGAAAAACACATTGATGGTACATAGCAAAAAACCCTTAGCATGGACTGATGCAAAGCAAGTATCCTTTCTGGTAAGAATGTGAGCTACTGGAAACCTGCAGAAAGAGAACACATTGCATGGGAGTGTGATGGCCACAGAGAAATCACTGATTGGATTGTTTTCAGAGGCTTATAATCTCTGTTTTACACTGTAATTTACATCAATAATCTCTGTTTTACACTGTAATTTGATCAGCAGTATGGCTCCTAGTAAAGCCAGGAGGGTAATGGAGATTTTAAGTAAATGTAGCACCATTTAACATTTAGTATACCTCAAGCTACCAAAAGAATCCCACTGATGTAAAATCAGCTGGAACGGGCCCAAGTATTTTCAGCATTCCCAGAAGGAAATAAGGGGTTAGTCTGAAAAGCACGAAATCAGATATGMAGAAGGAGTGATCCAAAACACATCAAATACAATCTTCAGCTGCAAAATCTTAAAACAGCTTGTCCTTGTTCACATTTGTAAGAATCTGATGGCTGACGTGAAACCAATTACAATAAGAGATTGATGTTTTGAATTTCTGGCTTAACTGTGGCCTTAATTTTGACATCAGATATGACAGAAGGAAATTGGGAAAATTAAAATACAAGACACACTAAAGGGAATACAAGGCTGAGAGCAAGTAATAGCCTGAGACAGGTTTTAGAAGGTAACAGCCAGATCTAGTTTCTACAAAAAATGAGAGCCACAGAATGTTTGAGACAAATTAGACCCAGTAGTTATTTTTGACCCAAATTTCTGCAGTTGATAAAATATTACAGAATGGCATGTATTTAAGTGACTYGATACTTTAGTAATCAAAAATGTCTCCCAACCAGCTGGAACTGTCAATCTGTGACAATACTTTTGCATCCAGGTGCTTTATTTATTTCCATCAAGAGCATCATCTAAATTTATTGTGAGGCATAAACTCACAGTAAGTTGGCATGAAATTAGAATCTAAAAAGATTTAAAACTCTTGGAGAAAATTATTTGATTAGCATTTGCATTTGGAAAATAAAATTAAAATGTCTGAAAGCAGAAAAGTCACTGCAATATTGTGRAAACAGAATGTTCAGAAACTCAGATGTTTGCTGTGAGACCATATATCTGGTTTGACAGAACAACAATTTTCATTTACAGGAATGATGTGAGAATTCAGGCTGCTAAAATCAGGTAACTAGCCCATTTTTTTCTTTTCCTCCCAAACTATCTGTGTGGTACCATGGTTAGCATTACTCAGATGCTTAGTGGGAGGCCACAGTAAGGTTAGGTTTAATTGCCTTGGACACTGTCAAACACAGTCCTSAGGCATTGAGCAGGTCAGATACTAATTGGCCACACATAGCACAGGAACAGCACAAGACTGGAGAAGGATACACAGGTGGAAAAGAAGGAAGGAGAAGAAACTCTTTGCTTCAAAACGTCTTAAACCATAAAATTACTTTGATYATTGCTTTTGTGAATGGAATTAATTGTATTCAAGTTGTCCAAGGAAACACTCCATATAGGTAGAATACTCTTCCTGCTCATGTTACCACTGCAGACAGAGTCCTCAGGCTGGCCAAGCAAAGCAGCTCCTCAGTCTCCAGTGAGGCAGATCTTCCATGTGGCATTTGGCTCCCCAGGCGCTGCCCAGGCTGCTTTCTGTGCTTGTAAGAGACCCTCCTGTATATAACAAATTCTGATGCCAAAGGCTAGAAATAGACATAAGACTTGTAAGGAGTATTTGCCTCTGTCAGAATGTCAAATGGAATGTGAACCTTCTCAAGTAAAAGGCTCAAGAACCACTGGAGAGAACTCCAAAGTGGTGCTACCTATAAGCTTTATAAAGGCACATGCAAAGTCTCATCTTAGCAATGCACATAGCAGAATTCCTCTGCAGTCTGAAAATACCAGAATTTTTATTTTTACTGTCAAAAMCCAGATGCAGGTAAAGAATTACAGAATGGAAAGSAGATRTAGAATATGTGGATATCAATCTAGMACAAGGATTACCACACATTAGTTTATACACTCCTGACATTTAAGTAACTATTTGCACTTAATATTAGATGAAATTACCTAAAAATCTTTTCCAAAGAATGAAGCTTACCATTTCTTTTTGTTTATTTTTCTTACATTAGTTATGGCATGGGAAAAGCCCAAGAGGTTTTCTTTGTAGTATTTCTAATTCAATTAAGCACAAGAACCAATTAAAAAGTCAAATGGTTTCCCATGAACTTTTAGACTGAAGTGTTGGATAAATTTAGATCCCCAATGAAAACTAATTTGATTTCAAAATGTTCTGGCCAAGTATTTCAGAAATGGATGCTTATAGGTAGGATGCTGTGTCTATGTTTTTAGGAAATACAGAAGAAAGGTGTAACTTTCAAAAGTTGTCTGCATCTAAGTACCCTCAGTAAATCAACATGAACAGGTGACATTTAGCTCCCTTCACATCAAACAATTATTTAAAGATAAATTGCGAACATAAACAATTTTTTTGTCTTCTTATGATCCTAGGCATAGGCTATGTATAGAATTGACAGAAATGTATGCAGAATGGATTTAAGTCTCTAAAATTTTATGTGATCTGTAAAAATCTGGCTTCAAAATTTAACACAGTTCCAAAATAACCACTGTGTGGRTGTGTGGGTGTGYGGGTRTGGGTGTGCCTACAGAAAGAGTGAAACAGAACACTTAATCAAGAAAGACCAGCCTAAGAAGTTTTTGTGAAAGGTTCAGTAAACAGGAGTGTTTGGCCTGATATGAGAAGGGAGATTGGGATTACATGTTTACTTGTTGCTGAAGACCTGGAGAAATTAGCCATGATGGAATTTTACACCTGCACATAACAGAAATATTTTTAGGTCTGCAATGGCATCCAAGAAAAAAATGTAACAAATGGAGGTGAAAAGTTTTCCAATTATACCTATTACCAAAGTAACTTTTAAAATCATGAGTTAAAGCTAAAGTACTCCTAAAGGAAAAGATTTTTTTTTTTAATGTATCATAAAGAATAGAATCTGAACACTATCTATGGTTTTGGCCACATATTTAAGGTATCACAAACAAATGTAAAGCGATAAAATTACGTAAGCTGCCAAAGATATGTTAGGAATCACAGAATCACAGGCTGGGTCAGGTAGGAAGGAACCACAGTGGGTCCTCTCTTCAGTCTGGAAAACAGCAGACTGAGGGGAGACCTCATTGGAAGTCTATGACTTCCTCATGAGGAGAAGAGGAGGAGCAGACCCTGATCTCTTTCTGTGGTGACCAGTGACAGGATCCAAGGGAATGGCCTGAAGTTGTGTCTGGGGGAGTAAACGCTGAATATTAGAAAACTGTTCTTCATCCAGAGGGTGGTTGAGCACTGGAACAGGCTTCCCAGGGAAGTGTTCACAGCACCAAGCCTGACTGAGCTYGAGAAGCATGAACAGAGTTTGGACAGTGCTCTTGGGCACTCTTGGGGATGGCRCTGTGCAGGGTCAGGAGTTGTACACGATGATCTTTGTGGGTCCCTTCCAACTAAACTGATTCTGTGATTCTGTGATCTGGCCCAAGTTCCCTACTCAAGCAGGGTCATCCTAGAACATATTACACAGGMTTCCATAGCCTCTCTGGGCACTCTGATCCAGTGCTCAGTCACCCACAGTAAAGAAGTTCTTCCTCATCTTCAGGTGGAACCTTCTGTGCATCAGTTTCTGCCTCTTGTCCTATTGCTGGGCACCACTGAGCAGAGCTTGGTCCATCCTTCTGACACCCTCCCTTCAGATACCAAGAGACATTGATGAGTTCCCCTCTCAGTCACCTCTTCTGGAGGCTGAACAGGCCCAGCTCCCTCAGCCTTCCCACATAAAAGAGATGTTCCAGTCCCTTAATCATCTTTGTAGCCCTCCATGGGACCCACTCCAGGCGCTCCACGTCTCTCTTGCACCGAGGAGCCCAGAACTGGACACAGCACTCCAGACGTGCCTCACCAGGGCTGAGTAGAAGGACAGGATCACCTCCTGTGACCTGGTGGCATTGCTCTTCCCAATGCACCCCAGGATACCTCTGGCCTTCTTGGCCACAAGGACACACTGCTGGTTTGTGAGCAGCTTGTTGGCCACCAGGACCCCCAGGTCCTTCTCCATGGAGCTGCTTCCCAGCAGATCAGACCCCAGCCTGTGCTGGTGCATGGGGTTGTTCCTCCCCAGGTACAGGACACTGCACTTGCCTTTGTTGAATTTCACAGTTCTTCTCTGCTCATCTCTCCAACCCATCAAGGTCCTTCTGAAGGGCTGCACAGCCCTCTGGGGTACCAGCCACACCTCACAGATTTGTGTTGTCAGTGATTTTGCTAAGGATGCATCTGCCCCTTCATCYAAGTTAGTAACAAATAAGTTTTGGTAAACTAAAAAATTCTGAGCTCAGTATTGAAGCTTGGGGGACACCACTAGTGACAGGCCTCCAACCATAGCCCCATGTTATTCATAACAACCCTTTGGGATTTGCTGTTAGCCAGTTCTCAGTAAACTGAAAAGGACTTTCAAAACAATTTTTTAAATCTCTGAAACCATAAATACTATTTTAGATAGTTAATTAAAGCRGATGCATTAATTAAAATGGATGTGGAAGAAAGATCTTTTGACAATAGTTGCACACAGTTTTTGTGTTGAACGCAGAGCACAGTCCTAACTATGACCCTTCAGGAATCACCCTTCTCAAAATAAAGGCCATGAGGACTGGCAGGAAACTGAGCTGCCATATATAAATATTATCACAAAATAAATATGGAAAGTACCTGTACTGTATGTATAGAAATTACTGCTGTCTGATTAACTGTTTCAACAATAAAAATAGTTGTTTTAAATCCCAAAGGTAACTGCTTATAAAACTGCTTATTGAACATGCTCAACACACAGCAGTACTTTCCCTGCAATCTCTACCTTTTACTAAGTATCCCCTTGARGGAATCCCATGGCTCCAGACCTGATTTTTTCTCTTCAAGTACAGATTCCCACTGATTTGGTGCTGCAGACATCTATCCTCCCAACTCCCACTAACAGCTGGATACCAGGCACCTCTTAACTCATTAAATACATTGTGCCAGAGGCACCATCTTCTTCACTATCTTTCTTCTGGATCTGATTAGGCATTCTGTAGCAAAGGAACACAGACATGGATTTTCATGGAAAACCTCTCTTACCAGATCATGTGTCTCATGGATGACTCTGTATCTCAAGGTTTTTGTTCCCAGACCTACTGCAGAGAACCTGAGATACAACCACTATTCCTTACAGAGCTCTTAGYTTACAGAAATGTGCAGACTGCTTTTTACTGTAGAGTGTTTTTACTGCAMAAGCACTTTTGGAATTAGCCTAAGCCCACTGATGTGAACTGATCCAGTCTGTGTCAATGACATTTGGAATAAGGCAGTAGAGTTCTGTAGTGATTCAAGGTCTGTTTTTGACAACCAATGACTTTCCTTGCATTTGGCTAATTTGCTGAATCTTCTCTTTCCTACATTACATTTAAATTAAGTAAGAAACATTCCAGTCATAAGATATCCTTTCCATTTCATATTTCCCCTTCAAAATGCAGCTTGGATTTAGTAATTAATCAGTGATATCATGCAGAGTCTACAGACTATCATGAACACTGAGATTAGACAATCCTCATTTTTCCCCAGACTCAGCTAAGACAATCCAAGAAACTCAATTTACATAAACAATAGAAAGATTTTGCTGTGCAAGTTCATAAATTCTGACAGTTTCATGAAAGAAGACACTTGAGATGAGTTAAGAAGCTTTAACAGCTCTACATAAAGGCAAGTACACTGGCTGAAAAAGCAGCCAGCATTCTGGAAATGACTAATGAAGTATTATAGCAAAATTCTGCTAGTGGATGCTTCAGCTTACACTGTACAACTGAAGTGCAGCACAGGATACCATAAATGCAGGAGTTATTCCTTGTGAATATGTGACAATATCTAGCTTCTAGGACTATCACACTATTATAAATCCTGTTCACTGAGTCCTGATGGTGGCTTATTCGGTGTTTTCTGGCTTAAGAAGAAATAGATACAGTCTGTCAAAGATAGGTAAGCACAGAACCTRCTTTCTCACCTGAAATTGGCAGATGCTACATCTGTGGAACATCTTCTAAAGGCATATATTGGCAGCATATATTTCCACTGCAGCTATATGAAGCTGCATACCTCTTTCCCACTTGCTGGAAAATATTTACTGAAAAATATGTGCAAGCAGTATGGATCTGTTTGGTGGTGGTATCTATTTGAACATAGAGTTTTTCTAAATGATGAGGCAAAGCATACAAAGRATTTTCACTGAAAGGTTGTAAACGCATTTGATTATGGTTTCAGTCTCTTCAGCGTCATTTTGAGTTTGTTTATCAAAATGTCTTTTGGCCCAGTCTGAAAGAAATCCAAAAACTTTTGCTCATGAGTAAAAATAAATAATGCAAAGTCTTCATCTACACTAGGCTTAGCCTTACCATTCTGATGGGATAACTTAAAGGTAAAGACTACCCAATAGTTTAGTGGATCATAACAGAGCAACCATAACTTGGTTGCTGGAAGGGTCACACATAMTAAATTTCTAGTCCTCATAGAAGAAACAAGGACATTTTCAAGTGAGGAAAAGCTGAGACCRATGGAGCATAATTATCATCCTGATAGTAACTCCAAATAAGAGGCAAATCCACCAGATTCAGCATTGGGAAGGGAACTAAACTGGTTCTAAAAAACTTAAAGTCACATTCTCACCTCTGCTCTGATTTGTTACATCAACTTTCAAGGCAGCATCTGTATCTTAAAATGAAGTGGATTTACAAATATACTCAAAACAAATTTGAAATCTGAGAATCATACTATCTCATAGTATGAGATACATAGTATAGTGCTATACATTACTATCAATCTATCCTACAGAAATATCTCCTCTGTCTTACTATTATAAATCTACTCTATTTACTCTGTAGTTTACTTTGTGTTTCTCTTCTCTTAAAGATTAAACATTCAAAAAGTTTTAAATTGGAAGAAGCAGGAAGAATTGAAGCTCACCAGTGAACAAGAAAATTCTCTATCTTGTGGAGAGAGAGATCTCTGGAACAAGTTCCTACAGGAATCAAGGATAAGCCTCTGTGTTTTCTGAGGGACTATTCATGCATTTTACCAAACAAACTTTCAGAAGTGCTCAAATTCTCCAAAGGTGAGCGCAATGGAAGACAAGCTATCAGAGAAGCTGAACTGCTTAACTGTCACAGAGTTGTTTTCAAAAAGATCTTTGTGTGCCTAACAATAAGGAAAATTAGAGACCAGACCTAAAGTAGTTACTAAAAAACTGCAATATCTAGAGTGATTTTTAAAACCACGTAGGAAATCACTTTTAACTGCCATACCTGTGGAAGAACATCTGTATTTACTAAGTAAAGAATTCAGACATGGTTTGAAGCAATTTTAAGAGCATTTATTAAGGAAAGAGACCAAAAATTACAATTTATTAGAAATAAACTTTTTTTTTTCAGCATATCTAAGTCTACACTGTTTCCAATTTTTCCCTCAGGTAGAAAATTAATCCATATAGCAAGAAAGAATTGAAATTATACACAAATTGGATTACTTTTTGGGGCAACTTGCTCAAAAAAAACCCTCTCATAAATTGACTATCAACTACTTTTTACTTAAGAAATAAACATAGGAGGAAGTTGTGGTCATACAAAGCATTTAATCTTTTTTTGTTAGAATAGTATTGATCTAAAATCTCATTTTAATAAAATATGAAAAGTTAAAATATATTTTTCAGTGTAAATATATTACTGCCTCAACATTTTATTCTGWACAAATTTAGTTGTTACTTATGGCAACATAATTGGCTGGAAAGATGCCAGTTTTTCCTCCTATTGTTCCTTCCCACCAATCAAAYTGGGAATTTGTTTTAGTTGTCACTGTGATTCTGTCTCCAGCTTTGAAAGTCAAGTCACCTGGCTGTTGTCCTTCAAAGGAATAAAGTGCTGTCACTTCAACTGGATCACTCCCAGAGTTATCTGAAATTAAAGAAATTAAATAAAAAGGAAATTACTAAAGGGAAATTCCTAGYGTCAGCACACACACTAAATTCTTAAATAGAATATTCTTAAATGACAGTAGAGAAGGGTGACAAAAACACTAAAATAATCTATATGGACATATAAACCACTGATGAAAAATCCCCTCCATTTCCACTATAATCTTAGGTAAGTGAAATTTGAATTCCAGCCTATCAGTGCAGYCTATTTAATAAAATAATATTCTATAAAAAGTAAAGATCAGCCAGTTTTCTGTATGCCTCATATGGTCAGAGAAAGTGGGAACAAAGGTGGTGTGTTGAGGAAAGCACAAATGTTTCCTGAATGGCTGCTATCAGAGCCACTGCCCAGGTTTGAGTTTTGGTTTGTGTTCTCTGTGACAGCTTCTTCATGGAAACTGCAAAACTCAATGGAGAAAATTTGGTTTTTTAATCAAAACTCAGGATATAGGATGGCAAAATACAAAATATCCATAGCACTTCCCTTCTTGTTCCACAGGTTTTGCAGTGCCTGGGATTTTGGTGTATCTCAGATGTTAAACAGAACACACAAAATGTGCCAGYGGAAAGAACTGATTATGGTTTGATGTAATGGAAGTGACGTGGTTTGTATGGGGGTATTTTCGATCGCATATACAAATGGCTTTTATTCTCTTTGCACAAGACTCTTACATAACTCTTTCAGTTCTCAGCTGGGGTTGGAATCATGCCATGAGGCTTCTAAACTAATTTTAAAACTTTCAAAATCTTGCATACTATTATCCACCGTCCATTCTTGTAGAAAATTTTAAACATTATTTATTATTTAGCCAATGTTTAGTACCACTGAACTTTAAATCAGAGTATCTTCAATTTAACAATAAGTTATGTTTTCTCTCAATTCCTTTAACTGTCTGAGATAWAGGAGGTAGTTGCTTTAGATTAATGTTGATTTAGAAAACACTTAAATCTCTCACATGAGTGAATCTAAARGTGAAAAATGGAAGGTGCAATGGAAGATTAGGTAAGAGGAAGTAATGTTTACACAGTCAGATAGAGAGATTTCAGGGTGTATTGCTCATATGGACACGATGGCTGCATAAATGCTCAAGAATGCTAGATTAAAAGCTTTTAGAATTAGCTGCACCTTCTTGCTGTCAAAACAGTTGCAAAAGGGGAAACCAAACCTCTCACTAGTTTACACACTGCCAGCAGAGAGCTAGCAAGTGTGGTGAGAGAAGCATTGATACAACTTTTTTTGTTGTTTTTTTGCAATCTGTCTTCAGCAACTGATACCACAGATTTTTTTCTTCTGGTTGCTTTTATCATTTAAAAAGGAAGAGGAAGTTTTTTTTTTTCCCTAAGGCTCACAAACACAAACTGTAGCYAAAGAGGACAGAGAAGAACAATGGACCACAAATGTATGCACAAAGAGCACAGGGTTTTTTTCCTCCCACATCTGTCAATATATATGTTCATTCTACAGGTGAGTGCTTTCTCTTCATGATCTGCATTTTTAGCAATCACCAAAGACTAATAGAAAATTATTTAGCCACAAGCTGGGAGAGATTTGATTGCAGAGAAGTCAAGTGCCATCTTTCTTGACCACACAGTATTTCTCTCCTGATACCTATAGTCATGATCTAAAGTCATACCACACTGTTTCTTCCACTGTGAAAATAAAACTAAATTTATCAGGTCCATATCTCCACCAGTTATTCCTACCAAAAAGGCATATTGCAGCTTTTCTAAGTATATCTTTTACTGTCACATCTGAAAYCCTGACAGACCGAATATTCAGCAATTACACAATTTTCCTCCGAAGCATCAAGCATTTGATGCAGTTGGGATGATATATTGTGCTCTCATGCACAGTTTAGTTTGAAGCTAGATATTTTGATTGAGGAAATCATAGAAAAAGTGTGAAGTAAAACATCAACTTTTTACTCCTAGCACGAATTGAAGAATAGTCAGAAAACACYGTGGCCCAGGACTCTTTAGGTGCTGTGGCATGAAAACAGTTATGACTCAGTTCCATATAAAAAGGAAGAAGGGGTGTGTTTTACCCCTGTGCCACATTCAGGTAGCACACATGGGTTAAGWGCATTTATATGCTACAGTGAAGACAAAAATTTCCTATGCTTTTGAGTTCTTAAACGTATGTGTTTTTATCATGTAAATGAATAATCACTCAAAGAGAATTGGAGATACTATTTATTTAAAACTGCCCAAAATATATATGGAAAAAGTAGATGTTTGACAGAGCAAAAAAAAAAAGACTGAAAGTGCTAAAAGTGAGGTGAGATCTTATTTTCAAAAATAAAAAGGGCTGTCAAGACCACTATGATATGCTGGACTCACAGCAAYGGTAAGTAACTAATAGTTACCACCTCCATGGCTGAACCTGCAGTAAGACAATAATTCCTCTTATACAAACTGCTGAGTATTCTGAAATKGGCTCTGTAAAAGTAGGAGGAAAAATGAAAGGAAACATGGCACAAATTAGAGCTTGAAAAGGTGGAAAAAACATCCATATGTGAGAYAGCAAAGGGTAGGAGTGTATTCAATGCACCACAACCATGCCTTCAATTATTATTTGCTCTGTCACATGAACAAAACTGTTTTATGTGGTTCTCTTCTCATTTTTTGTCCCTATACATGTGCATCCTTCCAAACATAGAGAAAACTCAAAGCACTACAGCTGAATATGAACACTCAGTTGTGTTCTTGCCCCATTAGCTACCTGCAATCATTTAAAAGCATTTTTTAGCTTTATTCCTATCAGCTCTTTCATAGCCATTTCTACTTAATTTTCCCTAGCAGCYTTTTCTCATACTATAGTTTTGTTTMATTTTATTTCTCATAAAGATTTCAATTCTGTAGTTTTGTAGCACAATGCAGACAGAATGCATGTTTCTTGCCTCAAGAGTTCAGCATCTCATGTTTCATATTTATATGAATCATCCTAACAATAAGATAGCTTAAATGAATGCACTGTTAAAAATCTACCCCATAGATTATAAGGAGGATCTATTCTGTGTTMTCATTTCCCAATTTCAGTTTTACACAGAAGGGTTTTAAATAAAATTGTTATATTCCACATGAAGATCCTTGAATGCATAGACAGAAAAGACATTTGCAGCTCACAAGATGGTGCTACAGTGCYACATACAGCATATGATACTAAGATCATTGAGATTCATGAGTATGCACACTACAAGAAAAACAAACTAYATAGTGGAAAATCCTTATTTGTTATTGCTATTTGAATACACACTTCCACAAACACAGTAGTCAAAACAGAAAGTATAGAAATTTTGGTTGAAGGCAAATTAGTAGCCAGCATATATACTCAATATTCCAGCATACACAGGTATGGCATGTGTTTRATGACAAACTTCTCTGAYCACAGTATCTTTCCAGTTTATTTAYCTTTACATAYCATAATGATTTGCAGATTTTGTGAAGGACCACTGCTACAGATAAAAGACTTGGAGAGATATAAAGTAGAGTGAATTTATGGCCTCTTGGGTATGCTACATTACAGCCCCAGAGTGAATGAAAGAGCAACAAAACTATTTTTAATTATGGCTCATTTATCACGTAAAAAAGCATTTTCTATGAAGTTGCTGTGGAACAGAGAAACAGAGACATTGCCTACTTCTCTGTGACTCAGTTAAGAGTGCCAGTTTTTGACTACAAGGCCAGCTGCCACAGACTGGCCACATACATACCATAAACACTGATCAGAGAGATGAGCCACATGCAAACTGCCTACTGGTTCCTATAGTGGAATAACAACTAAACTACATCTTGGAATTATTTGGGAAAATGCAAGGTGAGAATAATGCCAAGGCAGTTTCTAACAACACCACCACATAAGTAAATGAGTTACAGTGCTTGGGCCCATGCCTTCACACTGTTTAATTTACTAGTAGCTATTGTAGCCACTAGTTTCACATTGTAATGTGAGCTTATAAAATATTAGTAAAGCCATAGGCTGTTTATAAGACTGAATTTTAGAGAAGAAGGCATTTGTAATAATTTTGGTTTAAGCTTATGATACTTTCAAAACCCAGCTCTAAGCTGGAACACAGAATTATTTGAACACAGTTCAGCAGTGGGCCCGAAATTTAATTTTACTGGCATAGATGCATATATCCCCCAATCATCAGCCTGATGCTGAATATCTTGTAGAAGATGTGCTGCTTTTGGCCATGGACACAGCAATAAAACCGAAATAAGTTTCATGTACTTGAGGTTAGTGGTGAGATTGCTAAGCATCCACTTTGCAAATTTCACTAATTGTCAGTAATTTGAGTGTAATTTGTCAGTAATTTCACTCTCTGCCCCCTCAGTGGGATGTGAAAGAGAACTGGAGGGCTTAAAGTAAGAAAWCTCATGGACTCACGGGTTGGGATAAGAACATTAGAATAATCTAAATAAAATAATATTTTAAAATCAAAATATAAGGAAAAGGAAAATAACAAGAAGAGAGAGAAATAAAACCCAAGATAAACAGGCAATGCAAATGAACAGCAATTGCTCACCACTAACCAAATTATGCTCAGCCTGTTCCCAAGCAGTGGCCCCCTAGGCAGCTTTCCCCCAGGTTTCTATACTGAATATGACCCTGTGGGATATCCCTTTACCCAGCTGGGGTCAGCTGTCCAAGCTGTAATAGAATTCTTATTGCTTAAATGGAGACCTAGAAAATAAGCAACCACATGGACTCTGTTTGTGCAGAAGTAAGATAAAACCAACGAACAGACCAAATGATGGAAAACAACTAACAGATTGGGCAGATGCAAAAATCTGTGCTTTTGAAAACAAACATATCAAGTATCAGAAAGCTTTAGTATACTAGTACACTGTTCAGAGGCATTGATAGGATCAGGTATTGCTCATAAGTTTAGTATGAGAGATGTAACTAACAGTGAACAGACAAATATTAGTTCTTCACCCATTATGGGCTTTTTCTTGGAAAGGGTTGGTATTGAGTTTATAATCAGAGTTAAGAAAGAATCCAAAGTAGGATAAAGAACTATGTCAATTACTGGGCCCATTGCAAATCTGAGTAAAAAATGATAGTTGATGCCATTAACAGTGAAGACTTAACAGGAAATTTTAATGCCAACCTAAGAAAATGGCTCTACACCACCACCTGCTAAGATACCACTGTAAGTGTAAATACTGTGTGCATACATTTASTGGTTACACTAAAATGCCTGAAGGATGTTTGCCCCAAATATCGTATTAAAAAGGAAGACTATTTTCAGGCCCCAACCAAACATGTTAAAGTAGAAGACAACCATCAGCTTAATTCAACAGCTATAGATGAGCCTATGCAAAGAAGGCAAACTGTATCCTAAGCTGCATTAGGCAAAGCACTAACAACAGATCAAGGGAGGTGATGTCCTTTACTCAGCACGGGCACGGCCACACCTGGAGTGGAGTCCAGTTCTGAGCTTCTCAGTACAATAGAAACATGGGCATGCAGGAGACAATCCAGCAAAGGGCCATATGGAAGCTGACATTGGGGCATCTCTCTTATGTAGAAAGGCTGAGAGAGCCCATGGAASAAAAGGCTTATCAGTGTCTATAGATATCTGAAGGGACAGTAAAAACAGGGTGGAGCCAGGCTCTTGCCAGTGATGCCCAGTGACACAGGCAATGGGCATGTCCTGAAACACAGGAAGTGCTGACTGAACATCAGGARACACTTTTTTACTTGAAGTGTGACTGAAAAGGTTTCCCAGAAAGGTGATGGAGTTTCATCCTTGGACATATTCAAAAGACATGTACCCAATCCTGCTTGAGCAAGGGGGTTGGACCAGATGATATCTAGAGGCCTCTTTCAACCTCATCCATTCTGCAATTTGGTGAAAAACTTCAAAGAGACTTTTGAAATAAAGTTACCTGAAAGTATAACAGCAGCATAAAAACATGAAAATTTGTAATTGTAGAGAGTTTGGACTGGAACAGCTTTAATCAAAACCCAATTTGATACCAACGGAACTCACACTGTCAGCATCATCTGATGGTCAGGCCAGACAGAGCAGACTTCTTAACAGACACTGCCTAGCCTGTATCCAGCTAGGATGTGCTAGCATGGAGCACACCTAGTGGGGACCCCCATTTCTCTGAGAATGTGACCTCCTGGTAAGGCCTACTTGTCAACATATGGATCAGTTTACTGTAAGGAGCTGCATAGGCACACAAACAAATCAGTTTAGCCTAGGACTGACAGAGCAACTCTTAGATCAGAGTTTAGTAAAAAGAAAGGGCTGAAGAGAAGGATTATTGGTGGATGAGCAATATGAGAAACGAGATGAGGCAGTAAATTACAAGAGTAAGTATTATCTTACAGGTGTGTCAGCATTTGCTGTATTCCTCAACTGATAGAGCTAGATGTAAAAAATAAAAGGCAACACTGGCTCTTTGCAGGACAAGTGAGAAGGAGAAACTAAAGATCTAAACTTCTGACTTGAGAAATGCAGCAGCATTGGCCCTGATGATGACTAAAGGCAGGCRGAGAAATGGTTAAAGTTCATCTTTGAAGTAGGTAGGTGAACCACTAAGTTAAATCTGTGATACTAACAAGATTGAGATGAAAGCTAGATCTGTCAGAGGTTCTGTCTGAGCTCAAAGACACACTTAATGTGAGAGCCAGTGGCGGAATGTAAAAGATGGACAAAATGATAGGGCAGGAAATTAACTTTGAAGCAAGAACTGAATCTAGATGAGAGCAAAGAAATATTGAATTTGCAAAGGTCAGAGAAAAGGATGTTGCAACAACTGAATCATAMCAGGATGAAAACATGGACAAAAGCAGAGACAGAAAGAAAAGGTTGATCTTTAAAGTGGTACCCAGAGAACATCTATAGGTCTCACTGCTCCTATGTGAAAGTGAGAACTTCTAAAGAAATTCAAGTAGAAGAACGCATGAGCTCTGCAGTGATTGCCAAGATGAAGTTTAAGATTTGCCATTGGCAATTTTTATCTTGAATTTGCAATTAGTTAACAAAAGAATATCTGAGTAAAGGAGAAACAGAAATAGTTATTTGCAGAAAATATGATCTAGCAAATTTAAACGCAACAAAGAACAGCTAGCTGGGAAAACTTAGCAGAAAAATAGAGGGCTGAATAAGGAAGACTTCTCAGTGAGACACCCAAAATATAAATGTAAATAGACATAGCCCAGCAATAGAATTCAGGGACCTCAAGTATTACCAAAGAAAACAGAAGGTGAATATTAACTCAACAGGTTACATACAGAAGGATGGAATGCAATTTTTAATATGTGGTTGTACACAGGTCAGCAGAGATTTGGAATGAACAGTTAGTTACATTTATGTCACTGAATGGCTCCTTTCCATGTTATTGAACTTSATGTCTCTAAATCAGAGTCCAGGTTCCAGTGCCAAATCACACTGGCATAAATTAGCAGACTAATTTATCAGCATAGATAGAGCCAATGGCTTGAACAGGGAGCAAGAGAAACTCTTYTAAAGAAGATGAAGCTTCTGAAGAAGTCCAAAACAAGAAAAAAGATTAGATAACAGCAATATGATCAGCCTTGGATTTCATAAGATGAAGGATGAGATGATAATGCTGCCAAGAGATATTGTGAGCTGGAGGGTTAAAAAGAAGCAACTAGATCAGATAGATACCTGGGACAGAGAGAGAGAGAGAGGGGAGATAAAACAATGAGAATCTTCTGCATCGGGGAGAGCTCTCAAGTTTAGAGAAGATATGAACTGAGTAAAACCATCATATCTGCATCAGTGTCCTCCTGAAAGATAAACAGTATGAACTGGTAAAAGGCAGCAGACATTGGCTAGGACTTGAAGCATGGTCTAGTAATGCAAGGTCTCCATACAGGTGAGACCAGCAGCTCATAACTGAATGAAGCACATTTTCTGAGACCTAGGTCAGTCTGGTATGTGGCCAGACAATAAACTGCCTTTTTTGCCATTTCTCTTTTTACCCCATTAGTCATCTGGGAAGGTTATTTCACAGTGTATTCCCCTGGTTGCTAAGATAACTTAATGTCTAGCTCTGAGGAATTCAGTATTGGTATACTGTTTTGTGGTTTTTTTTCTTTTTGTTCAATATTRGCCTTTGGTTGAAACCTTTCTTGACAATTATATGCTTGACTTATGCTTTTATAGTCAAAACCGATTTTTTCACACCTTCAGACTGTTACACTAAAAATAAGATAGCTACCACATCTCAGAGACTCCTTACTCCACTCATTCAATCATTGAACTTCTCCACATCTATTTAGATTAACCTATTCTTGCACATGAATAAACAGAATATTATCACTAGGTAAAAGGCCTGTAGTAACTGACACATTACCATCAAACAAAGAATTGTTTAAATGGAAGGGTGAAGGAACAGAGAACTTACTTTTTGGAGATCATGGGTTTTCAAATGAATGTGAAAATTGTAATTAATTGTGATGTAATTGTGACGTAATTGTGATGTAATTAATTGTGATGAATCCACACAAGAGACTGTCGAACAGTTTTTTCTAATGAGAAGATAACCATTAATGAAGAAATCAGCAAATGAAGAATGGAAGGGAAAGGAGAACAGAGAACACTGCAGGAACTGGAAGCCACAGAAAGGTGAAGTACAAGAACAGAAGTATTAGTGATGTAGCAGAGCCACTCTTGTAGGTGAAGGCTGAGCTAAGAGTAAAATATGTGATAAAGCTAGACAACACAGAGCTAAGGGATCAAATCCATTGAGAAGAATCTTAATGAAGTTACAGAAACTAATAACAAAGATCAAGAAATTAAGGAATGTGTACATAATTTAAAAAAACTTAAATATATWTAGAGACATATTTTGAAAATTAATGGATGTATTCCAAATCCCAGAACTCTAAACTCAGAGCCAAATTAGAACTCAACATAATACAGTACTGAATACAGGTAATACTCACTAGTTTGACAATCATCAATTGAAAAAAAAGTCATTGGTTCCATAAACTGCTTTAGTATTAGTGGGTTTTCAAAGTAGAGAAGTCTATTTGTACAATAATGGAACCTACTTTAAGGTTACAAAAAGGAAAAAAACCAAAAAATCAAAAAAAAAGCAGCTAGCAAACAGAAGACTAGAGGGATGCAAAGTAAAGAGAGAAGATAAAGATGTCTTTGTGATTAGTGCCTTGATCTGTTCCCTGGCCATAAGAAATACTAGTAGATTAACGAAATGGTGCAGTTGTTTCAAAGAGACTAAGGAAACAAGCCTAAAACTGACCTGTCAATATTAATGTAGAAAATATTTAAGTACAGCATTAATCAGGTTGAAGCCAAAGCATTAATTATGTACCAGATCAGTGATACAGAGAGAGGAACTGGATGGTGCGTTGTCTGATACAACATTAATTCTGCATTGCTCTTTTCACCAAAGAAGTATGAAGTTGGAACTACCAGAGCCTCAGTGACACAGTACCTTTTTCAAGAACGAGACAAATCCAACATCTTGGCTGCATATGATCAGTCATATTGGGGAGTATCTACCTTTTACTCTAACTAAACTTACCCCCTTGGTTTTCTTTATATTTGAAGTCTATTTCTGAACTATTTTGTAGAAGAGCAGCTAAAAAAGAGATTTGATTTCTTAGGTGAATTGCGTCAGGGACAGTCAAAGAAACATTGGAAGGGAAGTGAGAAGGAGGTATGGCAGAAAGATGTAAGGCTTAGTGTTGGGTTTTAATGGAAACCACTAATTTTTCTAACATACCTGTTTCCTGAAAGCTTTTCAGTCCTTTAATGCTAAGGATAGCACACTTTATCTCACTATTACATTTTGTAATTGCTTTTAAAAATTTTAAAACAGGAAAGAATACTAGTTTTAAATTCAAAATATGTGAATTATAGTAGTCTTGATCATCATAAATCTGCTAAGTGGCACTCTGAGTTATAACAAAGAAAAAATTGAAGATACTTTGTTGATATTCTAAAACCAATCTACATCTGTTGATAATCTGAAAGCAAAATTGTGTCAGTATCTGAAAGAATACATGCATGCAACTGAACTTCTCTCCTTAGAAACAAAGCAATGGAAACAATTTCATTAATGTTATAACAGTCAAATTTTCACGGAATAACTCTGAAAACACTGAAAAAGATACTCTCATATGTAAAGAAATAAAGATTAAAAAGTATAGAATTGTACATTTATTACTACATGAACATATAAAAAATTAATCTTTTACAACTAATTTTTCCACTCATAACTTTAGAAAACAATCAAAATGATGAAAACTGCAACTGAAAATAGTATTCTGTTATTTAAATAGAAAATACATAGTTTGAAATGGGTGTGACTACTACATTTTGTATATCTTCTCAAATTTAAAAACCTCTTGCATATATTACAGAATACTTTTATGAAAAAGGACTGGGTCATTTACTTCCTGGAATGCAAACAAAGAAAGAAAAATTCCAAAGTCATGAAATATTTAAACACTACCTCAAAATGTCCCTTTATGACCACATACAATGATGAGAACATGACAAAGGCAGTATCTCATTCCAGATGACTTTTCGAAAATTGGCATCTTGGAGATTAAGACATCATTAAGTATAGTTCACTGAACATGTATACTGTTTAATATTTTATGGGTGAAGAAGTTTAATGCAAATAATAGTCCATGTTCTGATGATGTCTGAATTTCAAGGTTTTACCATATGTAAATGGTTTCTAACAAATTTAGGTAAAGTCAGCTTTGGCTCAAAGTTGCAGCTCAGAGTCACAAAGATGATGTTGAATTCACATTCACAGACRGGATGAACAAAAGTTAAGTCAAATTACTGCATTGTCTAAGTTACAGAGTCATGATAAGCAGAAATAAAACACATTACAATGTTGAAATTCTCTTATTGGGCCCTCATTGGGCAGTGTTCATTCTCAGGCTTTACCATTCACTACRTCTAAAGGCCTGAATAGGCCTAAAAGAGCATCATCTTGGTAAAGTGGCAAATGATCTGTTTAAAAACTTATAAAGGAAATGAAGTAAGGAAAGTCACAGAAAGGATGAAAGAAAGTGCCATATGAATTACTACAGAGAGAATAAGGGGTCAGTAAATTAAAAGATTTTATGGCTTTCTTCTATTGTGACAAGACAAAACATCAGCCAGAGACGACTGGGGAAAATGGACWAAAGAAGAACCATATTGTAGTGTATTATACACTGTGACCCTGCAGAAATTAACTTTTTAACCCCTATATGGCAACAAAATATTATGCATTTTAATGCCTACTTAGAAAAAGTCTTCAAGCAACTCCGATTTAGAAAGAAAAATAGTAGCCTAACTTTATCCCAAATACTAAAAGTCATGAAAAGAATTTCAGTTCTTGAATCACACCAGTATACAGATGAGCTCCTTCCTCTACCCAATGTGCTCATTTTCCATATTCTTAGCTCTCACGTCTCAGCTTTTAGCTTAAGACAAAAAAAAGGGGTTTATTTCAGCTTCTAGAGGAGAACAGATGTATACTTACTTACAAATTTAATTTTAGTTGTTTCCGGACAAATAACAAATCAAGTGTTTGTTCAACCAAGCCTTAAAAATGAAATCTCAAATGTCCTATTCACATTAAACTACTAATTTCCTTAATGGCCTTTTTAATTTTGTTTTTTAAATGTAGACTCACCTTAAAAAACCCTCTGCATATACAAAACAACAACCTCAGATCTCACTTAACAGATGTTTGGGAAGGSCTAAATATGCACAGTAGATCTGACATTTTACATCTACAGGTATTAATCTGCTATAATCAGATATATTCTGTACAGATACTTGAAGTATGTCATATGCCACCATTGATCCAAATAATCTCCAATAATGCTCATCTGATCAAAAGTCAGGAGACATGATATTCAGCAAATCACTCTCAGAACAAATAATATCTTGCTTAGCTGTTTCTTTGCCAATAATTCTGGCTTGTTTTGGGCAAGTAAACAAAATCACCTGTCTTTCTCTACTTTCTGAATAAAAACTTATAAGACACTCAAGTATTTAAATTCAATATTGAAGCCTGCAAATAATCAGTTCTTCATGACTAAGAAAATGAGGGTGAATTTTTGCATTAATGAGCTTCACTGTCACTAGGGTAAAACCACTCTTTAAATGCCCCACAAATGCTTACTTGTGCCCAGTTAAATAAACTTGGTCTGAGGAGGGATAGAAGGCATAAGTTGCATTACTCTGTTCTACATTCACCTATGGGCAAAGAATTGTTCTATATCTAGAACACCTGAAGGCTGTTTTGTTACAGCAGCTATAGATTTAAGGCAATTTCAAAATCAAAGAATGGCTTGGCTTGGAAGGGACCTGAAATCCAGATAAATGGTATCTGTAACTCTTCCCTTGTCCAATCCATCACAGTCACTCCATCATGGAAGTTCATTGAGTTGGTCAGGCAGGACTTGTCTCTGGTAGAAGCTGTGCTGGCTGTCTCCAGTCACCCCTCTGATTCCCTGTACTTTAGTATAGCTTGTAGGAGGATCTGTTCCATGGCTTTCCCAGGAACAGAGGTGAAGCTTGCAGTGTAGTTCCTGAGGCACTCCTTTCCACTCTTTTTTAAAAAGTGTACAATGTTTTCCTTTTTCCAGTAACTTAGAAAATGTATTCAAAGTACATTGATAATATCAAGGAAGACCTGTATCATTCCAGGAACTAGTCTCTTTAATATGTTTCAGTAATAAATGTACACCCAAGTTCTTGAAAGGAAAGCAAAACCAGATGTTAAGCMCTCTTTCACTTCCATGAGGACTGCCTCAGCAAACCCTGTTTTTTGATTTAGTTGAAGTACTAGATGTTATGTGTTACTTTAACTGGGTACTTTGTCCAGGTTTCCGGTGTTAWAAAGCCCTCCAGTTGATTTTCAAAACAACTTAATAACTACATTCTCCATTAACAAGGAAATGGTGGCTGAAAAAAAACTATTCAAGGCAAAGTTAGCCACAGAAGTTCCATATAAAGTAAAAGACCCTCAATTTTGCAGCAAAGCCTCAACAGATAAAAAGTTCATCATCACCTGGAAATCTGTATGCACGGAATGAAGATATTATACATACACTTTTGTAAGAGACTCACAAAACCCAGGAGAAGACTTATGTATTTTTGATCTCTTCTATATAAGCTAGAAATGGATCATTTCAAAGCAGATTCCATATTACCAACTTGAGTTGTTACTGAACAGTGTCATGTCTAGCAAACAAAACTGGTAATTGAAACAGACCTGACTATATTTAAAGTTTAAGTCACTGTGCAAATTTAGCTCATTCAGTATGAAACGTATTTCGCTAGTTTTGAGTTTCTGGCCTACCACGGAACATGCTGGCTCATCATCTTCATCTGCTGATGGAATGCTTTCTATCTTTGTTTCAGCACACTCAGCTTTTGCATTAAAGAAGTGCCTTTTTTGTTAAGCATCTGTGGATGTATTTGATATTTAGGATATAAAAAACCCCCTACCTCCTGCTTGCAAGAGTCAATTCCATAGCAGTACTTTTGCTGATTACTTTTTGTCTTTTTCTGACATTTCAAAAAACAATTAGATTTTCATTCAAAGTGAAAAGGTCAAATAAACCATATCAATGTCAAGGGCTTTATCGTGCTCAACATGACATTAATGCAAATAATGCCTGTGCTGAAATCATACTGCAAAAGCTGAGATGCAATCCTAAGCACARCCTTGATATTCTCAAAAGCAAACTACAGTCACAAGAACTGAGCTCTGTTTTATTCAGGTCAAACTGATGATTTAGGAATAATCTGGGACTCTTATGTTGACAAGCTTCTCCATGTTTCCTCTACACATACCGAGTTAGCATCTCAATCTCAATAGACTGTCTCTGCATTTTGGTCATCTTCAAAATTTCTGCCAAGGGTATTATTGGCACATAACCTGSTTCACTTGGTAGAACTCTAAGCTTTTACAAAGGTCTGGGAAACAATCTACAGCCTCTAGAAAAAAAACAAAGAGTAGTAAATTTATTCTATAGAGTTTCTGCCAGTTTCTTAGGGTAATACTTTGTGAAATACTGATTGAATTTTTTTTTTTAAAATAACAAAATTATATGAGACAAAGACTATCTTATATGGAAACATACTAAATAATAATACTGTACAAGGCCTAATTTGAAGGTCTGTTCACAATCCATATCCTCAGTGTTTAAAACTGGTTAAAAACAAAGCGGACCAAGAATAGAAAGCCTGTTTTCAAGGCAAAATGAAAATGAGCTTCACAGAAGCTTCACAGCTTCAAATCAAATAAATTAAAGATGTTACTACTACCTTGCAAAGGAATCAGACAGGAAAGAAATTTTGCTATAGAACTAGAAAGCATGAGAAAAGAATAACTAATCTTGATAAGAAAAAATATAGATGAAAACAAGGAGCCTCAAGTCATTGTGAAAGACTCAGAAACTGCACTCTGTAAAGGGAACAAGTGAGTATTTCCTGTTTTAATACAAAGTCTTGCACTTTCATGATAACATTTATATTATATGAACACCTGCAATATATAGAAAACTCTTGTTAACTTTAGCTGCCCTAAAGGAYATAGGGGCYGTTGAAATTGATGCTAGGATTTCTTCTTTCCACAACTACTAATTCTCATTGCTTTTATGTTCCTTCAGCAGTACAGCCATTATAAATTCTACCTGCACCACAGGCTTTATCAACTTATAATTTCAAAAGGTATTCAATCAATGTTCCCTTCCTGTGCCAAATGGTGACTCAATGGTGTACTTCCACTTACAGTATCCCATGGCACAATCCTGTAATCATTTGACCACAGTTTTAACTGGTAGGCAAAAGGTAGATTGCCCCATTCATTACAGAAAAGCTTCAGCAAGAGCTAGAAATKACACAGAACCATAAACTAGAGCCTAATCTGATCAGTGCAAACTCTGCAACCTGCAACATCCACCATCACATGGATGAACCATCTTGGACAGCTATTATCACCCATGSTGTGCTGATACTACACTTCCCAGCTAAGCAAAACTAAACTTTGCAGAATACTCATTACATCAGCCTAGTCAATTATGGTAAAGTTCTTGAAATGAAAAAGCAAACAGTACCATAATTTTCAGTTCAAATTTAAGTGTGGTATTAACAGTATTCTTCGTACATATGCTTTTAAGTCAAGTGAAATATTGGCTGTATAGATGCTTTTTAAAAAGAACTAACAGTAATCACATCCCTTGGTTCAAGCATGAGGAAATTCAGGCTTGCAGATGGGATTCAACCACTGGCTCAAATTTGTCCAATRTACAATATATGTGAAGGCAGATTTTTCCCTCAACAGTATCTCCAAACTTACTCTGCTGTCTCAACTCAGATTCTGTCTCATCCTTCTGTAGTTGCTGACAAAAGGCAGAAATGTCAGGAGTAAAGAAGACGCAGTCTAAACCTTTTGACAGAGACCAATACTTGAAACTGTGGACCAGAGTAAGCTTTCCCATTATATTTTTCCTTACAGAGGAGTTTTCTATTTTCCTATTTTTARCCCTCTTTTGACACCTTCCTTGCTACATAGCAAAGGAGCTGCTAAAAACACAAAGATGCAACACTGAGAGAAAAGGGGGAAGAGGGGTGCAAGTCTCACTGTGTATGAAAAAATTAACACTTCCTTTCCACAAGAGTAGAGGTCACTTCTAGCTAAGCTTCTTCAAGAAAAAAACAACTGGAAAAAGAATATTTGAAGGTTACCTAATATGGCAAAAAAATCGTTCATGAGAAAGATGAACCAAATTAAATATAACCAGAGAAGTCTCAATGCAAACCTTGCCAGACCTCTCCAGGAAAAGGTAAGAAGTTTCTTGAAACCTTGTCTTTTTGTAGAAGTGAAAAGCATTATTACATCATTTCTAGAACAGTTATTTGTTGTACTAGTTCAGCTTACATTCATGTCTGGTTTATTTCTTTTTTTTTTTCCTTGTCCTCCTATTTTTTATGCAGAGACTGGCCGTGTTCCTACAAAAGGTGAATGACCTTCTTGGTTCAGTCAGAAATATCCAGCTGGCTGACCTGCATGATRTAACACTGAACCAGCACAGCCAGGGTAGATGCAGGATTCCAGCTCCCTCCATGACTGAGGATATATCACATTCCGGGGAACCCTGATTTTACTGCTCATGGGAAAATACATTTGAAGTGGGTGTTCCAASAGGGTGAAAAAAAATAATTTACCATAGAAAAGAAAATCTTTCCTTAGCATTTAGTATAAAGTAGATGTTCTTGTCCCTGCTACAAGGACCTGCATTTCTTATAATAGTGTTAGCTTTTGTCTCAAGTCAGTAAAGCACAGGACATTTCACTGCACTCTGGAGAGAAATCCTGTATATCTACCACTTCCTTGAGCTAGTCAAAACTTCTGGTTGGCTTCAAGAACTATAAATGAAGCAGAAGCTCCCACACTCCCAAAGGTTTTTGTGGATAATAGACAGGAAAGCAATTTAAGCTTGCTTTAGTCTTACTGCTTGAACAACACAGAAGAAAATACTATCTAAAGTAGTTCACAGCTTTGAAACAACATTTAAAGCATGTATTCCAGATGYTAAAGCATTAATCTGTATGTGTTACAATGCCTTCAGAAAAGACTTCAATATATACTATTGAACATTTATATGCTCCTGTGAACAATTTCATGTTTTAATTCTGTGAATCAGAATTATCACCTTAGTGGTGCTATACACTTAAAAAAATATGCATAGATTGCACTGAATTTTTTTCTGTGCTTTAGCTCTAATTTCACAATTTTTACTCCAAACCATTAAAAAATGCCAGGAAAAAAAAATTGTTACCCATGCCAGAGTAGCTGGTTCATACTTAGCACAACACTTCTCTGCCCATGCATGCACACATACATCAGAAGGACCCCAATTTCATTCTAGTATGTCTGACCTCAATCTCTCTGTGCCTTGTTGTATTTTGAGTTAGCAGATTATATGCATCAAGTTATTTGTTTCAGTATGACCACTGAAGGCCTGCATGCTGCATATTTTCCTCTCAGCTTGCCACAATATAAGCCATAAGCAGCTTGATTATCTGACTTATCACAGTCATGATAGTAATAGTACAATCCTAGTAAAAGTGAATCAGGGATAAAAATAGTCTCAAAAATAATTTCCTGGGATTTCCTGGGTTTCGTTAGTATTAAGATAGAGCTCATAATAGCAAGAAAATTAATACTGTGGGGGACCACCAGATGGATGTTTTATTTTTTTAGTAACTAAATATAAACATGTCACAAGTCTTTCCATAAAAAACACAAAAATAGACCAAGCTCAGCTAAAATTCTTAAAACAAAACAMAAGCACCCACACTTTAGTTTACCAAATTAGTGGACAATGTTATGAAGGATTATGGCAGAAACATTATATGTCTCACTTTGTAAAATTTTTCTAAAACAAATAGCTATTTGTCACAYTGAGCTTAATTTCATAGTTTATAATCTGCTAAGAGTTTCTCATCAAATTAGAGTATTGAAGGAACAGATTACTGCACAGCTTAATGAGGGTTCTTCCTTACTATAGTTCTACTTGATCCTTCAGCAAATCTCTTCCTTTCTTGGAAAAGGAGTAATTCATAAACTGAAGAATAAAAAGTGGTTTTTTTCCAGTTTCAGATACACAGCACATATCCACAACAACTAAAGGAGTATGTACACATCTGATTTTATTGTGTTTTCATGGATGATTTAATTTCCAGTTCAAAAGCAAAACACATTTTTCCCATCACTGTGAACCAGAGAGTTTTCCTCCATCCTTAAAAACAAGAGGTTCTGGACTCCCTCTCCATTCCAGGTCTATGCAGATATCAGATACAAAAAAAACCATTTTATAATCTTAATTAAATGTTAAAAGTTTTTGATTAAATTTTACTATAGTACAAGTTGGCAAAGGAAACTTCAGAACGATGAAACCATTTTAAATCATCTTGATCCAAAGCAGACAGAAAGAAGCACATAATGAAATATTGACAATATCCTRGAAAGGCAGACTTGACTTTGCTTTCTAACAACAAAGGAAAAGCAAAAATTCAGGTATTACACTGAGAAAAATTTAGTCTGAGATGACAGAGATAGCTGATTTTGTTTGTATGAAAACTCATGAAATATTTTTACTTTCCTGCTGTGGTGCTTAGTCTTAATGGAAATAAAAATGCCCAAGTCAAAAGTCAGTTATCAAGAGGAGATTTGGGCACACATACATTTCTCTAGTAGCACAGCTGTCAGATTTTTTTGTCAGTGGGCATATCTAAACATGGAACTGCAGTGAATACAAATAGTTGCATGTTACATTTCCAGTTAAATCTGAGTTGTTCCAAAATAGTACTGGTTTTGTCAAACCTAAGTTGAGAAATACATATATAAAAAAATAAAGCGATTGCTTCAATACATATTTACCAAAGCAAACCTATTTAAAGTTGCAAGACCATAAGTGATGCTCTCTTTCAGCAGTTCTAAGTAAAAATTCACTTTTTTCATTATACTGTGTTAAAAAAGCTCAGCACCACACATAAGTAGAGGTACTAATTAATGCAAAGACTGCTAGCATGGTGTCCATGTTCCAGGTTATATTTTCTTTTCCAAGTTTGATCAATATTATCCTAGAGAGTAGTACCTTTCAAAACAACAAGATAACAATTCTGAACTGCAGAACAGGTATGAAAGTAAAATAAGTGAAACAGGAGGTGAAATCACAAGCAAAAAAAAAAAATTATAGCTTTTTACCTCAGAAGAGGTCTATGAATCCTTAGTCCATATAATTCTCTTGGCTTAATTAAAACATTTGTAACTGGCCACAAAAAAAAMCCATAATGTACTAACAAAGGCAAATTGACATACAGATCCCTCAATTTTCCTTGACGAAATACACTTCAGGAGGCATGAAAATCTGTCTTGGAATTCTCTTGGGAAGCAGATTTTCACAGATCTACTGAACCATCTGGTGTTCATAGATTACCAAAAGAAGCACTGAGATCATCTCTGAAATTACAGAGAAGTGGGCCAGGCCTGATTCCTGGAGAACTGTAACCATGAAAAGCAGCAGCTCTGATGCATCCAGTTAACACAAACTGAATTTGCCACCTCATGGTATCACCTAATCAAAAAGGGACGATATTGCCTCGATTTTTTGAACATAGATAAGGAACATTCAAGAAGGTTTAAATAAATAAATAAATAAATAAATAAATAAATAAATAAATAAATAAATAAAAGAAAATATAAGGACTGGAGTTTAGTGCAAATTCATTGGAGCATTCAGGAGCCCAAATCTTACTGATATCAGTGAGCTCATAGCTCAGAATTTGGTATTTGTATTATTACTTAAAATTTGAGAGGAAAGAGAAAATTACTTTTGACAAAGAGCTCATCAATCTGTTTGGCAATCAAAAGAAAGATGAAGGAAGACCAAAAAGTGATTTGATTACAGTACAAGTGTCTCAAAGAGAACAAGAAGGGAACAAAAATAAAAACTCCTCTGCGTAGCAAAGGGCTCTTTAATATAGTGAAGAAAGCCACAACAAATATTGTCTAAAAGCTGCAGACAAATTCATGTAGGAAGACATGAATTTTTAATAATGAGGTTGACAAATCACTCAAATCATCATTGAAGGAAGAAGGGTTTTTTTTAGCTTCTTAAAAGCAGTGACAATTTTCTCATCTGCCTCCATATCCTCATCAGTAGGTTTCGTATAGCACTTATTTCATATGCAAAAATATAAATATATGCCTATTGGGACAATAAAAATCTGTTAATATTTTATTTTATTTTTAAAGTGAAAGGTTTCTGTTGAAAAAAAAATGAGTCAAAATTCCTATTTTGGGKTTTTTTTTAGTTTTACGCTAATCAGATTGGAGTGTGTTGATTTTATGCACAATAGTTAAAAAGTTCAATGGCTGCAGATAATTTACTGCATTCAAAAATCCAAAGAAGAAGGCAAATATTTTTCTCAAGATAAAATTTTAAAATATTTAGTTTAGTAATTCTGGAAAGTAAGAAAGACAGTATTTCTGAAAGCAATCTAAAAAAAAAAATCCTTAAATATTCAGGCTTCACATCCAGAAGTTCCTATGGGTTTCCTGAGCACATCACATGACCCCTTAAAAAATGCAGACAGCATCATTACGTTCTCCAAATTATCATAAAATACTTATATTGTTATCAAAAGAACTGCTTTTGTGTTCAGTATGAGCATTTTGTCTTACAGTATTGTAAGAATTAAAACTCATAGTGAGATTTGATAATTGTGAAGAATAGTGAAAGCACACTACTTGGAAGGAAGAAATTTCTTCCATTTTCATCTCCACTCCTGACTCAAGTGATTGTTTCAGCACCTTGGCAATTTCAAGTGATTCTTTAYCAAACATGTGAAACAGTCCTTTTCTGATAAACTGAGCTGAAGAAAAAGCAAAAAATATCTGACTTCTGATTTGAACAAACCCCTGTTATTGATTCAGTTCTCAACAACATTCACCTCAAACCAGGCCCAACTTTTACTAGCTGATCACTGCTCCTGTGGCTACCAGTTCAGCTGGGAAACCACATCAATGTAACATTTCCAGAATTGTATAGTATTCAGCACACTGTTAGGAGGGTATGTAGGAAGTAATCATTTAGCTATATTTTTGGTTACTTGCTGCTCCAAGGCAGAATCCCAAGGAGAAAAAACTAAAAATCAAAACACTAATGAAAATTTTATAACTAGGATTAGATATTCCAGTGTGACAAACTATGAACCTAATGTATCTAAAAAATGGTCCTAATGAAATAAACTCCTGAGTCTACAATGTCCAAGTAGTCACTAAAGAATTATTGGTTGTTTGTATTACAGATGCGGTAAAGAAGTCCAAAGAATCATCCACCCAGAAAAAGAAAGCTATGTTGTGGTAATAAATCTTCGAAGGGCCAGTAAGCATTTTTAGTAGATTTTACAATAAAGAGGGGACAAGTAGAAAAATGAAATGCAAATGCCTAATTCTAGTAAAGGAGAAGGCATGCTCATAAGCAAATCAAATTTCTTTATTTAGTGAGTCTTCAGAAAAATGTCTACCAGTGTAGAAAATTCATAGTTCACTGAATCACAATAACTGTAGCAGCTGCTAGTTTGTTGTGGTTTTTTGTTGTGGTTGTTTTGGGGTTTTATTTCCCAGAATTGTAAAAGGTCTGTGCAATTTTTAACTGCATCTAAATAAAATGTGTGGTATTCCCAAGTTTCTGGAAACATTTAAAACACTACTGAAGCTCATTTTACAAAACCAAATGCATTACCTTAAGCATTATTCAGTTACATTAAAACAATCTTCTTGAAACTGAGTTCAAGTATCAAGTTATCAGTTAGGAAAATAATGTTTTTCATTTATTGTTTTCTTGCATTTGAAAAGGATTATATTACATTACTTATCTATATAATTCCAGTACACAGAAAATAATTAAAAATGTTTCATCCACAAGTCTAGCTCTTCTTTCATCTAATGAGAAGAGTTAATGTTTCAACCTTTCTACTACTTGTATAACTGCTGCAAAACCAAATGCTGGTAACACAATGCCAAGTTGCCTCTTCCCCAAAGGCAAGTCCTTATTACTTGCAACCCACTTAAGCTTGTTGCTGAACATCAAAACCTACCTCCATCCCAGCCATTATACCTAACACATAGCTTTCTAAAAATAAGATTAATTCACTCTTCTATTGCCTATCTATATTTATTTTTAAAACTAGAATGACACAAAAAATTTTGAATATCTTTTACAGATCACTGTAGAAGAACATCTGCTGCTGCAACTACTCTTGCAATACACATTGACATGTATGTGCTATAACTGCTAGGCAGCTCTGTTGAAATAATTTGGACTATAAATAGGCAGAAACAGATCATTGACAGGAGATATGGCCTTATGGCTCTTTCTATTTCATCCCCCAGCATTAATACACTCTTTGTGAAAGAGACTGTGACTCCTGACTTCAACTTCTGCGAGAAGGAAAAAAACTTTAGCCTTTAGAAGCATAGAGTATTTCTGTGGATTCAGAAAGCATTTGAACTGTTACCTATGGAAATGTAATCTGCAACAGAAAGCCAAATATACTATGCCATCATTTAAACAAGATCCTACTGCCTCCGTCCCCTGCATTCCTAAAGAAAAACTTGTATATTTCCAGAAACTGCTAGAAATCCCCAGTAGCAGACTGAGTCTATATCTTGACTTCAAAGAATCTTGAAAGCCATTCAACAGATGGCTCTGGAATATTTTTACCTTACCACCTGCACCTGAATAGAACACTCCCTTCAATATAGCAAGTGGGTGCAAGCTTTAGAAACCTGTTCTCAGTTGGTCAGGGCTTTGGTAAGACTGGGAACGCTAAGTTTTAATGGCTAGAAGACCAGTTCTTCTCTCTYGCATGACAGCTATTGTGTACAGACCACCAGAGTCATCCTTCTTTTCCTTGCAGAAGTCCTATAACACAATAACAAATCTTGATTCTTSGGAAGTCTCTAATCTGCAGAAGTCACATTGACAGCTCAGCTTAAGATACTGCTATGTTGGCCCCTTCTACAGACACACATATCAAGAAYATGTATGAAGAGAAGGTATGAAAAAGAATGTAAAGACAAAGACACATAATTTATCTTAATTTTTAGTGAAAAGCTCTAATTACACTTTGCCTGAAATAGACTTTTCATTGTGATCTATTATCAAACTCAATTTTAGCTCTACTCACAGAAGTAAAAAAGAGGTATTTTGCTTAATTTTATTTTCAAGTGAGGATGCAATACATGAAAATATAAGGACATATTCATATTTTATATATATATGTAATATGGAATGGAAATACTGAGCAGTAAGATTCTCCTCTTAAGAGCTGAAACTGCTTTAGACATAAGAGCATCAACAGTAATATCTTTAGTGTAACAGAGAGTTAYTTCAATACAAAAGCCTGAAGAAGGCATGTAAATTGGTGTTTATGCCAGCATAATCAGGTATCATCTGTGGAAGCACTTTTAAAATTAAAACAGCAATTATAGTACATTGCATAAGGACTTGGACAGAAGCTTGTTATATCAGCTTCCTATTTCATTTCAATTAGGTGGTAACATAAAACAATTTTACTACTCCAAGTGCATTTTTCAAGCTTATAGAATAAATCAAAAGAACTTGGGCTGCTCAGAAAAAGAACATCATTGTTAAAATGTAAAGCCAGGGAATAAGATTAATGTTTATGAAATATTTTCAGGAGATCATACAAGACCTGAATCTCTTTTTAATACATGGACAATAAAGAAAAATATCAATGGCCAGATATTTTTGMATATCCTTCAAAGTACTTTTAGGACTTCTCAGATTCTACACTGTATTAATAAAATAAGCGTGAGCTTAGTACTTACCCCCAGATGCATAATCATTGGGAAGTTCAGGATAAAGTTTGTTTGTGTTCTTTTTAGCTGAAAGAGAAAATAAAGTAATGACTTATATGACATKCTAACATAGACTGTTATATTTTGTATACTGCTCTTCTGATAGACTTCAATAGTTCTTAAATGATTAGAGTTAATTAGGAACCAGTGCAGAAGAAAGAAATATAGACTTTGCCTCCCATCCTTAACTGGAGAATTACATTAACAAGAGAAGGTGCACAGTAAAGCTTCACTTTGAATGAAAGCACTTTGTTAAGACAAACTGTTAAAGAGCCAAAATTCTGCCTCTTCTGCTCTACTCTAATGATTAAAAGATAATGACAACCTAAAGAGAAACTACAGTTTCCACAAAAAAGAGGTTTCTAGAACTAGGACCAGCAGTTTCTAGGACTGTTAGTTTTACTAAGAAGTTTCACTGTACTATGAGACTCCTATGTATCCTGTATCTATGAATATTTCCTTTGAATCACTACAYGATTCTGCAACAATAAAAACACTGTTTCAATAGCAAATCTGTCAGAGAGAAAAAGTTTGTTAATATGAAACAAAAAACCAAATCCTTTAGTCTTTATCAGTCATGGCACTACATCAACATGCTTTCAGTGTTTGTCCAAGGAAGAGTACTTAAAAAACATTTTTATAGAGGCAGCTGCTATAATGACTGCATAGTATTAATTAGCTTTAATGCTCTAATTTTATGAAGAGAATTAATTAGCCATTATCAAAAATTTTCACCTGGTGGTGTAGGTCTAACAGTGGGTTTAGGTGGCTCTGGTCTGGTTGATGGTCTAGCAGGTCGTTCATTTACCTAAAGTACACAAGTTTTTTAAAAACATAGCATCATATCTGGACAGAGATTGTGACTTCAGAGCCTACAAGTACATCAAGTTACACTGAAAAAAAAAATTAAAATTACTCTTTCTCCACTGAACTTGTAAGAACTCAAAAAGCATACTAAACGCTAGTGATATACACATGACACTGAAGTAAATCACCATGGGTTTAACAAAGCTGAAAGTAAATGCTTGTCTATCAGTAACATCAACAYCTGTAAGAAAWTATCTTCTACAGTCTCAGTATTACATTATAAATGTGATTGTTTGAATGGAAGACAGAAAAAGTAGGAAAACTAAGAGTATCCAATTTGCAATTAACTTGACTAAAAATACTTGATCAAATATTCCTAATCATCACCTCAGATTTGATAATGCACAATTACAAAACAAGGATGTGCTTTGCTATTCTGGAAGATGCAAAGCAAACCCAGCAACACTCTTGCCCCCAAGAGCCTAGCAGGGAAATACTTGAACAAATGTTTCACATGCGTAACTGACATKTGCTACCCCTTGTCATCCAATAGAGAAGTTAAAAATGACACATGAACATCAGCATTGACACTGACTAGGAACAGCTTAGGAACAGGGAAAGYCTATGTGAAAAAGAAGCAAATAAACCCTTCTTCGTTCCCTTACAGATTTTCCTGGATTATTTTTTTGCTCTTCATTCTCATACACTTCAGTGAAGGATGCTAGAGTTTCATAAAGATCATCTGCTTGAGCAGGGAAAGGCACGTCACCAAGCAGGATGGCACTAGCACGAATGTCCTGCCCATAAAACCTGATACAAAAAAAATAAAGATTATTAGGTATTTGATTATTATTACATTTCAACTTCTAGATAAATTCCTTTTGTGTAAATGCTCCCTATCTCCATTCCTAGCCCYGGATTTTTCCTATGCTCATATACTGAGAAATGACAGAACTATTTCAAAGTTGTAAATTTTGAAAACTGACCACAGCCCCCACTTTCCTGCACCATTGGGAGGAGGAGGTAGAGAAGCTGCTATTGAAGTGGAATCCAGTAAGATGGAAGGTGTGTGGGGGAAAGGTGCTGCTTKGTAGATTTTTTCTTATTTGTCATTATCCTATTCTCTTATTTACTGAAAATAAAAAAAACTAATTTCCCCTTGATGAGGTTGGAGTTTTTTTGACTGAAATAGCAATTGGTAAGTGACCTCACTGCCTTTATCTCAACTTTTGAGTTCATCATCATACCTTTTCTCCTCTCATTCTGTTGAGGAGGGGGAGTGACAAAGCAACTGGGCGTGGCTAGCTAACTAAGGTCATGTGGTGGCTAGCTAACTAAGGTCAACTTGCCAGATAAATGATCCCTAAACATTTAGCATCATCTCAATACCCATTGCAAGATGTCTAAATTGAAGAAACCCTTGTCCCTCAAGAAATTCTAAACTAACATAGTATGCTTTCACAAAAACCACTTTTTCCAGAGTGAATGTGTCCTAGTTAATTCTGTCACTCTGCTTTCACTGAACCTTTTAGATATTAAGAGAGCTTACTTGCGATTTGTTTCTTTCCTTTCAATTAAACAGGTTCCTTCCAGAGATACGCCTGCGAACAGCCCTCGAGATTTGCAGTACGTATAGACAGCAGCAGAGCTTCTCAGGGCAACATCCCCTTCTAAGTTTCTGGAAGGAAAAGGTTTTGGTTGATATTCTTCAATACAGTTTTCTAGCATGAACAGCAATTGTCTTTTTCTTTTAATCRTTCATTTTCTTTTTACCCTATTTTCAGACAGAAGCACAGAAAAACATTGCCTCATATGAATGCTCCCCATTAGGTCTCTGAGAGACTGGACTGTTCATGGTTTATGACTCAAAACAATMAAGGAGGCTCCAGGGTGATTTGCTGAGGCCAGGTTTACATCCTCTGAGGAGCCTTGAGTTTGGGTGTGCAGTGAGATTCACATAAGACAGAGGGTGAGGCTGCAAGCCAGGTTGACGAAGCAAATCCTGCAAGGTGGGATGGCACCATTTATTGTGGTAATTGTTCTCCCTTRCACAACTCCCAGCCCCTCCCTGGGGAAGGTCTGATGGGCATAACTGACTCAATGCACTGACAAGAGAGGCAGCTGTCATACCTGAGAAGGGATCATAAACCATCAAAGATCCCCAAAGCACCCTCWGACTGATTGCTGAGGCTTTACACCAAAGGACTGAATGTGATGCAAAGGGATGCAACAGATCAGAGCCTGTGGCAAGAGACACTGTCAAACTTCCCAACCAGGGGAGGTACCTGGGCGCTCCCAACCAGCCTGAACATATGCATTGAACAGGCATCCTTTGAACTTTAAGCCTTGTGGAGCTCTCACCACCAAGAAGACCAGAAGAAGAGATCAACAGAGCACTGTCGGGATCCACAGAGAGGTGATATTTTCTACTCAATGTGTCTGTCACTTTTTCTCTGCTCTCTTCCTCTTTTTTATTTTTTTCTCTCTCTCTACCCCACTCACATTTACTGTTAAATAAAATCCATACTATTGACTGCAGCATATGGTCTCACTTGCATCTTATTTGGGCAGAGGCATCTCTGTAATAATTTTAATAACTGGATCTTAACAGCCTCCTCTGAAAACTATCAAGCCACACTTTAATCTCATTTTAAAATGATCTGATTATGTTTGGACTGGTGAAACTCTATTCAATATTTCCAAATCCTCCTAGACTTTATGGTCAGCACAAACACTTCAAGTGAGGCCTTACTGAGCCTCAACAGATTTGGAAGATTACAGTATTTGTCCTTCACAGGATCACATAATATTTTAGGTTTAAAGAAAGTCATCTCAAAATGCATACAACATCAAATTGAAAGAAGGTTGCTCTGGACTTTGTCCAGCCAGTTTTTGAAGAATTCTAAGGATATAATTCCACAGACACTCTGAGCAACCTGTATCAGCACTCAATTTTATTCATATCAAATTTCTTTTTCTCATATCCAGTCAGAACCTTCCTTGTTTCGATATATGACTACTACCTCATTGTCTTGCCATGCATCCCTGTAAAGAACTGGGGTCTGTCTTCTTGGTGATGCCCTGTTGGGAATGCAGCCTCAGGTCTCCTCTCATCCAGGTTCAATAAGCTGAGCTCCCCCAGCCTCATCATTCACATGCTGCATTTACCTGGCCATTTAGGTGGTGGTTCACTGCACACACTCAGGCTTTTAAACAACTTTCTGCAGGGCTACAACTCAACACAGTATTTTAGGCACAGTCTACAAAATGTCAAGTAAAGGGGAACAATTATTTCCCATATCTACTGGTTACAGTCCTGTTGATGCAAGCCCCTACACTGTTCACTGCCTTTTCTGTCAGCAATCAACTGCTGGCTTAGCCCCACTGCCCACTAGGATCCCAGCACCTTCTCTGCAGGGAAGCTGTTCAGCCTGACAGGGGTGCAGAATTTTGCACTTGTCCTTGCTTAATTTCACAGGGTATCATGTTGGATCTTTACACTCTCTAGGTCCATTGCTCTGAATGGTGGCTCTACCCTGAAGTGTCTTGGCTGAAAACCCTAGTTTGGAGTCATCCACAAGCTTTAGGAGGATATTTTGCAACTGCTCCTCTAGGTCACTGATAAAAATACCAAGCAGGAGAGGTCCTAGAAGAGTCTCCTGAGGAATTGTAAAGAAATCTGTCTTCAGACTTCAACATAAACCATTTACCACTGCTCTTCTAATGTGAGGATACAGTTCTTGTTTTGCAGTTCTGTTTGCTTGTCTTCCCATCCTGACACCTATGTCCCAGCTTGGTCACAGAGATGYTGCAGGACAGTGAAATGGTTTGTAGGGTAGATGATATTCACTGCCCTTCTCTGATCCMCAGATCTCTCTCTCTTCTGTAGAGTAAGTATTATCCTTTTATTTTGTTAGAAAAGATTAAAAACAGCAGTAAAAACTTCATAATCATAAAAAGAGTAGCCATGAGGAGGCACATATTCCATAAGCAGTGTCTGAGGTAGCTGGGCTTCGCAAGCCTGGAGAAGACTTGGGGCAAACCTAACAGCAGGCTTCAAATATCTAGGGAGAGGTAATCAAGAGTATGAAGCCAGGCTCTTAAAAGCAGCATATGGAGGAAGAATAAAATACTATTGACATAAACAGAATGAAGAAATACTTTGACTGGATGTAAGGCAGGAGAGCTGAACAGAAGAGCAGGTTGCCCAGAGAACCAAGTAGTCTCCCTCATCGTGGATTTTCAACTGGAAAAAAGGACTGAGCARCCTGATCTGAAATCATAACAGACCTTGGTTTGAGCAGGAGGTTGGAGTAGAAGTGTTAAAAGACTCATTTTCAAGTAAAATTATTCAGTGATTATTTCACCTYATCCTTCAAAGTAAACAGGCTTAATCACTTAAAGGTTTCAAAGCAATTATATGGTATAGTTTTCATGTACTGTTGGGTAGATCTGTGGTGACAGAAAGCACAGATCCATATGTTACTAAAAATCATAGTTCTATCAGGCACAGAAGCACCTATGCTCTTCATTGAGCCTAGCCAAACAGTCTTCTGCAAAAAGAGAGCAAATCTCAGAAAACTTTACTTCCACCAATAAATTACCTAATCAAGAAAGAAGAAAAAAAGGAAAAAAAGTGATTGGCAAGAACAATATGGCCCAGTCAGCACACATGTTGCCCAGATTGTTCTGTAACATATAAAAAAATGCCACATTAATGTAGCTATTGAAAATTATCTTCCATATATGCCTTATTAGGAAAACATATTACCTACCTCCCCAGAGGTCCAATTGCCACAGTAAGATTTCCTCCAAGTGTAAGATTTCCTCCTTTGGCAAAAGCTTCTACTGCTCTTTCATGATTCAGTATTATCACTAAGTCTGAAACCTATAAAATATCAAGCCAAAGTACTACACTTTTTAAGAAGAAAGAACAGCACAGGAGATGATCTTCCTTTCTTGTAAAGGATTATTTTGAAACAGCTTCCATGACAAAGTTGATTCTTTTTCTGCAAGGTATTTTGAATGAAAAATCCTTTCAAATACTTTTTAAATCAAATTTGATAGTTTTTTTTTCAAAGTGCTGATATAGTCAGTATGTGAGAAACAAMAGCTATAAGAGAAACTCTATGTTAATTCAAAGTTCCTAATTGACAATTTCTTATTTTCCATGGCTTATACAACCATGAAGGCACATTTTCAGATGTGAATCATTTTGATCTTTCAATAATTAAACTAATAAAGGCAAGACAGAACTTACTAAACAAAAATTCCTATCAAAAGAATAAAACCAAAAAGTATACAGGTGCAATTGATTAAACTTTATGTTCATGTCAGGAGTTTTATATATCTGTGTGTGTGTGTGTGTGTGTGTATGAATTAGTAATTAACTTTTTAAGACTTGAATATGAGATGTAGTCATTTGCTTCAAGAACCTATTAAACCCAATAATTGAAGAGGTAGCAATATGCCCAAGGACTACTGCACCTGATCTTTCATATGATGGACTTGACTGAAAGCCAAGTTCAAGAAAAAATCTTTCAACTTACCCCAAATTCCAAACAGTGACAGCAGGGAATACAAGAGGAAATACCAGATTATTTGCAAAACAAGGCTGGCCTAGAAGTATTACACACAGCACAAGAGAGGTTTTTGTTATTAGCCCTCCACCCCATCCCAAACAAAAGAGGGCTACAGAGGCAGTTTGTGGATCATCCAGAGATGGAGGGAGAATATCTGTCAGGATACTGCTTCCTCCTCTTACCCATTAAGAGGATGAATCCATTGTTAAAGATAAGCTAATCCATAGCGAGAAAGCCTTCAAGGAAAGCATTTATATAAAATTTAAAGCTGGTCCTTAATTTGAAGTCCCAAGTCACTGTGACTTCTGAAGTGTGATCTCCATCTTGTTTTTTAAAAACATCCATAAGTATTACTGCAACTATACAATCAAATATAATCTCTCCTATGGGAATAAATTTCACCTAGTTTCTAAAACATCTAAGTTTATATAGGACTAGAAGAATGCTGAAATGGGACTGTAGGGGCCTAAGTCACTCAGGTACTTCTGAGTAACATATATTTTCTAGAAGAAATAAAAAAGATTGTGTTATAATAATGTCAGTGAGGAAACAGCATTTTGTAAGCTGACTAAAATTTCAAATRAAGGGCACAGTATTACTCAGAGAAAAACCCCTCTCACAAGTAGCTTCTGTATTGGAATTATTTGATTCAGTATCAATAGGAAACGTCTACATTATCTAAATTATTCGGTGGGAATGATTAACAGAAAATTTTCATAGATTAATCAAAACACATGAAGAGGCTTAAAAGGAAAGAAAAAAAACAAAGCCCACAATGAAACAAACTCTGGGGCTCAAACTGAACACTTTTTAATGCATTCAGATCCTGTAGTCATGAAAACCAATGAAAATCCCTTATAAAAATTAATGATTTTGTATTCACATCATCCTTTAAGAAGTGCATGCAATAATGCCTGAGATCACACAGTGAACAATGAGGAGAGAATAAAATATTGATCTATTGCTCAGTATGTGAGTGCTGGCTGACTGCCTGCCAGGACAGGGACAGCTGGCTAGCTGTAGATGTACTGGTGGCTGCCATGGATCACCCAGATCATCCATACATGGATTCTTCTGAAGAGCAGAATGCCCATTGCAAGAGACCTTGTTGGCAGCATTTTGTTACTCTGATTTTCTTTGGGAATCAGCAGAACAAAAGCTAAACAAAGAGAAGGATGAGTCTGGAGGCCAGCGTGGGTAGCAGAGAAAAGATGAAAACATACAAGAGTGAAGGAGCTGTGAGGAAGAAGAAATGGGAAGCAGAGGTATAGCGCTGTTGGGGCTCAGCTCACTAGAGTTTCTCTGAATATTATGGGAGTCCTTTACTTAAGCATTTCTGCTGACTGGAACTGGGTCCTTTTCTGTAGTATTCCTTCAGGAGAAGTATCACCAGTTTTGGTGCTTTCAAACTGAAGGGTCATGTCAGTAACGAGTGGGAAATGTGTGAAATACAGTAACATTAAGTGGAGTCCATTTTACTCCATTTCTTTACACTGTTTCGGGCCAGATGGAGTCCCTGTGCCCTTTAGCAAAGCATTTGACACACTATAAAGTATAGGATACTTTCTCAATTAACTTCAATTGTCTTATATGGGAACACTGACAGGAAGCTCTCTGTAAGTGAAAAATTCAGTCAGCTACAAGTGAGAAATAARGAAATTAGTGTCATGTCACTTTTTTTCATCTAAATTTCTTCTAACAATTTGACTGATGGGATCAAAACCCCTCTTTTGTTTATGGATTTAAACGGATTTCATGATAATATTTTTGTACTTAAAAGTAGATTCTACTATCTCACTAACATTTAGATCTTTGTGAATGTATTTTAATTTCTTGCAAAAAAAGTTACCAACAAGTACTTCAAATGCAAAACCATACCTCAATTCCAATTTCAAATCCACCTCCAAGACCAGCAATTCCTATTGCAGAGGGAGCAGACCAGGCTGTTGTGTAAAACAAGATAAATTTACAGAATTTTAACCACATATTACAAGAAATACTCACTTCATTATTCAGTTAAATATGCTAATAAATTCTCTATTTAAAATTATGTTCAAAACCACCACAACAGAATCATAACTATAATGCTTTATCCTACAGGAAAGAATTTAAGAAATACAAACACTCACAATCTAAACAATTCCTTGTTAAAAATTATTTATCATATACTTCATAATCAGATATAATCAATTTTTGTAATCAATTTTATACTATGTACTTTTATATTTCATTATTTTCCACAAAGATATGGAAAGATTTACAYTTGGTCAAACAAAGGTACAAAGACTTGAAAACAGCATTCACWTCAAACACTATCACAGGTCACCTACTTGCCTGACTCATCACACATCTCTTGTTTTATGCTGTAAAAAGAATAACGAAAAAATATATTTTTATCTTTTTTTATTAACTTCTCATGAAGTACAAAAGGAAAATAYCCACTTACTTCCATTAGGAAGACGAGCTAATACAATTCCACTTCCACCTCGAGCAGTCACCAAAAATCCAGCTTTGATAACAGACAAAACTGCAAGGCCTTTGGCTTTAGCTATTACGTGAGCTGAAACAGCAAAATCATTTATTCAAGACCTTGTAAGAGAAGTTCTAAGAGAAGGGGAAAACAAAACTCAATATTTAACAAATATGAACACAAAAGTCAAATAATCGAAGCAAAAGCAGAAAGAAAACTGCAAAAAAAGTTGAACTAATAATGACACCTCCACCACAGTGAACTGCAAACCCAGCTGCAGGTCACATTAGCCTATGACAATCTATACACGGCCAAACTGCTCCATCGGTACTGATTAGCTTGTATAGCATTAGTTTGTTTAGCGCCACACACTTTGTGTGTGAGTACCCTTGGCAAGATAAACAGAAAACAGGCAGTGAATAACTGACAACTATGTCTCCACAAATTTTTGGAGGAGTCCAAATTTAAATCACAGCAACATAGAGCAGCCTAACAAGCTTGTATTGTCAGACAGCGGCAACTACTGATGTTCATCAGCCTGCAAATCTTATTGCAGACCTTCCAGAACATAACAGTTAAGGATTTAAAACCACAACCAGCAACATCAGGTGGAGGAAGACACTAGAAGAAACACAGAGTAACAACTGCAAAAATGAAGAGGACAGCAGCAAATAAGAGTGCTGAACCAGTACCAAAATCACCCTGATTTCGTTGCTTCAACTTATTTTCATCTAGCTAATTCTAATCAACACAGATATTCAAGAGCTAGAGCTACTAGGCCAGGTTCTCTCTTAAGAACATACATTTATAGGGTTGAGCATAACACAGTCTGTCCATCCTGGGGGAAGCCTTCCAATGCAGGTACCTTGTAGTAGTAAACATTCAAAAGATCTCTCCCAGTAAGTAACAGCTGCCAAGAATACAGCAAACTGAAACCCTATACTTCCAAAATATATTCAAAAAAGTCATAGCATCCAAAATTTTCATTCATCTCTAAGTTGTGGTCAGTGGAAACAGAGGGAATCGGTAAAGACAGCATGACTGCAACACAGGGAGTGCTGAAGGTTTTAGCTGAACTAAAGCATTTCCTTTACTCACGTGGTATGATTTTATCTGGTCCATTTCTGGAAGTTATTTCTGTRAATTCTCGTAGTATTTTAGCTGCCTTTTTAGCTTCTGATTTCAGGTTGGAAGGTATAGGGTTGTTCACTGAATAAAAAGGAAAGAAATATGGTCAGTTTAYGATATCTACTTGACTAGACAGAATCAAGTATTATAAATTATTAGTATTCTGCACCATGATAAATACCATTTTATGTAGAAATAGTAATGTTTGACTTGTAGATCTGCAAAAAGAAGCCTTAGTGCAGTTAAAGAGATAAGAGTTAGTCTTGATTGTTACATCTACTAAAATCCCTCAGTTACCTAAATTATTCTTGTTTTCCTATCTGAACATAACAACACTATTTTCAAGTATAGTAGAACCAAACTGTCCAACTAACACATAAATATATTGCCAGACCAAAGATGCATCTAGTCTCACATCACATCTCTGAAAAAATTAGTGACAGCATTCCCATAAAATTCTAATACTCTCCCTAAATTCACAAACATATAAAAAACACTGTGCATAGAGAAACAACATTCAGTCAAAAGTGGATTATTTTTAACGGGCATGCCCTGAACATTCATTCACCTCTTCACTCTGGACAACATCCCCATCTAAAACCAAGAAGGTGAGGCCTAAATACATTTTAAAGTTACATCAATAAAGCTTAGAGAGCAAYTCAGCTCAGACCAAGTGAAGCACATAGCAGCAACTCAGCCAGGTTTCTGTCCAGGCTCCCTTGGCTAGAATATGATACACCTCCATTTTTCAACTAGAAAAATATTCCTCTGGTATGTTCTCCAAGCAAGATGGGAGATTCCAAGAACAAGAAAGATTTTGAAAGCTGAATGTCTGGATYAGTGTCCCCTGAGGCAGCTTGAAGAAACATTTTGCTTCGGCGAAGATGCAGCAGGTACAACCTTGGAGAGTTTGAAGCRCCAAAAGTCATCAGAAGGCTGTGCAGAAATATCAGCCTCTCTGGGAACAAAAGAAAACATATAAAATGTGACAGATTCTAAACCACACTGCAGTTAGCAGAGTAGAAATATTAATTCTATCTCCTAATAATCCCCTCTCTTTTCAGAAAATTAAGATCATAGTCAAGACTCTGAGTGTGAAAGGATAGGAGAAGGTGGAGCTCTAAGGGCACAGGATATTCTGAAAAGTTCTCGGCATGTTAATTTTCTCTGACTGTTACAATACTAGAATTGTCGAACTGCTTCAAGAGTTTTGAACATTAATTTCTGTGGCTGGAAGGCTTCCCCAGCTGSAATGTGGCTACATGGCAAGAGGAGAGGCCAGTGTAGCTCAAATAAAACATGAATTCACAATTGCTTTTGGTAGATTAACAAACTGGGGTGAAGCAAATGTCTCTTTTACTTCTGTTGTTTGTACTTCACACTGCATTTTCAAGATCAGAGTGCAAGCATGACCAGCATGTTGTAAGAGACGAATAAGAYTTCTGTTTTTGTACGGAGATAAATTGAGGCAGTCTCAAAAAGCATATTGCAACACCATTCTGCTCAAGAAGGCACAAAGAATAAACCTAGCATATTACAATTTGTAACTAATAATTAACATTGTAATACACAGTGCATGTCCATTTGCAAAMTCAGCTGAACATTTCTACATGTAGGTTTTCACTTAAGATACTTTGCAAGTCTAGAGGTCTCGAGTTTGGGAAGGGTCACCTACCCAGTCTATCCAAAACACACATTTCATGGTACTTAATTTTTCACATGGTTCAGTGAGATTAGACTGTGRTAAAATGGACAGTTAGACGCCTGACCATGCAGGACTTCTAGCAAAGTGATCAAGACAATGAAAATAAGACCTGTACACTGGAGATAAAAAACACTGGGGAGATGAAAACACTGGGGAGTTAAAAAAAATACTGAGCAAAGCATTATCCAGCTTCTAGATTAGAGAAATAAAATAAACTTCTGCGCTCTTCTCATACTCTCCTTTCTTGTTTACCCATGCATTCCTTCCTCCCCTTTGCTTCTCTTCGGCTAATCTCAGAATTTGGAAAAGCATCTCCAATTATTCTTCCCACTACTATAAAAAAAAAAGCAGCTCGTATTTCATACAGATTAGAAGAGAAATCCCTTAGCTAAATTCATTGAGAAAATGAGGTGTTTTCAGACCTGAAAGTCTGCTAACAGGAATAATAGTGGGGAAAAAATATAAAATCATAATACAGTTTTTGTAGGCACTTTCAAACTTCAGATTCAAAATTGCTGCAGAAAGATTTGATGGTTACCAGAAAACACTGTGTGCATGCCACTGTGCACCTAGGAGTTACTATTTAATTGAAGACAATTTGAAGCTGAACTTCAGGAGTCAGCAAAAGTAATACTGTTACTGCCTCACTGTTCCTTCACCTCTCAATACATAACTGGTTGCTCTAAGCAACCTGCTCTAGTCAAAAGTGATTTGTGGGTGGTTTTTTTGTGGGTTTTTTTTTTTTTTGGGGGATGGTGTGGGGTACCTTTATGACCAGGGAATGGAGAAACTGGAGAGATATTTATCCAGCTGTACTCTACAACAGCAAGCACAGGAAAACTTAACTTCTCATCCTCAAACCAATATCAGAAACTTCACTTTCTCCCTGTATTACTTGTTTCCTRCATCATTATTTCTTCTGCATTCCTTGGGTAGCTGTTTCATCTGCATTCTTTAGGTAGTTACAGGAATTCACTATCCCTTGCTTTTTCCCTTCCTACCACAGACTAAAGTAATGCAGGATTATTTTTCTGAACTAAGACACAGCAGGTGGATTTGACAACAGCATTCTGCCAATTACTTTGCATGTGGCTAGACTTGTGCACTTTCAGAAGCTAAGAAATGGGAGATATTTGTAAAGCACAAGAGAAGTACAAAAAAGAAAGAGGTTAAACATGCTACTAACTGAAGAGATCAAAGCTCCACCTTGTAGAGAATGGCTGCAAGTAAGATTTTAATGTAGACAGTAGCAAGTAYGAAAATTAAAGTGACATTAATTGGCAAGCAAAAAAGGCACAGAGAGGATTTAACAACAGGCAGGATGAATAAGCCACCTGATTAAACACTTTCTTGCTGCAAACCAACACAGTTACTCAAAGTGGTAACCATTTGATTCTTTCCCCAGTGGCTCACTTTGAGCTCCTTTATTTACTTCCACAACGTTGTCTAGATACCAAGGAACTGGCAGGATGCCTACAGGAGCCTTGAGGAACTGATGACCTGTTTAAAAAAAAAACCAAATCCAAACAAATCCACACCCTGACCTCAATTATGTATAATATGATGCCTCATAAGGCCTGGCTGGACTCCCATTTTGGTGAATGCTAGAACCACAGCAAAAGAAATATAGTATTTTTATCACTGAAAAAGGGGGAAGCTTGGCTTTCCCTCTTGGGCTATGCCACACTCAGGATTTTGTCAACAGAGTTCAGGATTATATAAGGACAGAGTCAACAATCAACACTAAAAAGGCAGTTTAATGGTTCAATATATAGTGTATATATAGTATGGCTGAAGCCTGACTCTTACCATTTAATTTTAGATCARTCAATTTAATAAAACTTTGTCCAAAGGCAAAGAAAATTATTGGTTTTTTTAGTAAAAAAACCCTAGTAAATCAAAAATACCACAACTTTATCAGACAATTCATAACTATTCACTTTAAAAAAAAAGGACATAGAGGTTTGCACTGTGGTGCAATGGTGGCATCTGCCCCAAAATACAATAGAAATAAAAAGAAATATTAGACTGAAGGGAAACGAGTAAATTCTTGCTTCTATTTATTTTAATCACTCAGTAAACAGACCAAATTGTAAGTAGGACTTCTGTGACCTCAAAAATTATTTCAGCTTCTGTTCATCTATCAAATTATCCTCTTCTCCCTCAAGCTTGCCTTAGGATTTAGTTTGCAAAATTGGTTCCTTAGAAATTCATTTAATATCACAAATCTATTGAAAAAATCATACAGACACATCTGCTTTTTAACAAAAATACTGTATGAAATATTTAGACATAAGCAGAATTTCCGTGTTCCGTTTACCCCATCAATAACATACGTAATAACCCTGTAGCACTGTCTTCACTATTAGCTTTTAAGTATGCATATCTAATTGTCTGGTTTGTATTCAAGCACTGCTCAGGAAAGAGGCAACCAGGAGCAATAAGACAATAACATCTATCAGGAGGATACACTGACTGATGGATTCGGAATGCCGTGACCAGAGAACGCTCAGCTGGGAGCGAGCTTCATTTGCACTCCTGCTTGTTGTTGAAAGGAGAAGATATTGAGCATATGTGAGTCAGCAACACAAACCCCATGGGGGAATATCACACCAAAATTGATTAACTGCTTAATTTGTAAGCTGATGAGGCAAGTGCGTCAGCCTCTAATTTACATTCTGACTAACAGTAATAATTTGCTGGCTGAACATTTGGTGAAATTATCTGAGTAAGGTGCATTAAAGAATAAATAAAGCCTTTTTACTTAAAAGCTATAACTAATTCTGATACAATCAAAATATGCTGAATATGAACAGATAAAATAAAGCCTAGTGGCATTATGAGAACCCAAACATCAAAAGTATAGTTTCAAAGAACAGATGACAAAGGGGAGACAAAGACTCAYATGCAGATTTCACACATATGTTGCCCATGCATGTTTGAGCTTTAAAGTATTTGGTGAAAAGTGGTTTTGTGGGGTTTTTTGGCTAGAAAAAGAAGAAAAACAATGACAAATACCTCTATGAGCCTCATTCAGTCTTTGCTTTCACTTCACTAAAAATATAGAAATAGCACAAGAATACATTAAGGCATAGCTGATTTGCAAATACCCATGGTTACATCAGGAACATCAATGCTAAAAGGCTTATATGRACAGAGAACATTCAAAATTATGTACATTCATAAGCATGAAAATTCACATAGTCAAGAAAAGTTAAAGAACAACATTTTAATGGGAAGGAGAAACCTGAAAAACAAGACTGTGCAGTGCTGGAAAAAGCCCTAAACAAGAAATTTCAATTTGGCACTACAATTAAAAGAGATTAATGCAATTTTGGTTCCACAAATGTGTAACAACATGATACTGTGGTAGCCAGCTCCAGCCTTGGGATTCATCTGGTACTTGGAATTCCTCGAAGAGCATGCCAGATGTGCATTGTAGGCATTTTGCCCAGCCCAAGAAAATGTGATGCAATACAGAGATGTGGATGTCGAGCAGCAGCCTATGCTAAACACGTCTCTGTGAGTCTCCATTTATGATCTCCAACACTTGGAGCCAGTGATCAAAAGCAAAGAATCCAGATCTCCAACACTTGGAGCCAGTGATCAAAAGCAAAGAATCCAGGTTAATAAAATGTCAAGAAAAGATCTGTGGAGTTTAAGGAAATAGTGGAATAAGTTGAAAAGGAAACTACAGGAAAAAGATTTTAAAAAATAAAGGCAATAACAACCCTCTTTAGTTGAAATCCAGCAGACTACTATTGTCAGAGCCTGAGCTCCTTACTCCTGGTTTGGAACCAACAGCAACAAGCAGGACCACGAACAAGGAAAGGCTCGGWATGTACACTTTGAACATCCTGCTTATGGCTAGGAGACTCTGAAAGCAGTAGCAGGGAATGGGAAACCATTACTGACACAATGGGCAAGGCTGTACAATTCTGACATACACACCTTGAGAACAGCAAGGGAGACAGGAGTGTAAGGCAATGGAAGTAGAGCTGAAAAGCAGAAAACAGGGTCTCTCTACAGTGAAGTTTTGTACTATGCCCACGCATTTCTGCCATGATCTTTATCACCTGGATTCCTGAAGCTTTACCAGCTTCCATACTTCACTGCTCATCAACAACACTGGTGTGAGAAATCAGTGATCTGTCAGTGATAGCAGTGCGAGTTATGGCAGGGTGCAAGTACCACAGCAAGCACTATGTGGCCTTGAGAGGAGCAGCTGAGCTGCACTGGAAGAWTCTAATGTGTGCTTTCACAACCCTAATGGTTTTTATACTGTGAATAAATGTAACTACACTATCCTCCTTCCCCACCCTGGATTACAAGTTGTTTACTGGATGGCATTGCATTAAACTGGTGCTGGTAGTGATGAGAGGCAGAACAGACTAGAAAGGTCTGCAGAACCTGTAGCAGACAGCATACAGAAATCAAGGAGTTGGAAGTACTTTAAGGTTTACCTAAGACAGATGGAAATATATTCTGTCCAAACACTCTGGTGAGAGGAAGTAAAAAAGTGCTTAAAAATAAAGCTGAAAATGAAAAAACCCAAACCCACTCTTACCCATGTTAAAAGCAGCCTGTTTTTCCTTCTTTTACCTGCAATAACCTGCTAAAGTTAGCTGCTGACGACAGCCTGTGCCCAGGAAAAACCTCATAAGCACACTGAAGTTACAACTAAATTCAGCCTTCAAGAACTCAAATATGCAAAAGGAATGACACATAACAGAAGACAGCTCCTTCTCTAAAAGAAAAACAGCCCAACAAGTCTGTATTTCAAAGAGGGGAATCTCACAGACATTGCTATCAATATAGAAAGCTGAGATATTTACAGTATTTTGAAGAACTTTTTGATGGAGAACATTATAATTAGAAACTATAATAATATTTGTGATTATATTTCCACAATTATATTTCCACAATTACATATATTTATACATTTAAATCACAGCAATTTGTGTGGAGGGAGGAATAACAAATGCCATTAATACTTCTGAAAACCTTTACGTAAACTTGCATTACATCTGTATGGTTACTGCAAGACAGCTGAGTCAGACAACGAGAAGTAACACAGGCATCTATGCTTGGACTTTGGCATGCAAATACACAGTATGAAATAAACCCAAATTACAAAGAACCACAAGTCTTTACTGGGAAAATAACCATTTCAAACACAGGAGGCCTTTCATTGATAGAAATTAAGTAATGGAGATAGATGAGCAGATTTCTTCCTTTGTTCTCATCTCTAGAAGTCTGTAGGTTTGAGTTTTGGGGGTTTTGTGTGTCTGTGTTTTCTTAGGAGTTTTAAAAATATATTACTATGAGTAATGGAAACTAAAATACTTCTGTTGTAACTCTAAACCTGGAAAGGCAAGCTGCCTCACCCCAACTTGCATGTGCATTATGTCTACCTTAGCTAAGTACTGCAAGATGAGTAATTCTTCACAGAGAATCACTGAATGGTTTCTGTTSGAAGGGACCTGAAAGATCATGCAGTTCCAGGCCCCTGGAATGGGCAGGAACACCTTCTCCTAGACCAGGCTGCTCAAAGTCCCACCCAAYGTGGCCATGAGCACTTCCACAGATGAGGCATCCACAGGTCCTCTGAGCAACCTGTTCCTAGTGCCTCACCATCCTCACAATACAGAATGCATTCCTGACATCCAATTTTATTCTTCTCTCTTTTACTTTAAAATTGCTACCCCTTGTTCTGTCACTATCTGTCTGCGTAAAAAAGTCACCTTTTTGGCATCACCTTTCTCCCTGGAGTTGTCTCTTCTCCATGCTAACCAAACCAGCTTTCTCAGCCTGTCTCTATAGGAGAGAGGATTCATCCCTTTGATCATCTCTGTTGCCCTCCTCTGAATTTGCTCCAACAGGTCCACATTTGCCTTGTGCTAAGAACTCCAGAGCTGGAAGCAGCACTCCAGGTRGGGGTCTCATGAGAGCAGAGTAGAAGGGAAGAATCCTGTTCCTTGCCCTGCTGCCCACACTGCTTTGGATGCAGCTGGGTTTTCTGGACTGCAGGGACACATTGCCACATTGCCAACTGATGCCCAGCATTTGTCTGCCAGAAGCTCCAAGTCCTTCCCAGCAGTGCTGCCCTCAATGAGTTCCTCTCCCAGTCTGTATTGTATCTGGGATTGCCTTGACCCAGGTGCAGCACCTTGTACTTGGACTTGTTGAACTTCATGAGGTTCTCATGGTACCACTTCTCCAGCTTGTCAAAGTCCCTGTCGATGGCATCCCATCCTTCTGCTGTATCAACGGCATTACTCAACTCCATGTCACTTGCTGAGGAGAAACACTGAATGCAGATTTAAGGCTTTCTGCTATTACTTTCTTAAAGGAGTAATTAAACTTCATGGTCAAGTCTTTAGGCTGTTGTCCTCTAATCACAGGTATTTTGTAAATTCAGACTTACAGAGATATAAATTTGAGATGTTAGCTGATGACTTTTTGGAAAGCAAAGCAAAATTTATTTGAAATGCCCTAATTATAYAAAATAACACACCCAAAATAAGTTTAGGCTTTGCACAGACTATCTGATATAAATTATATGGTATGAAATGTAATAAAAGTAATAATCCTTGTTAGCTGTATCAGTGTGACTATTGTCATGTGTAGTGTCCAAAAGCATAAAAGATTTTTGGTCAGCTCTAGTGTTTACAAGTTGCCTGTTCAAATCTTGCAACCAATTATGTATGCACTTCTAGATCATGAGAGCTCAATATTTTTCACATGAAATATTCTTTTTGTTAATGGTAAAACAATACTACAACACATAAAAAAAATGCCCCATTTCATTGTAGCATAATTTTTATAACTTTTCTCCACTGAGAGGGAAGAACTAATTCAAACACAAAGTTGATCATTTTGTAACTTTATGTGGTATCAGACTTTAGTCCCACGTTGAATTAACTATTTCCTTGAGAAAAGTCAAGGAAAAAAAGCCCTGTAACACAGTCTCCTGCGTTATCAAAAGCATTTGATGAGTTTTTGTACTGAAGTCAGCTTTGAGAAAATTCTTATTAGAGATGCAGAATTTCCTCATCTTCTATTCTGATGAAAGCTGGAATACATGAGGGTAAAATGAGAGTGACAAAGCTGAAAAAKGTACTTTAAAGAAAAATGTGTTTCCCTAGTAGATGCAAGATGTTTTAACTAGGCGATGTTCCTTATTTCTAAGGAACTGTGGCATGTGAAGACAGTTGATACCTGCCAGAGGCACAGAGGATTTGTTCCAAAAAGCACGTTAGACATCAGATGTGCAGGAGACAGAGCAGTGGAATACCTGTAGCTAAAAAGTCTTCAAGAATTCTTATACCTTTTAGCAATTGCAAGAATACTAAAATCCCAAGCTCACAATTCTACAACAAAGTTGTAGCCTTTGCACTAGAAGAAAGGATAAACACAAGTGGCATGAGGAAGAAATCACTCCACTGTGCAAAAAGAATCATAAAACATCATTTTCAAGAACATAAAGATGACAGTGATGTGCTCTAAATCATGCATAAAATGCAGAGTTGTGCTGGGGGTTGTCTGAGACTCACATGTGAACTCCAGCAAGAATTTGTACTATAAGAATTGCAGGGTTTGGCTCAAAACAAGCCACCACACCCATCCATCCTACACCCATGCCCCAGGATGCTGTCCACTTGAAACCCTACTAGCAAGTCTTTCATATACACTTATTACAATATGTTGGATGTGTAAACAATTGCCACCAAAGAGATCCTACCCAACAAGTAAGATAAGAAGCATGACTGAAGCTAAGTCAGAGCTCCTAATTCAGTTCTACCTGTCCYGTGTTATCTTCATACAGGAGTTGGTATGATATGTGAAATTCAGACTGYGGGGTAAGGGGAATATCCCAAAGGGAATCTTAATTTTGACTTGTTAACTGTATTTTAATAATGAAGAATAAACTTCAAGGCAACCCAAGCAGATTAACATTATTACCCTTTGCACATGAAAGCTTTAACTAAAACAAGGCTATTTTTATACAAAAATCCTAAACAAACATCTTGTTTATCTTCTCACAAGGCCAGAAGTACAGAGAGAATAAAAAGTAAGATGAAACCCAGATGTAGAGTACACAATAGCCTTYTATGCTACCATGAAAAAATATTAACTACCTAAACAAAATATAGACTCTGCTTATTTCCCAATGAATACTTAACACTTCTGTCAAGAAAACTGTCACCATCATTCTGATTCTCTCATTTCCACTTCATAGATGTCCCAATTCACTATGTGYATGAATCAAATCTAAGAAGTCACCAATTCCCACAACTAATTAATTCCTACAATTAATCACACAAGAAACATTTCTTCAAGCTAAAAGGAGTAAGCCTTTAAAAAGTGAAGGTGCTTGATATTTATTAATCACGAATTGGAAGAACCCTAGTTCTTCCTAAGTTCTTAAATTACCTTGTTCACAAAAGCATTTCCTCTCCACTAAATCATATAGRTTATCCTTCATAACAGCCCTGCATTAGAGAATCTTTTACAACAATGCAATAACTGTTTCAAAAGCCCCCAAAATACGGAGAGCTTATTACACCAGAAAGAGTAATTCTTAATGGTGAGAAACCATGACACAATGGTCAACAGTGAATTCTGTCACTGTCCATTTCAAAGGTATGAAGTTGCYATTAGCTGAAGAAGGCAAAAATTGGTCTCTCTTCCACTGCTGAGGGCTGAAAATGACAGAATCATTTAGGTTGGAAAACACCTCTGAGATCATCAAGTCCAACCTCAGACCAACCACCACTTTGTCAGCTAGACCACAGCCATTAGCGTCACGTCCAGTTTTTCCTTGAACACCTTCAGGGATGGTGACTCCACCACCTCCTTGGACAGCCTGTTCCAACGCYTGACAATCCCTTCAATCAAGAGTGTGGAATAACACTTAAGGATCCTCCCCAATTCCCTCCCAAAGACAGGGAAACATGAAAGACTTTGTCTCAAAATTACAGCTAGGCATGTGCCTACATGTGACATACAGAGCCTCAAACACGGGGTTTTATAGGAACTCCAGGAGGGCCTTTCAAAGCACTCACTCCTATACAGAGCCTCACCCTCCCACACCCACAAACAGGAACGGGGTTGGAGRGGGGAATCCGCTTCCAATGTCGACACCACAGAGGACTGCATGGGACAGAAAGCAGGACTGAAGGCATTCTGCACTGCTCAGTTATATAATATAGCAGAGCCACATGTAAGAATGCCACAACTGACTCATCTTGCCCTTCTTCACCAAGGCCATGTCTGACAGGTAAGCAGAGCCCTGGCCCCTGCCTGTGAGGCTCCACCACCTCACACCCCAACACCTGAGAGCTGGCCTGACAACAGCACGATGCTGCAGGCACCGGGGACAAAACCACATTGCTGAGTACCAATCACTTCCACTGCAAAGTCAAATACCTAGATCATCTTAAAATCGTGGTCAACTGTATTTACAAAAGAAGTGGTATATGCAGGATAGCATTTCAAGCTGCAGAAAAAGAAATGTGCAGTTTGCTCCATTCCACAGCAGATGTTATATAAGCTCTTCAGCTTTCATTTGCAAATCACAGATCTGGCACAAAATTAAGAATCTGACATTTTTTATTTAACCTCCAAACTGCTGCATTTTGCCCAGAAGACCAGCCAAGCAAGTCTTTAAAAAGCAGCAGAGGAATCCAGTCCTGGCCACACCCTGCCTTGGTGGGGCTGCGTCTGCTGCTGTTACAAAACCCAGCCAGGTACACAGATCCGGTGTACAAGATAGCCCAGCAGAAAAAACAGAAATAAATACGCACAAAAGTTTAAAAAATTATATAATAAAAGAATATAAATAAAATATATGTGCATACATATATATATATATATATTATATCTTATAATAAATAGTAGGTATATATAACCTACCTATATTATACATAGATAGGAAATACAACTAAATAAAACAAACTAAAAACCAGACATTCGAGCTGCCCTGGAAAGCGAAGCGCCCCTGTGCTCAATTTCATCAGCAGCCTGGCGAGGCCAAAGCCGCATTCGACGCTTCTTAGAGTTTTAGCTGGAGGACGCAGCACATGCTGCGACGACCCCGAGCGAGAAGGAGCCCCGATGCCCCAGCGCAGCCCTGCCCGCGCTGTCCGAGCGCGTTCGCTCCGCCCGCGGCTGCGGGGGCGGCTCCGTGCCCGCCGCGGCCGCTGCGCTGAGGAGCCCCCGGCCCCGCGGGATCCTCTCTCCGGCCCCGCTGAGGAGCCCCCCGGGATTCTCATCACTCCTGCCCTCCTGAGGAGCCCCCCGGGATCCTCATCACTCCTGCCCTCCTGAGGAGCCCACCGGGCCCACGGGATCCTCACTCTTGCCCCACGGGATTCTCACTCCTGCCCCCGCGGGATACTCACTCCTGCCCGGGCCGGGGCTCCCCCGCTCCCCCTCGCTTCCTCTCCTCCTGCCGCCGCTGCCGCCGCAGCCTCACTGGGCGGCGCCGAGGCGGCCCCGCCGAGCCGCGCACCTGCCGCAGGTGAGGCGGGCGGGGCAGGAGCGATTGCGAAGCGCCCGCTCCCCGTCCTGGCAGCGGCTCCTAGGCGGCACCGGCACTGCCAGGTTCCGTCCCGTCCSGTCCCTCCCTTCCCGGTGTCCCGGGCACGTTCCATATTTCGCTCCTTTTTTCCCCCCTCAAAACAGGCAAGTCCCACAGGCGCCTAYAACAGCCGGTGCCGTAAAGCGAGGCGCGGGTGGTGCGACAGCCGCGAGGTCCTCTGAGCGAAGATGGCGGCGGGGGAGTCGAAATCGGTGCTGTTCGTGTGCCTGGGTGAGCGGGGCAGGGACGGCCGCTCCCGCTCCGCGCCCGCCGCTCCTCGGCCCAGGGCACCCGCGGGGTGGGGAGGGAGCGCGGTGGGGCGAGGGCCGGGGGAAGTGCGGCAGCCGCCCTCGGACGGTTCCGCGGGTGTGCCGTGTCGGGAGGGCCGGAATAAGTCACCGGGAAGGGAGACAGAAGGCGGAATACACCCGCGCCCTTTTTGCTATAGGGACCACGAGGAAGGGCTTAGCGTTGAGGGCGGCAGAGCCCTGGAACAGGTTGCCSGGGGCTCGTGGAGTCTCCCTCTGGAGATGTTCCAAACGCCCTGGACGCGTTCCTGTGTGACCTGCTCTAGGCCGCCCTGCCTCGACAGGGGCACTGGACTAGATAATGTTCAGAGGTCCCTTCCAACCCTGATAGTTCTGTGATTCTGTGAAATCAGTAGGAAGTAGTAAAGGAAGTGAAATGCAGTGTTGACGAACGCGAAGCTTGTGTGCGGGAAAGCGCAACACCTAAATAGGCGTAAACTAGCTCTGACCTAAGGCTGCTGCTTGGGGCAGCACGGAGAAGTGGCTTTGAACTGCTTCCTGAGATGGCTTCTGTAGCACTTGGCTTCGGGAACAGCGGGATGGAATGGGGAACCTGCCCGCAGGCTTGCTGTTGGGAGCACCTGACGTGGGAAGGGGAGAGAAAACCACAACAAGAACCACTGAAGTTAATGTCGGAGCTGCTGTAAAAAGGGGGAAAGAAGGGTAGGRCTTTAAGTAAAAAAAAGAACTTGGTAGAGGCTGATCTGTTATGATCTAACARTGAAATTCTTGATTTGGTATGAGAATGAGTGAAAAGAATAAGACCTTATTGAAAGGCTACCAAAATGAAGAAATAGGAAACTTTCTTTTACTGATACTTTGTATGGTTCTTATCATGCCAAGTCCCAGGAAACAGAAGTGTAAATGGGATCAGAAATCACCTGAATGCTTTTCTGGAGTTTAGGACAATCAATTTCTGGTAAACAAGATAATCACAACCAGCGAATAGCTAACCTGACTTCACAGATTACAGAGCTATCCCCCATTTTGTACATGCTTTCTCTAAACTTCTGCTTTCTTCAGGGCATACCAAGCTGGATGGCTCTCTGCCCTGCTCTAGGAGGGCTGTTAACATGATCTGTTTCCTAGCTCATACAATCTTACCTCTGTGCTGTGAACCCCTGGCAGTTTGCCAGGTTTGTTGCAAAACCGTTAGTTAATGTTTGGGCTTTTCGCTATCTGCTTTTTTTGTTGTTGTAATAGGAGACATGCAGATTAGTTGAATACCAAAATAAGAGTTTAGTTTTCTGAAATGTGTTCTGATGTTTACCTTTGAGTAAAATGAACCCCTAATAATAATCCAGAGAAAACATCCTTTAAGGGATTATCAGTTGGTGTGTGTTTAGAAGCTAGTGGTCTATACAGATGTTTTTGTATAAAAAAATCTTAATTAATAGGAATCCTCCTTCCCAAACATGATATTCTAAGGACAGTGGTAATCACCATCCCTATGTGCTGAAGGGTGAGCCAGTGGGGAAGGAGACTTGTCTGGCTAAACAGTGAGTTCTGGCTGGAACTGAAGGAAGAATGGAGAGATTGTGACCTTTGGAAGAAGGAGCAGGCAACTCAGGAGGAGTAAAAGATGTCATGAAGTTACACAGGGAGAAAAATTAGAAAGTCCAAAACCCATCTAGAACTTAAAGTGTTCACTGCCATAAAAGACAAAAGAAAATATTTCTATAAATACATCAGCAGCAAAAGGARGGCTAAGTAGAATGTCCATCTTTGTTGGATGCAGGAGGAAACAATGACAAAGGATGAGGAGAAAGCTGAGGTGTTTAATGCCTTCTTTGCCTCAGTCTTGAACACTCAGCCCAGTTAGTCTCTGTGTACCAGCCCCCTGAGCTGGAAACAGGGATGGGGAGTAGTATCACATATTCACAGAATAGAATCACAGATTCACTAAGCTTGGAAAARACTTGCAAGGKCATCAAGTCCAACCTTTGACCAAACACCAATCTGTTACCTAAACCATGGCACTAAGTGCCACATCCAGTTGGTCCTTGAGTACTTCAGGGACTCCCTCACCCTGCTGGGCAGCTCCTTTCAATTCTTAACCACCTTTTCAGTGAAAAAATTCCTCCTGCTGTCCAACCTGAACCTCCCCTGGTGCAGCTTGAGTCTATTGCCTCTTCTTTATAACGAGTGGCCTGGGTACAGACCAACTCCTACCTGTCTRCAGTCTCCTTTCAGGTATTGTAGAGAGCAGTAAGGTCTCCCTGAGCCTCCTTTCCTCCAGCCTAAACAACCCCACCTCCCTCAGCTACTTCTCACAGGAATTGTGTTCCAGACCTTCACCAGCCTTGGTGCCCTTCTCTGGGCTCACTGCAGCATCTCAGTGTCTTGTAGTGAGGGGCCAGAGCTCACAGAAGGTAAGGTTTGAGGTGTGTACTGAGTACAGGGGGACAGTCACTGGTCAGTCTCTGGTCCTGGTGGCCACACTATTGCTGATATAGACCAGGATGTCACTGGCCTGCTTGGCCCCATGGGCACACTGCTATCAGCTGGGTGTCAGCCAGCACCTCCAGGTCCTTTTCTGCCAGGCTGCTTTCCAGCCATGTTCCCTGCCCTGAGGGAGCTGCTGGAAGTGCTCACTGAGCCACTCTCAATCATTTACCATCAGTCCTGGTCAGCTGGGGAGGTTATGGTTGACTGGAGGTTGGCAAATGTGACACTGATCTACAAGAAGGCTTGAAAGAATGACCTGGGGAACTGCAGGCTTGCCAGCCTGATGTTGGTGCCAGGGAAGGTCATAGAGCAGATGATTGTGAGTGCCATCGTGTGGCACAGGACAACCAGGGCATCAGGCCCAACCAGGGTGAGTTTAGGAAAGGCTTGAACGAYCTCATCTTCTCTGACCAGGTGACCTGCCTTGTGGATGGGAAAAAGAGGCAGGTAGTCTACCTGGACTTGACTATAGCCTTTAACACCTTTTCAACATTCTCCTGGAAAAACTGGCTACTTAGGGCTTGGATGGGTGCACTGTTTCCTGGGTAAAAAACTGGATGTGTGGGCCCAAGGTAGAGGTGAACGGATTTACACCCAGCTGACAGCTGGTCATGAGTAGTGGTTCYTCAGGGCTCAGTGTTTCAATCAGTCCTGTTTAATATCTTAATCAGTACTCTGGACAAGGGGATTGAGAGCTGCTGTAGTCAGTTCACAGACAACACCAGGCTGGGTGGRAGTGTTGATCTGGAGAGTAGAAAGGCTCTGCAGAGTGAGCCCTGCAGGCTGGGTCAAATCCAACAATATGAGGTTCAATCAGACCGAGTGCTGGTCCTGCCCTTGGATCACGCTACTGCAGTGCTGCAGGCTGAGGGCAGAGTGTCTGGAAAGCTGCCCCATGGRAAAGGAGCTGGGGGTGCATGTTGACCACGGCTGAATATAAGCCAGAGTGTGCCCAGGTGGCCAAGAAGGCCAATGGCATCCTGGCCCAAATCAGCAATAGTGTGGCCAGCAGGACCAGGACAGGGATCATCCCCCTGTACT